>JANAVB010029534.1:0-57896 GCA_029216955.1 Iris pallida
TATATATATATATATATATTATATATATAATATATAATAATTGAAATGGGGCCACATCTTTTTTTTAATTCGTTTCAAATGTTTAATTCAGAGTTTAGTAATTTTAAATCTCAAAATAATAAATTAATATTAATTATAATATTCTTTACTCATTATCTGTCTCAGATTAGCTGTAGGAGTACTGTCCCAACTAACGGAGGTTCACCAGGGAACTCTAAATACCGTTTCGCTTCGACCGTAGTCGTGGTGACAGGTAGACTCTTTTTAGGCTTGTCTCGAAAACAGTTATCGAGTGTCAAATAAATAATTAATAAACAAATTTAATTAATATTATTGATATCTAAAATGCCTAATTCCCGACATAAATAATTGAAACGATCTTCCGCTAGAGGTTTTGTGAGTATGTCAGCTAATTGATTCTGAGTGTCTATGTATACAAGGTCTATATCTCCATTTTGTATGTCTCTAAGAAAGTGATGTCTAATCTCGATATGTTTAGTATGAGAGTGACATACTGGATTTTTAGTTAAATTATAGAACTAGTATTGTCACAGAAAATGGGTATGTGTACTGTAAAATATAATCCATAGTCTTCTAAAGTTTGTTTCATCCACAAAATTTGTGCACAACAACGTCCTGCGGCGATATACTCAGCCTCGATTGTTGATAATACAACAGAATTTTGCTTTTTACTAAACCAAGAGACTAGAGCTTTTCCTAGGAAATGACATGTGCCGCTAGTACTTTTTCTCTCTACTTTGCATCCGACAAAATCAGCATCAGAATAACCGGTTAGGTCAAATGATATGGTTTTAGGATACCATAAGCCGACAGAAGAAGTGTCTTTAAGGTATCAGAAGTTACGCTTAACTGCGCACAGATGTGATTCCTTAGGATTAGCTTGAAAGCGTGCACATAAACAAACACTAAATATGTCTGATCGACTAGCAGTTAAATACAGTAAGCTACCGATCATACCTCGATGCTTACGTATGTCGACAGGTTTGCCTTGTTCATCAATATCAAGCTTGGTTGAAGTCGCCATTGGAGTGCTAAGTGGCTTGACTTCTTCCATGTCGAACTTCTTTAATAGATCCTTTGTGTACTTTGCTTGATTTTGAACGTCTCATTGTTGGTTTATTTGATTTGCAGTCCGAGAAAGAATTTCAGCTCTCCCATCATGCTCATCTCAAATTTATTCTGCATACACTTTGAAAATTCTTAACAAAGAGATTCATCAGTAGATCCAAAGATAATATCATCTACATAGACTTGAATCAAAAGATATTGTTATTCAAAGATTTTATAAACAAAGTAGTGTCAACCTTTCCCTTTGAAAAATCGTTATCAAGTAGAAAAAAGCTTAGACGATCGTACCAAGCACGAGGGGCTTGTTTCAAATCGTATAAGGCTTTCTTCAACTTGAAAATATATTCAGGAAATTTGAAATCAGTAAAACCGAGTGGTTGAGCTACATAAACCTCTTCTTTATAAAACCATTTAAAAATGTGCTTTTGACATCCATTTGAAATAACTTAAAATTATAAAAACATGCAAATGCACATAACATGCGAATGGATTCTAATCTCGCAACTGGGGCATAAGTCTCATCGTAGTCGATACCTTCTTCTTGATTGTATCCTTGAGCTACGAGTTGAGCCTTATTACAAGTCACTAAACCATCCTCGTTCAATTTGTTTCGGAATACCCATCGGGTGCCAATGACCGGATGATCAATGGACTTGGAAACAAGTTTCCAAACTTGATTCCGTTCAAATTGGTTTAATTCCTCTTGCATAGAATCTAACCAAAAATTATTACTATATGCTTCATCAATATTTTTGGGTTCAAACTGTGAGACAAAAGCAACACAAGAAGCTATATCTTTATTCGAGGAATGAGTACATCCTTGGTAATCTCACCAATTACCAAGTCCTTTGGATGATTAGCCAAGAATCTCATCTATTTTGGTGTAGTCTCAAGATTGCTAGTTTCGACTTCTTTGCTTGGAGGTTCATCTGATGCCTGATGTGATGGTTCTGCATCTTTGTGTGAAGGTTTTACGGTAGCTGTACTTGGTATGATTATGTCTTCATTGTCATCATCGTCTAAGTATTGATTTAGCTCATCAAACTTGACATTGATAGATTCTTCGATGATCATGGTTCTTTTGTTGAAGACTCTGTATCCTTTGCTTTTTGCTGCATAACCTAAAAATATACCTTCATCGGCCTTTTCATCAAATTTACTCAAACTATCTTTAGTATTAAGAATAAAACGTTTACAACCAAAGATCTTAAAATATGAAATATTTGGTGTTCTATCAAACCATAGTTCATAGGGAGTCTTCTTCGATATAGGTCGAATTAGAACCCTATTGAGAATATATGCTGTATTTTCAGCTTCAGCCCATAAGTATCTAGGTAGACTAAACTGGTTTAACATTACTCTAGCCATTTCAGATAGAGTTCTGTTCTTACGTTCCATAACTCCATTTTGTTGCGGAGTCCTAGGACAAGAGAATTTATGTAGATAACCGTGTGTGTCACAAAATTGCTTAAATTCTGCATTCTCAAATTTGCCGCCATGATCACTACGAATGCGAGTAATCATGAACCCTTTTTCATTCTCTACTTTCTTGCAAAAGATAACAAATTCTGATAATGCATCGTTCTTGCGTGCAAGAAAATAAATCCATGTATATCTAGAAAAATTATCTACAATAACAAATGCATATAACTTACCACCTAGACTAGCAATTCTACTTGGTCCAAATAAGTCCCTTTGAACAGTTGTAAAGGTCTAGTGGTACTTACAGCGTTCTTGGATTTGAATGCGGATTTGGTAGCTTTGTTTTTTCATATTCACTACATACCGTATCCTTCTTGAAAGAAATATTCGGTAAGCCGCGTACCAACTTCTTCGTAGATAATCTTAAAATTGTATCCATGTTTGTATGACCGAGTCTCATATGCCATAGTTGACTCTCAACGCTTTTGGCCATCAAACATCTACCTGCTTTGTTAGCATCTTCCAACAAATAGAAAACATATATATTGTCTTCCCTAATACCTTCAAATATAGTATTACCAGTTGAACTATCAACTATAGTACATTTATCTTTTATAAAGTTAATACCATAACCGTGATCAGCTAAATGGCTTATGCTGAGCAGATTATGTTTTAACTCGGTAACTAGACAAACATCTTTAATCACTGGATAGGGAGCCTTACCAATGTCACCGATACCGATTATGTACCCTCTTAAATTATTACCGAAGGAGACGTATCCTTCTTTATTCCTCTTCGACAGTGTTGCGAATAATGAAGCGTCACCGGTCATGTGCTGTGAGCAACCGCTTTCGAGGATCCATTTGCTTCTAGCATGTGAAGGACGTCCCACCTACAAAACAATTTGTAGATGAAACTCTTGGTACCCATTTCTTGTAGGGTCCTGACTGGTTAGTTTTCGGTATCCATGCATTAACATTTAAATCTACTAACTTTCTGATTCTACATGCAGAAGATATATGACCAATGAGGCCACAATAATGACATTTAGCATGTTGAGTGTTGAAAGTAGTGTGAGGTGCATGATTGGTAGGTTTAGTTTTCTAGTATAGAAGAATGCATGCCTATTGGTCTTCTTGGGCATAGTTTTGGTATAGTTTGGTCTGACAGTATTGGGCGTGTTCCGATGATTCGGTAATTGACACGTGTTAGAATAGAAAGCAGCAACTTCAGGCTGTTTTCCTAAACTAATTTCCAACTTTTTGGAAGTGTCATACAATCTAGTATAGTCAGATGTGAGTGATTCTAATCTGACCTGTGCACACTGGAGACTCTTTCTCTCCTTAGATAGGTCTTCCTTTAACTGGATAATAGTTTGGTCTTTTTCTTCGGATAGCTTAACAGTCTCGTGTAACAACAATTTAATAGAAGAAAGCTCACCAGACTCAGTTAAAGAGCTATTATTTCTAACATGATCCAATTGGTCGGTAAGTCTTCCTATTTCACCTTTGTACTCTTTGAGTACCTTCTTAGAGGTTTCATATTTACTACGCAGTTTCCTGTAATCATCTAACAATTCACTGAAAGCCTCTCCTAGTTGCTCAAAGGTAAAATCATCATAAGGATCAAATAGAGGATTAGTGATTACCAGATCGTAAGCCATCAAGCACACATTTGCAGCGTCATCTGATTGTTCATCTTCTGAGTCGCTGGCTTCACTTTCATGCCATATGATTGTGTTGGCGTACTTTCTTGATGTAGATTTCTTCAGGTAGCCTTTGTTATATTTGCTGCTTTTCTTTGATGATGATGCTGAGGGACAATCTTTCTTCATGTGCCCTTTCTTCTTGCATCCATAGCAAATAGGATCTTCCTCGTTGTTGTTGTTGTCTTTGCTGTCTTTTGTTCTCCTGTTAAATCTCATGAACTTTTTGAATTTTCTTACCAGAAGAGCTTGATCTTTAGAGTCGGAGTCGCTGTCGTTAGAATCATCTTCGATGGTTCTTCTATGTTGAGCCTTGAGAGCGATCGTCTTCTCTGACTTCTCCTTTGGTGTAGCATCTTCAAAGTCTTGAAGTTCTAACTCGTGAGTGAGTAGCTTACCCATAAGTATTTCTAGAGACATTGTTGAGAGGTCGTTCCCTTCAATAATTGCAGTAGTCTTTGGAATCTAGTTCTTTGTAAGGGCTCGTAGAAGTTTGCGAATCTTCTCATGGTTACTGTAATCCTTGCCTAGTAAAGACAGAGGATTTATAATATCCAAGAATCTTGTAAACATCTGAGTGACTGATTCACTTGGCTTCATTTTGAACGCCTCGTACTCCTGAGTAAGTCTGCTGATCTTTGACTCCTTGACTTGTGTTGTTCCTTCATGGGTTACTTCGAGAAGTTTCTACACTTCGTTTGATGTTGTGCAAGTAGACACCCTGTTGAATTCAGTTCTGTCTAAAGCACAAAATAAAGCGTTAATAGCACGTGCGTTAAGATTGGCCTTTTTTTTTCTTCCTCTGTATATTTGTCATGGGGTTTTTCAACTAAAACACCATCAACATTAATACGAGGGGGATTTTTATAGCCATCAATAACTACAAACCATAAGTCAAAATCAAGAGATTTCAGAAAGAAACTCATACTTGTTTTCTAATAAGTGTAATTAGTGCCGTCAAACAGTGGAGGTCTGTTTTTGGCTTGGCTTTCACTTGTAAATTTTACAGTTGCTATATGTAATGCTATGATCTATATAAAAATTGAATATAACTACAATTTTACCTTGCTTTACCTGTATAACCCGCTCTGATACCAATTGTAGGAACGAAATCGTAAAGCAGAATACTCTAGAGGGGGGTGAATAGAGTAGGCAGCGGAATATTGCTAATTAAAAAATCTTGTTAGCAGTTAGATCACAGATATAAAAATAATCATAAAGTAAATGACAGAAATAAAAAGTGATCAGAAGGCAAACACAAACACTGAGATTTATACTGGTTTTCCTCTTGTGAGGACTAGTCCAGTCGGAAGAACTCTAGCTTCCAGTTGAATCCACTATCAGAAAATCCTGCAAGTTTTCATACGAAGTCCATGCAACTTCTACAGACGTGAGCTTTGATACGAAGAACTCGACCAACTTCAATTGTGAAGAGTTGTATCTTCTATCAAGCCTCTGATTATAACTGTCCTGAAACTTCTAGACCGTACCGCACTTGCAAATCGACTAGAGAGTTGTAACTGGCTTGGGATTTGAAAATATAAGCTTTTGAGAACTCTTTGGAGAAAATGTAAGCTTTTAGAAGAGAAGAGATTGAAAGTGAATTGGTGATTTGAAATGATCGAAATACTTCTCTATTTATAGTTTTTCCAAAGACAGAATTCTGACAGAATTCGAGTAGAATTCGGATAGAACTCTTTGTAACAAACCGCAACTGAAGGGTGACCAAGTTCAAAATCAAACGTTCACTAACGTTCATCTTGGCCGAACTCTGGCCGAACTCTGGCCGAGTTCTGCTAGGGTTCTGCCAGTTCATTTTTGAGAAAAATCAATTTGGCTTTTTGAAAATTCCTTCAGAAGCTTTTTGTAAAAAGGATATTTTTAAAAAAACATAGGTCATTTTTAAAGAGATATGTCAGTTTTAAAAAACAATTTCGGACAGCCTATTTGCCAGTATGACTTGGTGTACAATATATTCCTAGACTCAATAAAATAAAAAATTACATTGCTTTGAAGGAAATACATTCTGAACGGCAAACGGCTTCAGTCTTGGACATAGTAGATATCCATCGTTGAGCAATGTCCAAAACGCCGTAGGTAAACATCTGAATTGACTTGCATTTATATCGAGACAGAGTTTGATCAATTATTAAAATCAGGTTTAACAATGACCAATGGGCCAACATAAAGTACAAGCCCATAACATATCTTCCAATGTCTGAATGGTTCTCTCTGACTGTCCGTCCGTCTGCGGATGATAGGCTGTATTGAACCTCAACTTGGTACCCAAACTTTAATGCAAACTCCGCCAAAAGTGAGAGGTGAACCGTGTGTCTCGATCTGATACTATGCTGACTGGAACACCATGCTGTCTCACAATCTGCTTCATATACATTTCTACCAACTGCTCTGTAGACTGCCCTACTCTGAAAGGAAGGAAATTAGCAACCTTCGTGAGCCGTTCAATGATTACCCAAACTGTGTTTCGATCGGTCAGAGATCTAGGTAAACCGGTCCCAAAGTCCATTGTGATGTGCTCCTATTTCCACTCCGGAATAGGAAGCGACTGTAACAATCATGCTGGTCTCTGCTTCTCTGCCTTCACTTGCTGACATATCAAACATCTGGACACAAACCTTGCTATCTCCCTCTTCATGCCATTCCACCAAAATTTTTGCTTTATATCCTGGTACATCTTTGTGCCTCCGAGATGAATGGAATAAGGAGAACTACGAGCCTCCGACATAACTTCCTGTCAAAGGTCTCCACCTGGTACACAAAGATGGTTTTTGAACCTAAGCGTACCATCCTAAGGGATTACTAACTCTTTTTTGAGACATGATTCACATTGATCTGATCGAAGCTTCTGGATCCGTAGATCCTCTGTCTGGGCTGTTCTGATCCTTTCTACTAAAGTAGACTGAATCTGCAAACCGACCATAACGCCTATATCTTGTGGCAAGATCACTTCAATTCCCATTTCCTGAAGATCTTTCAAAATATGCCTCTGCGAGGTTAAAATGAGTGTGCCACCCCTCATGCTCAAGGCATCTGCTACCATATTCGCCTTGCCTGGATGATACTAAAGATTTACATCGAAGTCCTTCAGTAATTCCAACCCTCTTCTTTGTCTCATGTTCAGGTCCCTCTGGGTGAATATATATTTTAAGCTCTTATGATCAGTGTAAATCTCCACTCGATTCCTATATAAATAATGCCTTCATAACTTAAGCGAAAATACTACTGCTGCTAATTCCAGGTCATGGGTCGGATAGTTCTTCTCATAATCTCGAAGCTGTCGAGATTCATATGCTATCACCTTACCATGCTGCATCAATACACACCCAAGTCCCTTCCCGGATGCGTCACAATACACTGTAAACCCTCCCGATCCTACTAGAAGTGTCAAGATCGGGACTGAGATTAATCTCTTCTTTAACTCTTCAAATGATGTCTGACACTCTGCTGACCAAACAAACTCTACATCCTTATGCGTCAAACGCGTCAAGGGTGCCGAAATCCTGGCGAAGTCTGCCACGAACCTCCTGTAATAACCTGCCAATCCCAAGAAACTACGTTCTTCTGCTACCGTCTTCGGAACTGGCCAATTCTCTACTGCCTCAACCTTCTTCGGATCTACTGACACTCATGCTCCAAAAATAATGTGTCCCAGGAACGAAATACGATCCAACCAAAATTCATATTTACCGAGCTTCGCATAAAGTTGATGCTCCCTCAAGGCCTACAAAACTGTCCGAAGATGTTTCTCATGCTCTTCTTCATTGCTGGAATAGATGAGGATGTCGTCTATGAACACAACTACAAACTTATCCAAATAGGGAAGAAAGATGCGATTCATCAAATCCATGAATACTGCTGGGGCATTAGTTAGTCCAAATGGCATTACCAGAAACTCATAATGTCCATATCGCGATCTAAATGCTGTCTTGGGTATGTCCTACTCTCGGACCCTCACTTAAAAATACTCGGATCGAAGATCAATCTTAGAGAAGACGTAGGCCTTACTCAATTGATCAAACAAGTCATCAATCATTGGTAACGGATACTTGTTCTTCACTGTCACCTGCATTCAACTGCCGGTAATCAATGTACATTCGCGTCGATCCATCCTTCTTGGGTAATAAAATCACCGGTGCTGCCCAGGGTGATTCACTGTCTCGGATAAACTACTTCACCATCAGTTCTTCTTCATGCTGGTATAAATTGTCCAACTCTGATTGCGACATCATGTAAACTCTGTCGACCTTAGGCTCCGTTCTAGGATTTAACTCAATGCAAAACTCTACATCTCTCACCGGTGGTAAACCAGGAAGCTCATCTGGAAATACATCAAGAAACTCTCTGACCACTCTTCGAATCTGTTCCTGCTCCGCCAATGCTTCTGCAACAATGCCCTTGGGTCGATTCTCCAATAATTGATCAAAGACGAACTCCTCAACGCCAGGTACATTAAATACTACCCTACCTCCTCGATAATCTATCATCGCATGACTGTCTCTCAACCAGTCCATACCAAGGACAACGTCAAAGTTTCCCATAGGAAACTCAATCAAAGATGCGGGCAATAATTGCCCACACACTATGACCGGACACGCTAAGCACACTCTGCTAACTCCTACGAGCCCATTATCAGTGAGTATATTCATCCTCTCTGGCAATGCCTCGAACTCCAATCCAATACGTGTCGCAAACCATACAGATATAAAAGAGTGGGTAGCTCCCGAATCAAACAATGTTACTGCAAGAAAAGAGATAATAGAAACATTACCTGCAACCACGTTGTCTGAAGTAAGTGCATCCTCCAGTGATAAGGTGAAGGCCTGGCCTGGCCCTAGACTTGCTAAGCTTCCCGCTGCTGTCTTTCTTGTCTATGCTGTTGCTGTGGCCTCTGCTGGCCTCCCTGGTTCTGCGTCTGGCAAAATATCTGAGCCTGTGTCGGTAGACGTTGGGCTAGCGGCCTTACGGCCAACGCTGGTCCTCTGTTCGGTGCCGCCGCCGGAGCTGGCAACGCCGGAAACTTCTGAACTGGCCCTCCTATCCTCTGTATCATAGGACAATTTGCAATCCTGTGGTCTGGACTGCCACACCTCATGCATAATCCATTAGCTGAATGACACACATCCCTAGTATGCCCTCCCTTACCGTAGTAAGTACATCCAATGGGCACCCCCGGCGCTGCTGCTGGTTCCTCGGCTGCTGATGCCAAACTGGTACTATTATCTCTGATACCGTCGTCCTCCGTGGCACTCCTGACTCATGAATACGGATGTCGGGTGCTGGCATCGATGTTCGCTGTACTGCTTCTCTGCCCCTAATCTGGGGATGAGACCTCTTCTGGCCCCCATATCTTGTCGCCAACCTTTGTTGGGTGAGTTCATTCCTCCGAGCTGCCGTTAAAATAACATCAAAAGTCGGATAGTCGTGCCCTTCTACTAGCTGTAGAATCTCCAAATGAAGTCACTGTTGGAATCTCATAGCCTTCTTTGGCTCTATAGCCACCATCATCGGTGCAAACCGACTCAGTCTGCAGAACTCTGCTGCATATCTATCCACCGTCTTACTAGCCTACCTGAGACTGATAAACCTCTGCTGTAGCTCATACCGTGCTACCACGCCAAAGTACTTGGCCTTGAATCTGGTACTGAAGCTATCCCAAGGAATAGGACACCTCATTCCAACCTCTTCTGATGCCCACCAGTCGCGGGCGAGATCCTGAAGTAAAAGTCTGACCTAGTCAACCTTCTCTTCTGCTGGAACCTTTGCTGCGGTCAATATGGCCTCAATATCCTGAAGCCAAGCATCTGCCGTGATGGCATCCTCCGTGCCGTCAAAGTATCTTGGGTTAAGTTGACAAAACCTCTCCGACGCTCCCGAGTCATTCCTGACACTTCTCTCAAGGGCTACTTGTAACCCCTGATTCAGTAGCATATTCTGTTCCTGCTGCTGGGTCTGCTATTGCTGATGGGCTGCCACCTGATGCTGCTGAGTGGCCAAAAATCCTCGGATGACCTCCAGGAGTGCTTCAGCATCAAGTACTGTCGTAGCTGCCGGCACCGCTGGGGGTACAGGAGTTTCTAGAACCTGCGGTTCCACTGGCTCTGATATCACTTCTACTCGGATCTGGTCAGGAGAAGGTATTCTTTTCTGTTACTGCCCCGTCGAGCCATGCTCTACTGGACGTTCCTCCATGTTGGCCTCACCAACTACTGAAAAAGAAGCATCCTTATAGGGAAAGATACATGATATCAAATGACAGGACGAGGAAGATTCGAGGATGTAATTCAGGTTATCAATCAAGGTGATAGAAGAGAAATCGGGGCAAAAGATTCAAAGGAAACAAGTTTTCATTGAGACTCCTATAATAGTAACACCCCTCAAGTCTGAAAATCGGACCTGCATGGGCCACCAATAAAACCTTGTCATGCCCCAGTACCGAAATAAGGAGACGGATTAGGTCAGCTACTCCATATGAGGTATACAAACGTCATATGGTGATCGTGGCTATTAAGAGACAAGGGGCTGCGTGCTACAATCAAGTCTCCTATGGTCTCACAGAGCATCTATGTCTTAATCATTCAAGCAAGAAAGCATCAATTAATGAGCATATAAGATAAAGCAGTAAGGCGTCCCCGACGCTTCATCAAAATGATCATGGGGATCTAGCTTTATAAGTTAGCTAGTCCAGAGAGTCATAGATACATAATCGTATTCAGCTGCAGTCTGATTTAATTACAATTATACAACGACAAAATATCCAGATTAACCGGCTAAATAGGTACCGGCAGCTAAACGCCAGAACATAAGGGATAAAAACTACAGTGGTGGAGAAGAAACCCACTCGAGTTCCCCGTCAGCCATGCTCCTAGTATGCACCATTGACGCTAGGGAAGAAGTTTGGATCCTTAGGCGCTGCTACGAGATATGGCCAAACAAAACCAGCAGGGTCAGCCCAGAATAGCAAGTACCACAAGGGAGCACAAAAGAGTGAGATAAAACCTAAGCATAAAATAATAATACTAGTAATAATAATAGCTTTCGGTCGTAACCTTGGTCCACAGCCTGTCATAGCACGATAGACCAATCCAACAACCAAACAAGGACATAAGTTGGACCACGTACCATGACAGTCCATGTTCTTCGGCTACTAACAGAAGGTACAAGGCATAGTCAAGTCATTTTTTTCTAAGCAGCCATTCATTCCTGCGGCTTTCTGTAATTGGCGGAGTTATCCCCGCGATAATGATTAAAAGGAATCCTCAGATCGTGTCAATCCAGCAGGGCTAGCCAAACCATTAGACATATAGCACATTGAATATACACCATCCCCCGAAGGGCTACCGCGCTAATACATATAATACATAGCTTGTAGAAGTCGGATATAGTCATCTGCTAAAGGCGAATGAAACTATATCCGTGGCGGCCAACCCGACACATCAGGACTGGACCTGGGGTGACTAGTATGGCACGATCTCGGGATTCTTCCCACCCAATGCATCTACCAAGTTAGTTGCCTAGTTAATCTCTAGGTTATCCTCGGAGTTCACATGTCGTGATCACATGCTCACTTCCCTAGATGTCGTACACTGTACGAGTACCCCAAGAAGGGATCCACACTGGCTCATAGAGTCATACGTATGTACCCCTTCTTGGTGTAATATAACACACAACACATACCACGTCATTGCCACCGACCATTCGCTATATAAATACTGGACTCTAGGATGTACTGGCAGGTATCATGTAGGAACACTTAGTACATAGGATAGCACCTCGACGCTCACATAGATTGTACCATAGTATACACATAGGTTTATCCAGCACTCGTATAGGTAGTTAGATCAGGAATGAGGACCAAGACACAAGGACGCATGCGGCCGAGGGTCATGCGGCCAAGGATCATGCTTTCGAGGCTCATGAGGCCGAGGCTCATGCGGTCGAGGATCATGCGGCCGAGGATCATGCGGCCAAGGATCACGAGGCTAAGGCTCATGCGGCCAAGGCTCATGCGGCCGAGGCTCATACGGCCAAGGCTCATGCGGCCGAGGCTCATGCGTCCAAGGCTCATGCGACCGAGGCTCATGCGGCCAAGGCTCATACGGCCAAGGCTCATGCGGCCAAGGCTCATGCGGTCGAGGCTCATGCGGCCGGGCTGCTCATCTTCTCCAAAAATTCGAGAAAGATGGCCATGGAACCCATGAACTTCAAACTGTCACAACTCTGTCAAAACAACATAAAATATAACTATTTAAAGTTCAAGTTTGGGTAAAAAGAAATGCTCTACCACATGGAACAACTAGATTTTGGAAACAAGCAAGTTTAATAGATCAAAACCAAGAAAAACCGAAAATAACATAAACTTAGATCTACAAGAATCCATCCTTCAAAACCGAAAATACTAAGTACTAAACTTGTAGAGGATGATAAGAAGAACAATATAGACAAATAATATCAAAAGAAAAATCAAGGATGAAAAATACACAAATTTCTTCTTTTGAGCAAATTGTACTTACCTAATGGTGGTGGTTGAGGGAAATGAATGAAAGAGTGAATGAGGAGAGAGAGTGAGGAAAAGAATATATATAGGGGTTGGGTTGGCTTAAGAAAACTCTAATATCTAAACATGCTCTAACCATTCTACTAATGACATGCTTAAAGGCTATATGCAACCATTAATAAATAACAAATAGAACTATGCATATGCTAAATACAGGATACCATGTACAAGATTTATAAAAGAATACATATATCAGAATCGGGGAGTGATATAGGCCACATCATTCCAACAAAAAAGCGAGAAGTTGTGCCTGCAGTCCGAATGGCGACAGGCCTAATTTGAAACCCGGTTCGAAGCGCAGTACAAGATGCAGCAAGAGAAACTTGACACGCTATGACAGTTGGTGCAAACAGTCTTGACCAACGAGAACTCTGCAACCCGTACTATCGAACCCGTGAACTGGCCCATTGAAGTCGCACCCGGGGAGCCTTCGTCTCAGCTTGCGCCGCCAGAGAATAACAACTTTGACTATACCAACTTCAAGAAAGCGTTTTGCACTTTCTTCTTCGGCATCGAAGACCCTTCCTTTGCGATCGACTGGTTAGATGAGATCGACGACAACTTCGAGCTCCTCGACATCGATGAGGCAAAAAAAGTCTCTTGTACTCAACTTCTACTTCGGTTGAACGTGCACGACTGGTGGGCGGTACAAAAATAAGCTATTCATTGCGATGATTCCATCGTGCCGATCACCTGGACTACGTTCCACAAGTCCTTCGAAGTTGAGTACTTTCTTGCGGTGCTTCGCCAGGCGAAGGAGAACGAGTTCATACAGCTGAAATAGAAAAACATGACAGTATACGAGTATGCTACAGAATTCAATAATTTAGTTCGATTTGCAGGTGTCTACCAGCCAACGGCGACGAGTCGAGCATGAAGATTCAAAGTGGGCCTGAGGCCTTCTATTTTTGCTTATATGACGGTGCCTAAGTATCAAACGATGGGCGAGTCACTCAACCATGCCCTTCATCTCGAGCCTCATTACCCGTCGGTCGCCACATGCACTATTCATACCTACAATAACAAGCGCCATGGCAACCCAGGAGGTAACAATACGCATAAGCATCCAAACCGTGGCAACGGAGGCGGCAACCAGGAAAGGAATTGAGAATACTGTAATTTTTGCCACAATGAGGGATATTTGCCTATCGAATGTCGGATGAAAAATGAAGCTTGCCACCAGTATGGTCGGGTAGGCTAATTCGCGCATAATTGTCCAGAAGATAGGCCGAACCAATGCCCACCGCAACAGTAGTACCAAGAAACTGAGGTCAAACTCCTTGGGCTCCACAAGCCGAACCACAAAATAGCCAAGATCGTCACCCCAATGTCCAGGGCCGCATTTATGCCATGATCCGGGACGAAGCGTTCGCATCTGACACAGTCATGATAGGTATACTGTATTTCAATAACTAACCTGCTCGTGTACTGTTTGATTCAGGTGTTATGCATATCTTTATATCAGGAAATTTTGTCGTCAAACACAAATTTTCTGTGATACCGTTAGACCTTAATCTTAGCGCAAACATACCATCGGACGCGTCACTACTTGCAAACATAGCCTACGGAGACAAAATCATCTGTATAGGTGGTCAAAAAGTAGGTCTCGATACAATAGTCCTAGACATTAATGACTACGATATCATTATGGGAATAGATTAGGTCATTCCGTGCAATACAACCATCGACTGTGCCGAAAAGACGATCACCTTCCGTATACCTAGAGTGCCTGAATTATGCTATCCATGTGGTGAGGCGTCGCCGACATGCATGGTGATCTCGGCAATATAAGCTTGAAGGATGCTGTATTTCGATTATGAAGGCTATTTAGTGTCTGTTCCAGATATGAGACATGATGGTGCAAACGTGGGTCAGGTCGACGTTGTGGTAGAATTACCAGTTGTGTTTTC
The DNA here is from genome assembly GCA_029216955.1 of Iris pallida. Taxonomy (NCBI): domain Eukaryota; kingdom Viridiplantae; phylum Streptophyta; class Magnoliopsida; order Asparagales; family Iridaceae; genus Iris; species Iris pallida. The sequence continues at coordinate 14,702 of JANAVB010029534.1, forward strand.
GGACGAGCTGCCCGACATGCCACCTGATCGAGACATAGAGTTCACCATTGACACATTCTTCGATACCCGACCGATCTCTAAAGCTCCATAGAGAATGGCCCCTACAGAGCTTAAGGAACTCAAACTACAGTTGCAAGAGTTGCCCGATAAGGGATTTATACGACCTAACATCTCACCATGGGGAGCGCCCGTGTTGTTTGTCAAAAAGAAGGACGGTCCAATGCATCTTTGTATCAATTACCGAGAGATGAACAAGGCCACCGTCCGGAACAAATATCCATTGTCGTACATAGACGGCCTATTCGATCAGTTATAAGGTGTTTTGGTGTTTTCAAAGATTGATCTTCACTCGGGTTACCATCAACTCAAGACTAAGCCGGATGATGTATCGAAGTCAGCCTTATGCACTTGATACGGCCATTACAAATTCTTGGTAATGTCGTTCAGCCTAATGAATGCCCCAGCTGCTTTCATGAATTTAATGAATTGGGTGTTTCGACCCTTCCTTGACAAGTTTGTAGTAGTCTTCATCGACGATATACTCGTCTACTTGAAGGACAAGCGGTAATACGCTAAGCATCTGCAGACCGTGCTTCAGACCCTTCAGGAAAATTAGTTATATGCGAAGCGGTGCAAGTATGAATTTTGGCTGAGCAGCATCGCATTCCTCGGACATATTATTTCATCCGAAGGCATTGCAGTCGACTCAAAGAAAGTTGAATCCGTTGTCGACTCGAAATAGCCAGCGTCAGTCGGCAAGATTCGAATTATCCTTGGCTTAGCAGGATACTACCGACGCTTTGTGAAAGGCTTTGCGAAGATCTAGTCGCCTCTAACTCGCCTTACCCAGAAAGGAGTCACTTTTCAATGGTCAGACGACTGTGAAGCTTCCTTCCAGGAGTTAAAGCAACGGCTTGTCTCGGCCCCGATACTCGTACTTCTAGAAGGGATTGAGGTATTCCAGATTTTTAGCGATGCATCCGCCATGGTTTAGGGTGTGTGCTAATGTAACGGAACAAGGTGACATCTTTTGCTTCCTGACAGCTAAAGCCGCACGAGAAGAACTATCTCACCCATGACCTAGAGTTAGCAGCGATTGTGTTCGCGTTAAAATTATGGCATTACTATCTTCTATGGCATGGCATGTGTGATCTATACGGACCACAAGAACCTCAAGTATCTATTCACGTAGAAGGAGCTGAACTTGTGGCAAAGGCGCTGGCTTGAACTGATTAAAGATTACGACTTGACTATTGACTATACGCCGAGTAAGAGAAACATTGTGGCAGACGCTCTGAGTCGAAAGTATATTGCCTTGCTATCTATCAACCGCAGATTGCTACGCGACTTAGAAGAGATGGACATCGATCTCCGGGTTAGATTCAGGGATGTGTAGTTGGCACAGTTGCTGCTAGAGCCTAGCTTGCGGAAAAAGATCAAGACCGCTCAGAAGGATGATCCGTACCTGAAGAAAGTACGAAGGCAAATTTCAATGGGTAGTGCGACCAACTTTGCAGTAGACAAAATCGACGTGCTTCGATTGAAGGGTAGGCTATACGTTACGGACGATTCAAAACTTAGAAAGGAGATATTGATGGAGGTGTACTATGCAAAATATACCTTACATTTTGGCAGCACAAAGATGTACAAGGACCTCCATACGACCTTCTGGTGGCACGGAATGAAGAGAGATGTGGAACTCTTCGTGTCCCAATGCATGGCCTGTCAGCAGGTAAAAGCTGAGCATCAGAGATCGGACAAGAATATACAAAACCTTGACATTCCAGAATGGAAATGAGATCATGTCTCTATGGACTTTGTTATTGGCCTACCGAAGACGCTACGGGAAAATGATGCCATCTGGGTCATCGTCGATCGACTAACCAAGTTAGCGCACTTCATTGCCATTAAAGTTACTTGGAGCGTTGATCACCTAGCTCAGATTTATCTTGACAAGATAGTACGGCTGTACGAAGTCCCTGTATCCATCGTCTCTGATTGGGATACACGATTTCTATCGCGCTTCTGGAGTAGCCTTTAGTCGGCTCTAGGTACCAAGTTGCAGTTCAGCTCAGCTTACTATCCCCAGACCGACGGCCAAACAGAACGTATGAATCATATTCTCGAAGACATGTTACGGCTCTGCGTAATTGACTTCAAGTCGAGTTGGGACGTTCATATACCGTTGGCCGAATTTGTATACAATTATAGCTATTAGTCCAACATCCAAATGGCACCGTACGAAGCCTTGTATGGCCGGAAGTACAGATCGCCCATTTGCTGGGATAAAGTCGAGGAACGACAGATTCTTCGTCCGGAGCTGGTGGAATAGACCGTGGAGAAGGTCAAGCTCATTCGAAAAAGATTAAAGACTGCACAGAGTCGGCAGAAAAGTTACGCCTTTGTCCATCGTCGACCGCTCGAGTTTCTAGAAGGCGATTACGTATTTCTTAAAGTGTCGCCTATGCGTGGAGTTGCCCGGTTTGGTATAAAAGAAAAGTTGAGTCCAAAATTTGTTGGGTCGTTCGAAATACTCAAGCGAGTCGCCCTAGTGGCCTATCAGATTGCCCTACTGCCAGCGGTAGTAGGTGTGCATAATGTCTTTCACGTCTCTCAGTTACAAAAGTACGTGCAGACCCAAGCCACATGGTAGATTTTGGTCAGTTGGAGCTGAAGGCCGACTTATCATATGTTGAAGTGTCGGTCCAAATCTTAGAACGTAAAGATAAACCACTGCAGAACCGAGCGATCCCTCTTGTCCGTGTACGCTGGAGCAATTATTCGGTCGAGGATTCGACCTGGGAACTTGAATCGAAGATGAAAGAGAAATTTCTTTCATTGTTCTCGTAGAGGTTGGTTCTATTCTGAAGTTTCGAGGGCAAAACTTTTTCTTAGTTGGTTATGGTGTACTGTTCCGTCCCTATATCGTGCCCCATTTCTGTCTATAGGGTGTGCGAGAAAGGAACACTGTCGCTACCGATTCAGTCGGGACCGATAGGTTGGGATCGGTTGAATCAGTCGAATGAGAATGATTGAATTAAGATCATTTTCTCATTACGGAAAGACTTCTTCGGAATCATGTCCCATATTCAGCGGGTTGCGCCTCGAGGATTGGCTCTGTGGCTAAGTCGGAAGAGACCTCCCGTTCCTCTGCTTTTTATGCCATAAATTGCTTTGGCTTTGGCTTTGGTTTTTATGAATACATTTTCGTGAATATTTTCGATGGTTTCATGGCTTACGTTTTTTAACTTCGCATTCGTAGCGAACTTCTTGAATAACATTGTATTCTAATCAGTTGCTTATGTGATTGCAGGTGATCGCGTAGGCGATGTCTAAGCGCAGCCAACTAGTCCCTCGCCTAAAGCAAAGACTAAGGTGAGTATTTGACCTCCTTCGTCTCGATCCTCTGTTTCAAAATTAATTATAAAACCCAAAATCAATGCTTGTCACCAAAGTGTAGAATCAATGAATTGAGACACGATTCTTCACGAAACACTTGCTAAAGGAAACTCGGAATGACTGCATCAATTGAGTAATTTATTCAAAAAATGTAAGTTTCGCATCAAAAAGAGAAAAGATAAGGTTCTAGAAAAGAGAGAGAATTATTTCAAGAACTATAAAAACGTTCATTGGATAACTTGTCGACAAGGGGTAGTTTTCTCAAATGGTTGCCTAGGCCAAGGAATCAATTTGGCCCAGGAGGAACGAGTATAACTAGTGCCAGTACGACTGGTACGACTGATTAACAAACTTTCGAGTTGGGCTCGCTACCTGTCGTAAAAGGATCGCCGTCTAACACAGTTATAGTCCATGATGGCTTGGAATTGCCAGTGACCTTAACACCCTTTCACTGCTTGACCTAATGCATGTGACACAGGATGAACATGATAACTGCTCAATGTATACAATTTTATTGCTTGCCTCAAAACATGTTAATATGCAAATCGACCAGGATGGTTAGAAAGATCACCAAATAGCTAACATGTTTTATAAAACTGTTTAAACCAAATGCAAAGCTTGTGTTTAATTAGCCACTCATCAGTACATGTGATCATACTGACTCTCGCTCTTTGCAGGTGCTAGAAATCAAGAAGAACGCGCCAACTGACCAGGGCAAATTTCGTGTTTTGAAGCTTCGATCGCGCATGGAAGACCCCCGCTGCTCAACTTTTGAAGACTCTCTGCAACAGTCTAAGAAACATATCTCGGCATCCCTCATATCCAGGTGGATGGAACACTTTTGTTGTAAATGAGGGATATATGTATGGAAGGGCTATCTCATCGGCACTCCTTTTGTAATCGAGTCATGTCATAAAGCCTGTACGACACAATTGTAATAGAGTCTGTAAATAATATCTATTATCAATAAAATGCAAAATTTTTATGTCTCAATGTGTTTTTTAATTTGTCTACACTCTCTCTCTCTTAGATGTTGTGTTTTGGATTACCTTATGACTATGTCTTGTGCGATCGCAATTTAGGTTCGCACAGCATCACGCCCGAAGGACGACTATCGATTCTTCGAGATTGGGGCTTTACATGAATTATGATCATTTTTTCATTATGGAATAGCTTCTTCGAAATCAAGTATCATATTCAGTGGGTTGCGCCTCAGGATGGACTCTGTGGCTGAGTCGAAAGAGACATCCTGTTGCTCTTTTTTTTATATCGTACTTCCTTCTTTGGCTTTAGTTTTCTGAATTACATTTTCGTGAATGTTTTCGATGGTTTTCATGGCTTACGTTCTTTGAACTTCATATTTTCTATCGAACTCATTGAATAGCGCAGTGTTCAGAGTAGTTGCTTATGTGATTTCAGGTAATCGTGTAGGGGCCGTCTAAGTACGACCAATCGGTCCATTGCCTCAAGCAAAATCAAGATGAGTGGCTGACCATCCTTCCCCTCAAGCCTCTAGTTTAAACCTATCATAAATACAAAAGGAGATATGTTAGTCTTTATAGTATTGAATCAATAAATCATGGCACGATTCCTCACGAACACTTGCTACAGAACTGCTATAACATGAAACTGATGCATTTTTTCTTATGCCATATTTACTATAGATCTGTGCAAAATGAAGATTGAATTGATTAACGAATCTTACAATGATAAGGCGGTACACATTAAAAACTGGCTAACTCTCAAAGATTTTGTAGACCATGCTTGAATAATTAATTTTAGTTTAACACGATCATGGACAACTTGTGCACAAGGTTTTACTCCCTCGAACGGTGACCCGATGCCACAGGACCGTTTCGGCCTAGGAGGAATGCAGATAGCTGTGTTAGATGCTAGCACGAGTCATTTGAAACTTTCAACGGGGCCAGCTACCTACGCTGAAAGGGTCATCGTCTCGACCAGGCTATACGTCCAGAATTACTTGAATTGCCAGTGACCCCCACTTGTACATTATTTATAAGTTTTTGATATAAATCTGACAGGAAAGAACATGGTAAGTTATACTGCAATGACACGCTCGGCCGTGGATAAGATTTATTATAGTTATGTTATTTGCATATCGAATGCTTGCATGAATTTATTAGGATGGCTAGAAAGTTCACGAATTATAGATGCTTATTCACATAACTTCTTAAACCAAATGAGAGCTTGGACTTAAATTAGACATCCACCAGTACACATGAACGTACTGATCCTCACTCTCCACGGGTGCTACGAATCAAGTGGAATGCGCCAGCTATCAAGGTGACATTCATGTTTTGAAGCTTTGTCCGCATGTCGAAGCCTTCTGTTGAATCATTTTGAAGACTCTATATCAGTAGAAGAAAGATGTCGCGACTCCCAACAATTCCAGGTGATTTGTAAATACTGCTTGTATGTAAAGGGATGTAATGTACGGAACGACTATCTCATCATCGTTCATTTTGAGTTGAGACCTAACATGGTTTTCAGATCGTGTCCCATATTCTGGATAATCTTAAGTGATTGTTGACTATATCTGTCAATTCTGATTTTTCCTTTATCCTTCTCTTCGAGAATATATGTCTAGATAACAGAGATATTTCTGGCCAAACCAAACATAATTTGACGCTTGTTTTTCTTATTAGACGGGACCACAAAATAAGATTCTTTGTGACGTCTATAAGTTACACAAGCTTGTGATAATGAGATTACAGGTAGAAGATAAGGAGAAGATGTTAGGAACCTTTGAGCATAAGGTCCAACATCGACATAAGGAGGAAAAGAATTTTCCTTATGATTAATATAAAAGGTTTCCTCTGTATTTACGTCATTTTTATGTTGATGACTTTGGTTATCAGCAGATAAAGTCATTCTTTCAATAAAATTGACAGCCATACACTCCAAAAGAAAATCTTCATTAATATGAGAAAGTACAGAATGATCAATATTTACATCATGTACAAACTGACTACTATGCTTTGGATTGATCATTAACGGACCGTCATCCGTCTTTATCGTAGACTTGCCAAGGTTGATAATCGGTGGTTCTGGATCATTTGTACGCGAAGTACGTCCCTTGACCTTGATCATGAGAGGTTGAACTTGGCTCTTGACTGGAATTCTCACAGATTCTTCAGACGAAGCTCGAGTTCTTCCTTTAACCTTAATCAGCAAAGGTTCGTCATTGACAGGTTGGGGTTGAATTCGACCTTTAACTTTAATCATCAAAGGTTAATCTTCCGAAGGCGATTGGTCTTCTGAAGGTGATTGCTCTTCTGGAGGCGATCGATCTTCGGCTATATCTGAGATCTCCTTCACATGCTCCTGTGTATAGAGTATCGAATCAGAGAAATAAGCTTTGACACCTTTGAATGGATTGATATCTGCAAATTCAGTCTTCACAATCCCTTGAGAATCCACATACTTGAAGCATTGGTGGAGAGTTGAAGGCACAATGTTATACTCATGTATCCACGGTCTTCCAAGAAGGATATTGTAAGATACATCTGAGTTGATAACATAAAAGGTCGCATAGTTCGAAGATCACCTATTTGAATCTTCAGCCGAATCTTTCCCAATGGTTTACTCTTTCCAGAGTTGAGACCAACTATTGTTGTACTAGTGTATATCAAATTACTAGTAGGAATCCTCAAGGGTCGTAGAATACTCTGAAGAATAATGCTAATAGAAGACCCAGGACCAATATAAATCCTGTCAATTTCAGTAGAGTCAATATACCCTGTATAACACAGAGGCATGTCGTGTTTATTATGCTTCAACAACATATCTTCTTGTGTGAAGGTAATGTTAGGAATTGATTCCATCACACTATGACATTGGGGACACGAGACCGATATATTGTCAGGACTTTTGAGTTGAGCTAAGCATGAATCTGCTTGTAGCAAAGCTTCGCTCAAAGTTTCTCGACTTTCTTTAGAAAGACGAAGCAACTCAAAGATAGAGAGTCTAGCCGGAGTATTAGCTAATTGGGCTAGAATATCAAACTTGTAGGGCTTCATCACCACCCCTTGATTTAAAGAAGACTTCAACGGGACGTCAAAATGAACTGCTTTCTGTTTTCCTTTTTCAACCACAATTGGTTTAGAAGGTCTTGCCTCAGCAGGAACAGAAGATGGTTGAGCTGGTAGTGTTTCAGCAACGTCCTCCGCTTCTTTTGAAGTTCCCTCATAATCTTTGTGGTATTCTTTACCAGATCTCGTACCAGCAAAGGTTTCTTCTTCAGACTCAGGAGAATGAAGTACCATATTACAGGTTTTAGTCTTCTTTCCCTTAGTCTTCTTCTTGCGAGGATTTTTATAAGGGACCTCAAATCCCAAACCAACAGTAGATTTTTGACCTTGAATTTGTAAAGGAAGTCGCATTCCTTTATCAAAGTTCAAGCCTTCCATCTTTTGAAAGTCATAGCCCATCTTTTTCATGAGATGGACTGATTGTTGACTGTACATGTGAGTGGGTAGCGGACTTTCAATAGATGGTTCAAAAGAGGAAGGAGGAACAGAGACCTCTATAGCCACATGAGTAGGGGTATTCAGGACAGGAGAAAAAAAATCCCTACAGGAGCTTTCTCATAAGCAGCAAAGACTTGTTGTGCCCTGTATAAGGGGACACTATTCATTGCTAACCATTGCCAATGAGTAAGTTTGAGTTTGGTAGGAGGAGCCAAACTTGGAGTGCATATATTCAAACCCCTCAGCCTATCCTCCAGAGCAATGCCATCCTATTGATGATCTAAATCATTATAATCTGGGGTAACAACATAAGAAATCATATTGCAGGTTTTGATTTTTCTACCTTTCTTGGATTTTGAAATTTTACTTTCATCTTCCATTTCAGATACTAGATCAGGATGTACCAACATGATTTCACCATTTTACAATGTGAGTGGCAATAGTCCTTCACTTTGCTCTCTAGCAGGCGGGAGATTCACAATCTTCATTATTGCCTTCAGAATTGGGACAATCCCATCTGAAACTTGCTGTGGAGGAAAACCTCCAAATTGAAAAGAAATCATATTAGTTGTGACTGTATGCTCATCATTGGTTAAAGCGATGGCATTAGCATTTATCAACTCTTGGATTTTCTTCTTTAAGACATAGCAAGCCTTAGTAGGATGATTTATGTATCTATGATAGATACAATACTTGGGATTATCAGTCAGATTCACCTCATTAGGTCATTTTGGCTCTGGAATCTGGAGTTTGCCACTCTTTACAAGACATTGGAATATCCCTGGGATATCACTGTCATCGAAAGAGTATTCTTCTTTTGGCTTAGAAGACTCCGGATTACTCGACGTAGTTTTGGGTTTTGAAAGGTTTACCACTAGGATTTCCTTCCCTTTTCCATTACGATTGCCGAAATTACTACCTGAAGAGGCTTTCTTCCCTTTATCTTTTGAGGCGAAGATCATCCTATGTTCGCGAGCCAATCTACCATTGGCCTCGGTTGAAACTGCTGCTATAATAAATGAGGCCCAATCTGTGAATTGAGAACTCGTAAAAACAGCGAAGGTTGGTCGCAGATTTATTTTGCATGTATCAATTAATGCTGAATCTGGCATACCAGGAGGCATTTTCAAAGTTGCCTGTCGGAAACATTCGATAAACATCCGAGTATCTTCCTTCTCCTTTTGTTTGATCTCTATTAAGGAGGACATATTCATATCCATTCCTCTTTATAGAAACGGGAGAAAAACATTGCTTAAATTCGTCAAAAGACGATATGCAATTATCGGGTAGACTGCGATACTAGTCGTATGCAGTACCCGTCAAACTCCCAATGAAAACTCGGGTGAGAAGGGCATCATTCTTCTGCAGATGCACAGTCATAATATCAAAATAATTGATATATTGACTAGGAGAGGCCTTTCCATCAAATAACACCATAGATTGTGGCTTGAATTTTGGAAGAAAAGGCACATCATTCCAATGAGGAGGATAAGGTTGCTTGATCCCTAACCTCTGAAGCTGATCTTTGTGCTTCAGAACTTCAAACTGTGTTTTTAGCTCACGCACTGCTTGAATAGCTTCACTAGTTTGAGAAAGCACATTTGATTAAATAGTTGCTGGATGTACCGTAACCCCCACCGGGGTACATCTTCTGGAACGAGAGGATCTGGTGATGCAGATTTTTGATTGATAGCAGCTCTTGACTAAGATTATTCAAGGGTATGTCAACCCCTTGACTATCTTGAGTTTGTGCTGCTACCTGCACCGGTGTTACCACTACTGGCTGAACAGTTTACTGAGTCATTATTATTTGATGCATATTTTGTATCATGGCAAGCATGTCCTGTATTGATTGCTCTACTGCAGAGAGACGTTGTTCTGTATTAGAAGTTGACGTCTCCGGTTCATCTTCAATAGCATAGGATTCAACTTCTCTTGAGCATATGGGGGGATTAGTGTAGAGATAGGAATCAACACTATCAGTTTCTGACTCTAAAGACTGTCACATCCCGATCCCGCTAGGGTCGTTCGTCTTGCCTGGATCCCTGTGGGATCGATCGTCCTCGCTAAGGCGTGATGCCGTACAAGCCTAAGTTGTGCTTGCACAAGGCCATGTACCTGTACAAAAATAACTAGTCAAGCAAAAACATACGCACACACCCAATAGTTAAGCAAAACACACGCACGCACCCATTTCATTGCAGAAAACCAAATATTGGACACAGAGATTTGAAATGGAAATACTTCTTTTATTGATAACTTGATAGGAATACAAGTACAAAGCGTTGCAAACTCAGAGTGCCTTATATTTTGGCTACATGATTCTCTTTGAAACTCTCTTTTGAAAATAGTCGCCATGCCTATACATGATATCCCTTTATTACATGCTGGAAATGAAAGACACCTTCAGAAGGAAAAGAAACTTGAACTTGACTTGAAATGAAAAGTAACTTCGAGGTGATCCGCAGCTCTACTGGGCTAGACGAGCTTCGGTGCCTCACTTGAAATCCCCCTGTCTCCTTTTACTTTCTGAAAAGGATGCCCACAACGTGGGTCAGCACGCATCATGTACTGGCGAGCAGCTCTTCGCCGAAACTCACAAATATCTGCACTAATTTAATATGTGAAGCTACATATTTACTAGTGATCTTTCTACTTGTCTAGGTTCTTTTTAACAATTCATAAGAAACATGACAGTAGAATTATGCATAACCAACTTACCAATGCCGACAGTCATCCCTGCACAAAAATAGGTTAGCACAATTTGCATATGAATATAGGAAGCATATATTACCATCATCGTTCATTGTTAGGCTTGCATTAAGGATTTGTTCACATGCATGTCCTAACTACATGGTGGTCCATGGGCCCGTCCCCCATGATTAGCCGCTGTGACTCAATGGTTCAGCTCGTCGCTAAGGACACAACATTCCCGAGGTGTAGCATTTACCCCGAGGTGCTATTACAATCTCTCCTAGGCCGATCGATCCCAGGTGCCCCCAGACTCGTCGAGAGACTATTATCTTGTTAACAAGTTGTCCGAGACCAATGCATGACTTGTTCTTTCTATCAGATAAAACCTAGCAGTGCAACAGATAGCGACAAGTTCATAACTAGCCTTAATCGTTCGGTCATTCATTTGCATTCAGTTCTCATTCGGTCATTCGATAGCATTCAATAGCATTTCATTTCCTTTGCAGTCATTCGTTAGCATTCATTCTTTTTCTTATCTTTTGTTATTGAGGTATCGTTGATCACAGGGACAAGGCAACAGAGTGGACTAGAGATCATTTTTATTAGGGCGCACAAATAAATGCAAGCCCGGTTAAAGAAACTCACCGAGATGAATCTTTGTTGAGAGAAGGAGGGACTTCATGCGCCATTCACGAACAATTCACGCGGCCTACATTGGCACCAATAGTTGATTAGCATACTTCGTCTCTTTCTCTCAAGATTCGGAATGAATGTGAAATGCGATGAAAGCGAACAATGAAAATCAATCATCGAAAACTAACACGAAAACGCATTCATCAAAATCAAGCAGCACAAGAAAACATTCAGCAAAACCCTTGGATTCATTTCAATAGAAGCCAATCCATCAATTGGAAAGGTTTATTGCATTTCATCCGTGATCAATCGATACCGGCAAAGGTTTTCCCAAACACTCAGTTCAAGACTGAGTCAGCAAGCCGTAGGTATTACATAGTGGACTGCGAGAAGCGGGGCACTATATAATAACCCACTGAGAAAAAGTTTTGTCCTCAAAACTTAAGAAACAAACTCACCTCCACTATTGTTGCATTCTGGATCAAGCAACGTGGAGAGATTATAGACGTGCGCCGTCACGGTGTTAGCATTCCACAACTGCTGATTGTACGGATGATCTCGGAGCGGCGGTGGGCCTGGCAGCTGCCCACGCTCTTCAGCGTCGTTTCGATTCTGAGCCGTTCTATTTTTTTCGGGCAATTCCTGACGTTATGGTCCGGGCTTCCACAGCTGAAGCATGATCTGTTGGCGAACCGACAGACTTCTTTGGTGTGCCCAGGACGACCGCAGTAGGTACACTCCGGTCTTCGATGCTGATCACTGTCTGTCTTATTTTCTCCTTCAATCTTTTTTCTCTCCGTCATGATATCTCTCGGCGGGCTGATTTCGACCGTACTGTGTTTTATTAGACGCCTTCTTCAGGTTAAATTATTCTACCTGAAGCGCTGCCTCAAAGGCCTGAGAATACGACCCACATTCTCGATTCAGCACACTTAACTGGATGTCATCATTCAGTCCTCCAACGAATCGATTTATGCGAGTCTGCTCGGTGGGTAGCATCACAGCAGCAAAATTTGCCAGCTTAGCAAATTCAGACTCATAGTCCTCTACGGACATATCTCCCTGTTTCAGTGTGATGAAGTCATTCTCCATCTTCTTGCTCATGGCTGGAGGCAGATATTGATCCAGAAACGCCTTTTTGAACAAGGCCCATGAAATCTTTCCATTCCTAGCCATTGCGAGAAGCGCCGGCTTTTTCGCCTTCCGCCAATCCTTTGCCCGCAGCCGTAGGAGCAGAACGGCACAAACTACCTTTTTGCTACTTGGAACTCCTACGAACGCAAACAGACTTTCTATTTTATCAATCCAGTCCATCACCTTGTCGGGTGACGTCCTGCCTTCAAATTTCGGAGGTTTCGCGTCTAAGAAGTCCTTTGGCTTAAAGAAAGTGTGCCTTTGTGCTGGCTGGGGCTCGTCACCCTCCACGGGATCAATCTCGGGCGTTCCCGTTGGTTTAGTCGCTGCGGTGGTACCTCGATTTGCCGCAAGCGCCGTGACAATTTGAGTCAAGGACTCCAACTGTTTCTGTTGGGCCTCTATTTGGGCCTGTTGTGTCTGATTGCATTCCTCATTGTCCTGCCTCTGCAGTTCCAACAATGTCATGATCCGTTCTATTGGATCTGTCGAGGAAGCTGGTCGATTAGGGGCCATTTCTCTACAAAAAGAGTATAACTTCTTTCAGTCCCATAAAATATTATGGACTTATTGTATGGGCATTGGTTTTCATAACTCAAAATCAGGACTCTTTTGAAAGCCATCAAAATACTTTATATACTTTTTCGAAAACGATATTTGCAAGAGGCCAAGGACGTAAAGCCGTGCTCTGATACCACTTTGTCATGCCCCGATCCCGCTAGGGTCGTCCGTCTTGCCTGGATCCCTGCGGGATCGATCGTCCTCGCTAAGGCATGATGCCGTGCAAGCCTAAGTTGCGCTTGCACAAGGCCATGTACCTGCACAAAAACAACTAGTCAAGCAAAAACACATGCACGCACCCACTAGTTAAGCAAAACACACGCACGCACCCATTTCATTGCAGAAAACCAAATATTGGACACAGAGATTTGAAATAGAAATACTTCTTTTATTGATAACTTGATAGGAATACAAGTACAAAGCTTTGCAAACTCAGAGTGCCTTATATTTTGGCTACATAATTCTCTTTGAAACTCTCTTTTGAAAATAGTCGCAATGCCCATACATGATATCCCTTTATTACATGCTGGAAATGAAAGACACCTTCAGAAGGAAAAGAAACTTGAACTTGACTTGAAATAAAAAGTAACTTCGAGGCGATCCACAGCTCTACTGGGCTAGAAGAGCTTCGGTGCCTCACTTGAAATTCCCCTGTCTCCTTTTACTTTCTGAAAAGGATGCCCACAACGTGGGTCAGCACACATCATGTACTGGCGAGCGGCTCTTCGCCGAAACTCACAAATATCTGCACTAATTCAATATGTGAAGCTACATATTTACTAGTGATCTTTCTACTTGTCTAGGTTCTTTTTAACAATTTATAAGAAACATGACAGTAGAATTATGCATAACCAACTTACCAACGCCGACAGTCATCCCTGCACAAAAACAGGTTAGCACAATTTGCATATGAATATAGGAAGCATACATTACCATCATCGTTCATTGTTAGTCTTGCATTAAGGATTTGTTCACATGCATGTCCTAACTACTTGGTGGTCCATGGGCCCGTCCCCCATGATTAGCCGCTGTGACTCAATGGTTCAGCTCGTCGCTAAGGACACAACATTTTCGAGGTGTAGCATTTACCCCGAGGTGCTATTACAATCTCTCCTAGGCCGATCGTCCCAGGTGCCCCCAGAATCGTCGAGAGACTATTACCTTGTTAACAAGTTGTCCGAGACCAATGCATGACTTGTTCTTTCTATCAGATAATACCTAGCAGTGCGACAGATAGCGACAAGTTCATAACTAGCCTTAATCGTTCGGTCATTCATTTGCATTCAGTTCTCATTCGGTCATTCGATAGCATTCAATAGCATTTTATTTCCTTTGCAGTCATTCGTTAGCATTCATTCTTTTTCTTATCTTTTGTTATTGAGGTATCGTTGATCACAGGGACAAGGCAATAAAGTGGACTAGAGATCATTTTTATTAGGGCGTACAAATAAATGTAAGCCCGGTTAAAGCAACTCACCGAGATGAATCTTATTTGAGAGAAGGAGGGACTTCATGCGCCGTTCACGAACAATTCACGCGGCCTATATTGGCACCAACAGTTGATTAGCATACTTTATCTCTTTCTCTCAAGATTCGGAATGAATGCAAAATACGATAAAAGCGAACAATGAAAACCAATCATCGAAAACTAATACAAAAACGCATTCATCAAAACCAAGCAGCGAAAGAAAACATTCAGCAAAACTCTTGGATTTATTTCAATAGAAGCCAATCCATCAATTGGAAAGGTTCATTGCATTTCATCCGTGATCAATCGATACCGGCAAAGGTTTCTCCAAACACTCAGTTCAAGACTGAGTCAGCAAGCCGTAGGTATTACATAGTGGACCGCGAGAAGCGGGGCACTACAAAGACTGGGTACCCCCTGCTTCTGAATCTGAAGATCGTAACGATCTTTGACTTTTTGAACGAGTATGTTGATATACCCCTTCAAAAGTATCAAGGAGTCGGTTAAACTGTTGTTGGCTTGGAGTCTGGGATTAATTGCATCTTGGACGTCGTCCTCTATTGATATGAGATGCCATATTGACTGATGTATAGGACAACTCATGTTCTTGATCATCAACTTGTTGCTGAGGTACATTATAGCTTAATCGGTCAAAAACTGACCATTTAGAAGCCAAACAGTAACATTTGATTACAATTTGGGGACACTCACAATGATAATTTTCTTGGGAGAGGAGATTTTCTATTTTTACACTTTTGTACAAGTAACTCGCATAAATCAGAAGGAGTGGAAGGAGTCGTCTTCTTTATTATATTTGGGACAGAGAAACGTTTAGTCCCTTGCGTATATAGAAGATTACTGGCTGCATTAGCAGAACCAAACTGTATATTTTTACGCGCTTGGAGTTACGTGCGTAAATCCTGAGATTTTTGTGCACAAAGAACTCCATCAGGATTACACGTAATATGAAGGTTTGGTACCTTGCGTAAAGCAGTGTAAGAAGTTTGTTGGTAAAAAACTGAAGTTTTACCAACAAAAGAATTCTTGTTTTTACGCTGCATACGTGTAGGAAAATTCACTTTAGATGCAAAGGCATCATTGTGAACTTTATCTGCCATGTCACCAACAGGAGATTTGCCTTTATGCGTAGAACGCAAAACAGAAATGTCTGCCACGTCACATACGGGAGATTTGCCTTTACGTGCAGAGCGCAAGGCAGAAGCGTCTACCACGTCACAGATGGAGACTGAATTTTATGTCCAAAGTGCAAGACTTGGGTGTCTACCACGTCACAGACGGGAGACTGATTTTTACGCCCGGGGTGCAACACTGAAGTAGAGACTGCCTCGTCACAGATGGGAGCCTCCACAATAGGAGTGGGAAGAATTCCCTTGCCTTCAAAGATAGCAGGGAGATCAGAGGATACTTTGGACTTAGGAATCCAAACTTTTTGCACCTTCCACAATTTTTGAACATTGGAGCAGCGAGTACTACCCCCAGTTCGGAGCATTTCTTCATAAGCATCTGGTCGAATTGAACAATCAGAGTCTTCTTTGTCGATCCGACCGACACATCATCATATTGAGCAATTGCTTTCTCGTCAGAGGAGAAAGTCGTCCCCATCTGCACGCTAAACGACAAGTGTTGGGTTTGGTGTAAAAAATCTTCTCGGCTTCTGTGCAATGTGCTGTCAAAAAATTATTTTGTCAGAACAGTATCACGCGCATTAAATACGATGTGGACAGCCTGTCTCCTGCGTAAAGGTTTGAGGATGGCTCTCGCGTAGAGTTTACTCTGTTTCATCTCTGCGTAAAGTTTGAATTTGACTCAGTTTGACTTGCGTAAAGCTCTCAACTTCTTTGACTTTGGTCTATGAAATTTATTTATGCTTCTACAAGGTAGAGATATGAAGGAAAGTTTCCAAAAATAGGCCCATTATCTTTTTTGACCATATATATGGTAATCCTATATAAGATTGGATTTGACTATATATATTGTTATCCTAGATAGGATTGGATTTTTAATATATAATCTTACATAAGATTGGATTTTAAGCCTACATATGATGGAATTTCTATGGTATATAAAGGGGTCTAAAGGTTCTCCACAAAATACACCTCCAAGAGTGTTCAATGTAAGTTGTTGAATAAGTTCAACACAAGTATCTCATTGTGCTCAAGTTGTTGAATAAATTCAACACAAGAGAGCTAAGTTGTTGAATAAATTCACAAAGATAGAAAAAATCTCTCAAATTTTTGTGTTGAACTTATTCAACAACTTTGGTTGTTGCTGGTGTTGCTCTTCCTTTGGTTGTTGCTCTTGTGGGGCTTGATGAACATCCTCAGAAACCTTCAACTCATCTGATGCATCCTCAGACGACTTAATCTCAATAATTTGAGATTTGCTAGATACACCACCATCCTGATCAGACTCACTCTTTTTACTTAAAGTGTAAAACCCCTATTTTACATAAATTATTAATTTATTTATTTATTATTTTATTATACTTCAAATTTAATTTATACAATTTATGGTTTCTATTAATTATTAAAAATGACCTAAGCCATTGTTGAATTTTGGAACACAAGACTACTATTAATTTTGACACGAAAGATGTAGCAGTGTGTCTTGACTAGTGTACTAGCCATGCAGGGGGAAGCCTAGCCATGGTGATGTCCAAACTAGAAAAACCATACCAAATTGTGAATTGACTTATTTAAAGTATTTTAAATAAATATTATTTTATATATTGATTTTTAGATACCCGGTTGGACCAAACCAGCCTGAACTGGGCCTGTACCAAACCCAAGTCCATGTAGACATGTGGGGTGACCAAATGTGGCCATGTAGGCATATTTTATATATGTATGAATATTTCCTAAATTATTTTAGAATTTTATGTACAATTTCTAATTATTTAATTATGTGTACAATTATTGGTATTTTTATTATTAAATAATATTTTATAAAATAGTACATTTTGTGGACCCGGGAAAGGGTGTACAGTGTAAGTGCACTCATTGGAATGATCTTATTAATTTATTATTATTAAAGTTATTTTGTGGAGATTTAATAAACATGTTTTCTAATTAAATATTATTATTATTCTGAGTTGATTTATTAAGGATTGAATTTATATATATATATATAGATATGCTCAAATTTATTAAATAATTGGATAGTTGACTTTTAAATGGTATTCTGATTTTAAATAGATTTTTTGGTGTATTTATGGATATATATATATATATTTTTTTTTATGGATATATATATATATATATATTTTTTTTTTTATGGATATATATATATATATATATATATATATATATATATATATATATATATATATATATATATATTTTTATATATATATATATATATATATATATATATATATATATATATATATATATATATTTTATATATATATATATATATATATATATAAAATATATATATATATATATAAGTAAAAAAAAGGAAAAGAAAGTGGTGGGGCCGACCCCCACCACCAATGCCAACTACAGTAGCTTCATGCTGCACATATGCCATGCATATATACATATAATATATATATATAAATATATATATAAGTTGTGGAGAAGATTTAAGTTAAAAAAAGAAGGAAAAAAAAGAAAAAAAAAGAAAAGAAAAGGAAGTGGTAGGGCCGACCACCCACACCACAACAACAATTAGCAAGCAGCAGTATGCGCCCCCTTAAAACAGCAGCATGCCAAGCTTGGCCGACCCCTTCCCCCTTAGTATACGTATATACTTATATATATATATATATATATATATATATATATATATATATATATATATGTATATATATATATATATATATATATATATATATATATATATATGTAAACCTAAAACCCAAACCCTAATCAAATTCCTTCTTCATCCTCTCTCCTCCATCCTCCACCCTCTCCTCGTCGTGCGTGCCAGCCTCGCCGGAGCAACAGCATCCCCGCCTCCCGATCGTCACGGTGACACCAACAACAAACACCACAACAGTTTTTCACTTTAAGGTACTCAACTTCCCCGATCGATTTCTCTGTCAATTCAAATCCGTTTTTAGATCCATAAATTCGTCTAGAAAGCCCTCATGACCCTCTTCGAGATCCTCCAGGTGGATTTCGATATGGCCATCCAACTTGCTCGAAAAATCGAGGCGAAGTTGGAGGAAAACCACTTTTCTGGTATATTAAAAACTGTTTTAAAACACCAACTTGTCGGCCACTTTTCTTTCTGTACAATAGAATTTTGTAGAAACTAATTGAAGACAAAGACAACATAACCGAGATTGTAACGCACCTTCTGGATTCACTTTTCATCTAGTGTGTAAAAAGTTACACGTTGTTAAAGATTTACAAAAAATTGTAAATTCTGTTTTCGAAAATTAGAAAAACACCCCGATACGGCGTACGCCCCGACAAATCGGGCGACGTGGTCGCACACTATATGCATTAAAAGGCGCGTATGGATGTTGTCGACGTGTGGGAACTGACGGAACCCAATTTCGTTGCATGTGCGCGACGAAACCAGTGCGTATCCGTCGAGATACCCCCGTATCGACCCTTTGCAAATTATGTCACAACTTCGTGTACACTCATCAAATTGAGACGAAACTTGCGCCATTGGACTCAAAATATTTTTCTGGTCCTGTGAGCCAAGTTTGGTTCAATTCTGAGAAGGTTGACTGGGACGCTATTTTGGCGGGCCCATAATCCCACTCAACGGGCTATTTTGCGCACGGTCCACCGGAATCCAAAATTGGACATACCATTGGGTTCGTCTCATCAAAACAAATCCGTAGACATGTAGTTTGACGACTTTAGATACCGTAGGTTCTGGCACGCATTTCGGTGCAAAGCAGGTCCAACGGCGGACATCGTTTTGATCCGAAATTATGATTTTGCCCCTATTCTAGAATGTAACTTTTGGATAGGCATTTCCTAGGTGTATCTTACATTCCAAACTCGTTTGTGATGTTTGTTGCAGCATCCGGAGTCATCTGCAGGATTTGGCTTTTCTTGCTTCGTTTATTTATCTGTTCGAGCTACTAGATTATTTTCTTTTTGCACATAACCTCAGGCAAGATACCTTGCCATTATACTGTTTATATTCAGTTTGCATTTTATTACATATCACTATTCATTTAATTCCAGTTCTTACAATTCTTGATTTACTGTCTGCTCAGTGATATTAGATGTACTTTATTATTATCCATTGGTTGCATATAGACTTTGAGTTAAAGAGACTACCGTTTGTAGTGTATTGCATATACCTTGACACAGTTATACTACGAGAATGTGTGAGATGAGTAGCATGTAGAGGTCCTTGCGTGTTGGCTGATCTCCAGTGCGCATGCGTTAGGTCTAACTGTCAATAGTTGTATATTAGAAGACTTGACGGTTAGTAGTGTTACATGGTCGTGGATGCGACATGATAGATACATTAGGTGGGGAGAACATTTTCTTGTCGTATGGGCTTCGATTGTACTTCCCTTGTAACCCGGAAGCTCCGCTGGAGATACGGGTATGTTGAGCCTCTCAGGTTTGCCACTGTCATTTTTGAACGTCATGCGCTGTGGTCACTGGTGCCCAAGTGGGGACTATACCAGATCCCATTTATAGCCAGGGCTCATGCGACGAAGGGTTTGTTCTTAAACGCATGTTCACTTTAGTATGGTTAGAGTACCTTATTGTTGTCTTGTCACTTACTTTTGTTTGTGGCATATTTTATATTCAGTATTTATATGGCATGTTTATTGTATCTTGTTACGTCCCTCTGAGGACCTGGTTATCTCTCCAGGTGTGCGCTACTGTGATAGTTACAGGTGTTCTAGTCGAGGTCGTGATCTTCTCCATCCTTTCGAAGATGATTGCATTTGGCTAGTCTTGTTATTTCATCTATTCCTTCTTGTACCTTTTATTTGAGATAGTTGGTAGTGGACTTTGTCTCCGCCCAACGTATTGTACAAAGACTTATTACAGTCGATTATATGATATCTTTTATTCTTCATTTGTGGATGAGATTAGATTACTCTTGGTTTACTGCATTTTATAGCTTATGTATACATACGAGTTTCCATATATTGGAGTATACTTCGTGTGTATGCAGCTGGCATGGATACGTATCTAGTCCTAAGTATTTTGGACTGGGGCGTTACATGTTTTTGTGGTGGCCCATGCAGGTCGAGTTTGTCACTTCGGTTACGTTACTGTACCGATATGAGCCTGTAATATAGGATTAGAATATAGGAATCTCATCCATACAACTTGACCTCTTTTCTTGGCTTGAAATTCTGAACTCGCGATCGACCTCCTTGAATTGCATCTTGCTTGATTCCTTTCTACCGTTGATTCTTATTTTCGTGCTTAGTGTCAACTAGGAAGATGACTACACTAGTATATGCTCATAGGTCACACATATGGCTAGAATGGTTATATTGGCAATTGAAATATATTTAAGACTCTAAATGAGTTTAAAAGGCTTTTTTTTTAAAAAAGTGTGAATTAATGATTAGTAATTTAGGATATTATCAAGGAAGTTTTTATCTTGAGATTTCTAGAGGATTGATAGAATTTTGGGTGATACTGCAAAAAAAGGGGGCTAGAATCTTTATACCCTTGATTTAAGAAATTGATTTGCTTTTCGAGTTGTGATATTTATAAGTTTTGGGTGATAGATATACATCTTTGAACAAATATAAAATTGATTTGATTTCGAGTTGTGATATTTATGATTTATCAGATTATAGTTATACACCTTTGAACAGTTATAATTTGGTTTGAAAATGATCTTAGATTTTAATTATGGCAGAAGGAATTATTTAAATTTGCGTCATACAACTTGCGATTTTTGTGTTTAGTAAATTTTAAATTTTAAGTGGAAGTAATGACGGTGAATTTTGGTCTAAAATATTTGAAAGTTATGAAAACGATTTTTGAGAAATTTTTATTTTTTTATTTTTAGTTTTTTTAAATGGTGTCCTATGATTGAAGATTTACAAATCTATTTAGATTTTTGGAAAAAAAAAGATTTTGACTGATAAGATTATTTAAAAATTTAGTTTAATGAGGGATTGCTAATATTAAATTTTTTGGAGAATTTTGAATTGATGTGATAAAAGGTTATTTTGATTGATTAAAGTAAGTTACCATTTAAATGTTGTGATTTTGTTGGAATAACTTAGTATGATTAGAAGTTAAAATTAATGAGAGCATCGAGCTTAATTTTTTAGATGTTTTTAATATGCTAAGAGTTTTATTATGAGTTATTTGAAAATTTTAGAGTGTTAAATTTTTGATTGATTGTGAAATTTTTATGGATTCGTAAATTATGAACTCTTGAGTTAAATAGTTGAATTTAAACGTTAATTTTGGAAAAGGTTAGTAGTAACGTGATAAAGTTTGCTTTGAGATTTATGAAAGTGATTTAATTTTGGTCATGATTAAATTGAACGACTTGTAGTGAATACAAATTTTAGGTGATTATTTTTAAAAAATTTATTTAGAGACTTTTGGAGAAAATTTGAGCAAAATTTTAATGGTGGACAACCAAGAGAGTCCAAATAAGATGGATGAATTCTACAGTATTCTACACTAAACTGCCATATCACTCGTGACCATGATAGTAGTATGTACACAATAGTTGTTAGTCATCTACCAAGCTATGTGACTGTATTTCCACCTTGACTTACTCGACCTTCCTTCAATTCTAGATCTTTTAATTGCGACCTTCTAACCCATTTGCAATTTGAATAATGATCTAATGGTTCCTTAACTGTATTCATCTAGAAGACTATCTTCTCTCCAAAATTGTGTTCCTAAATTATTTTTACTGGATTCTTTAATTAATTTTATTTCATGCTTTAACTTGATCTTCTTTATTTTTGTGCATTAATTATCACCTCGTAAACTCCCACGTTCTATTTTTGATCTTTTGGCGTCCCTTACCGTGACTTAGATATTTGGAGCACAACACTAGACTTTTTCTTCCAACAAATTTCATATGTAAGACCTAGACAAGTCCACCTTCATGTAGATATATCATGTTCCACTAAAACACATCTTCTTGTACCCTATTTTTTTGATATGACTTTCCAGTCAAATGGCTAAGCTATAACCTCTACCATGACATCAGTTACTTTCGGACTTGAATTAGAGGTCCAACGTTGACTCATTTCTTTCAACCTGATAGGTGATTGTGTTCTACTTCATTCATTAAATGCCTAACTTTGTGCTTACCTTGATTGCGTGACCCATTGTCCCATCACACTATTAGTTGAACTCTTGTAAGTTGGATAGAATACCTCACAACCTAACAAAACCTTTATCCTTATGAATCATGTTGATGAGTTTACTCAGACTAGAAATTCAGAGGACCCTAAACTTATATAGGCGACCAAGCCATAAATGAAGAAAACTAGGACAACTGTAAGGGCCCACACTTCGGGCAAGACTTGATTTTAAAAGATCTTGGACTATTTAAAATTTCCTTCATCAGTACCTCCCTTGCTCATATTTTGACTATCTCATGATGCTAATGTAGCTTCAGTTTTGCAAGCTTATTTCGTTATCAAGCTTGATCATGACATATTTTATTGGGTGCACCCACTAACATATTGTCTAATCAGAACCAGTGCATGATGGTCTGATCAACCTATTGCACCTTGGTTCGCTTATCACATATTATTCTACGTGGATGAAGACATAGTAAACTTGCCTTAGAGTCTCATCCGCGACAGCCTTGGCAATTCTCTTTTGAATTATTTTCGCCGCCTATGAACCCCGCAATTCGTACTCAATATATAACACCGTCTTTGAAACCTTTGTTGTTCTTGTCTTTTACTTATTTTGGAAAGACAAGGCACCGTACTTGCTAGATAGACTCAAGGTATCATCTTTGGTTGCTCAATCGGTTAATTATACACAAATGTAGATAGCCACCGACCGACCCATGTGGCTGTATCCTCGTCCTTAACTACTCCTCGTTCCTTAACCTTAGAATTGTTATCGTGTCCTCCCAATTATTCTTGAGCACTCGAGAATGATTCTAATCGTTCACTTAAATCTAACTCTCAACCCAGATGATTAGTATCCAGTTTTCTCTCAAGGAACCATATCTCCCAAACGTCTAATTATCCTCTTTGATCTACTAAATTTTTCACTATTTTTATTCGGGTTATCAAATTTTGTCACCTTCATTAACAACCCTTAATCAATTCCATAACCATGATACATTTTTGTATCTATCTACTCCACAATTTTCTATTGCATGGTGGTGTTGAACGCCGTTTTATTGCCTCCTCGAAAATTTTAATTGTATTTTGGTATTGACGAACTCTTCCTATCACTCAACCCTATCTACCCTATTAATCCTAAATTTCGAGGACAAAATTCTTGTAAGTTGGGTAGGATGTAAAATCCCTATTTTACATAAATTATTTTTATTTATTTATTATTTTATTAGACTTCATATTTAATTTATACAATTTATGGTTTCTATTAATTATTAAAAATGACCTTAGCCATTGTTGAATTTTGGAACACAAGACTACCATTAATTTTGACACGAAAGATGTAGCAGTTTGCCTTGACTAGTGTACTAGCCATGCAGGGGGAAGTCTAGCCATGGTGATGTCCAAACTAGAAAAACCATACCAAATTATGAATTGACTTATTTAAAGTATTTTAATTAAATATTATTTTATATAATAATTTTTAGATAACCCGGTTGGACCAAACCAGCCCGAACTGGGCCTGGACCAAACCCAAGTCCATGTAGACATGTGGGGTGACCAAATGTGGCCATTTAGGCATATTTTATATATGTACGAATATTTCCTAAATTATTTTAGAATTTCATGTACAATTTCTAATTATTTAATTATGTGTACAATTATTGGTATTTTTATTATTAAATAATATTTTACAAAATAGTATATTTTGTGGACCCGGGAAAGGTTGTGCAGTGTAAGTGCACTCATTGGGACGATCTTATTAATTTATTATTATTAAAGTTATTTTGTGGAGATTTAATAAACATGTTTTCCTATTTAAATATTATTATTATTTTGAGTTGATTTATTAAGGATTGAATTTATATATATATATGTAGATATGCTGAAATATATTAAATAATTGGATAGTTGACTTTTAAATGGTATTTGGATTTTAAATAAATTTTTTTGGTGTATTTATGGACACACACACACACACACACACACACACACACACACACACACATATATATATATATATATATATATATATATATATATATATATATATATATATATATAAGTAGATAAGTAAAAAAAAAGGAAAAGAAAGTGGTGGGGCCGACCCCCACCACCAACGCCAAATACAGCAGCTTCATGCTGCACATATGCCATGAAGCTGCTGTATTTGGCGTTGGTGGTGGGGGTCGGCCCCACCACTTTCTTTTCCTTTTTTTTACTTATCTACTTATATATATATATATATATATATATATATATATATATATATATATATATAAGTTGTGGAGAAGATTTAAGTAAAAAAAAAAAAGAAAAGGAAGTGGTGGGGCCGACCACCCACACCACAACAACAATTAGCAAGCAGCAGCATGCTAAGCTTGGCCGACCCCTTCCCCCTTAGTATACGTATATACTTATGTATATATGTAAACCTAAAACCATAATCAAATTCCTTCTTCCTCCTCTCTCCTCCATCCTCCACCCTCTCCTCGGCGTGCGTGCCAGCCTCGCCGGAGCAACAGCATCCCCGCCTCCCGATCGTCACGGTGACACCAACAACAAACACCACAACAGTTTTTCACTTTAAGGTACTCAACTTCCTCGATCGATTTCTCTGTCAATTCAAATCCGTTTTTAGATCCGTAAATTTGTGTAGAAAGCCCTCATGACCCTTTTCGAGATCCCCCAGGTGGATTTCGACATGTCCATCCAACTTGCTCGAAAAATTGAGGCGAAGTTGGATAAAAACTACTTTTCTGGTATATTAAAAACTGTTTTAAAATAGCAACTTGTCGGCCACTTTTCTTTCTGTACAATAGGATTTTGAAGAAACTAATTGAAGACAAAGACAACATAACCGAGATTGTAACACACCTTCTGGATTCACTTTTCATCTAGTGTGTAAAAAGTTACATGTTGTTAAAGTTTCACGAAAAATTGTAAATTCTGTTTTCGAAAATTAGAAAAATACCCTGATACGGCGTGTGCCCCGACAAACCGGGCGACGTGGTCGCACACTATACACATCGAAAGGCACGTATGGATGTTGTCGACGTGTGGAAACTGACGGAACCCGATTTCGTTGCATGTGCGCGACGAAACCAGTGCGTATCCGTCGAGATACCCCCGTATCGACCCTTTGCAAATTAAGTCACAACTTCGTGTACACTCATCAAATCGAGATGAAACTTGCGCCATTGGACTCGAAATATTTTTCTGGTCCTGTGAGCCAAGTTTGGTTCAATTCTGAGAAGGTTGACTGGGATGCTATTTTGCGGGCCCACAATCCCACTCAACGGGCTATTTTGTGCACGGCCCACCGGAATCCAAAATTGGACATACCATTGGGTTCATCTCATCAAAACAAATCCGTAGATATGTAGTTTGACGACTTTAGAGACCGTAGGTTCTGGCGCACATTTCGGTGCAAAACGGGTCCAACGGTGGACATCGTTTTGACCCAAATTTACGATTTTGCCCCTGTTCTAGAATTTAACTTTTGGACGTGCGTTTTCTTGGCATATCTTATATTTCAAACTCGTTCGTGATGTTTGTTGCAGCATCCGGAGTCATCTGCGGGATTTGGCTTTTCTTGCTTCGTTTATTTGTCTGTTCGAGCTACTGGATTATTTCTTTTTTGCACATAACCTCAGGCAAGATACCTTGTCATTATACTATTTATATTCAGTTTGCATTTTATTATATATCACTGTTCATTTAATTCCAGTTCTTACAGTTCTTGATTTACTGTCTGCTCAGTGATATTAGATGTATTTTATTATTATTCTTTGGTTGCATATGGACTTAGAGTTAAAGAGACTACCGTTTGTAGTGTATTGCATATACCTTGACACAGTTGTACCATGAAGAATGTGTGAGATGAGTAGCATGTAGAGGTCCTTACGTGTTGGCTGATCTCCAGTGCGCATGTATTAGGTCTAACTGTCAATAGTTGTATATTAGAAGACTTCACGGTTAGTAGTGTTACATAGTCGTGGATGCGACATGATAGATACATTGGGTGGGGAGAACATTTCCTTGTCGTATGGGCTTCGATTGCACTTCCCTTGTAACCCGAAAGCTCCGCTGGAGATACGGGTATGTTGAGCCTCTCAGGTTTGCCACTGTCGTTTTTGAACGTCATGCGCTGTGGTCACTGGTGCCCAAGTGGGGACTATACCAGATCCTATTTACAGCCAGGGCTCATGCGACGAAAGGTTTGTTCTTAAATGCATGTTCACTTTAGTATGGTTAGAGTACCTTATTGTTGTCTTGTCACTTACTTTTATTTGTGGCATATTTTATATTCAGTATTTGTATGGCATGTTTATTGTATCTTGTTACGTCCCTCTGAGGAC
This sequence comes from Iris pallida, assembly GCA_029216955.1. Classification (NCBI taxonomy): domain Eukaryota; kingdom Viridiplantae; phylum Streptophyta; class Magnoliopsida; order Asparagales; family Iridaceae; genus Iris; species Iris pallida. The sequence goes on from JANAVB010029534.1 coordinate 41,696, forward strand.
CTGGTTATCTCTCTAGGTGTGTGCTACTGTGATAGTTGCAGGTGTTCTAGTCGAGGTCGTGATCTTCTCCATCCTTTCGAAGATGATTGCACTTGGCTAGTCTTGTTATTTCATCTATTCCTTCTTGTACCTTTTATTTGAGATAGTTGGTAGTGGACTTTGTCTCCGCCCAACGTATTGTACAAAGACTTATTACAGTCGATTATATGATATATTTTATTCTTCATTTGTGGATGAGATTAGATTACTCTTGGTTTACTGCATTTTACAGCTTATGTATACATACGAGTTTTCATATATTGGAGTATACTTCATATGTATGCAGCTGGCATGGATACGTATCTAGTCCTAAGTATTTTGGGACTGGGGCGTTACATAAAGCCAACAATGAAGATTCGTCGAATGTGACATCCCTCCTGATTAAAAACTTCTTATTCTCTAAGCAGTACAGACGGTAGCCCTTCACTCCTTGTACATATCCCAAAAATTTGGCTTTTCTGGCTCTCGATTCAAACTTACCCTCATTGACATGAAAGAAAGTTTTGCATCCAAACATGCGCAAAGTGCCGTAATCTGCTGGTTTGCCGGTCATCACCTCATATAGAGTCTTACAATCTATAGACGGGGTTGGTGATCTATTAACCAAGTACCGCATCATGTGTATAGCATCCGTACATCCACCATTCCTTGCCTAAACCGACATTGGAGAGCATATATCTTGCTTTCTCAAGCAAGGTTCAGTTCATCCTCTCTGCTAACCCATTCTGCTGCAGTGTGTTCCTGACAGTCCAATGTCGAACGATACCTTCTTGAGCACAGAAATTCACAACCACAAAGACAATAATTTACGTGGTTCGATCAAGATGCCTACTTATACAAAAGAGCGTGAATTAGTTCCACTATAAAGAAGAAAAAGAATTACAATAGCTCTCAACACTTCTCTCCTTGCACTCAAGAACTCTCTATCACAAAGATAGAAAAAAATCTTTCAAATTTTTGTGTTGAACTTATTTAACAACTTTAGCTCTATTGTGTTGAACTTATTCAACAACTTGAGCACAATGGAATACTTGTGTTGAACTTATTCAACAACTTACATTGAGCACTCTTGGAGGTGTATTTTGTTGAGAACCTTTAGACCCCTTTATATACCATAGAAATTATATCCTATGTAGGATTAAAATCTAATCTTATTAAGATTTTATATTGGAAATCCAATTCTGTCACGACCCGCACCCTGTTTAGGGGCACGAGCACGTGGGTACGTCCAGCCTACGCCGCAGTATCGGCGGGTAGAATGCTGTAAAGGTCATCTACAATATATAAAATCTTAGACACAATGGTATAACCTGTCATCTTCGTACGGAGGAATATAACCACAACTCAATCACATAATTCTAAGAAAGATAAACACGATGATAAAAATAAAGATAAAGATAAAGAGGAGATAAATAGTCTGAAACAACGCTGAGTCGCAATCACAAGTTCAGAAACCAAGACATAAAATAATATCCCAAATAAATACTACAAGTCTCAAAGTATCAAACTAGAATGTAATCCAGACAAAATCTAGGTAAACTAGGTCACTACAGGCTGTGCGTCCTCTATGAGCACCGGGTCCACAGGCTGGTCCTGGTCATAGGCTCCATCTATGCCAAACCTGTAGTAGGTCGGACAATCTGTATCTAAATTCTCTGAAAAACAACGGGGGTTATCCTGTCAGGATACGAGCAAGTACAAACACCAACAGCAGTTTCATATGAATTGACAAATACTATAAGAGACAATTATAATAAAATATAAGATGAAATGTCAAGACTGAAAGTAAAACAGTATAAGAGAATTGGATATCATGTCATGTGTGAGATATAAGATAAAACTGGAATATAAATAGTGGAAAGTAATATGAGGTATGATGTAAACATAAAAATAAAGTGCCATGAGATATTAGAGCGTTATGTGATCGGCTTGGGTCAAGATCAGGTTGTTCCATTTGACCGACTATGCACAGGTAGTATAATAGTATAGGGATCATGCCGGCCAAAATGGAAAGCTATGCACAAGTAGTATAAGGTCAGGCTACACCTTACGTGTGGTGAGGGTGGAGCTATGCACAAGTAATAAACAAGTAGGGGTAATGATCACATAATCTCTAATAACTTCCCATCTTCGAGTAGTATAATGAATTTAGACATGACAGGTCATGACACGGGATTCGAAGAGCAGGGGGCCAGCCCACTCCCAAATCGGTGTCTATACAAGTACAGGAAACAATATCGAACAATATACTCATATACCAGGTAAACCGGGAATGACATCTCATGATAAGATTCAATGTATACTAGTCCGTGCATCATCGTGTCGAAAATCAAGTATAACACTACAACTGAATCGGATATAGTAGATATCAAAACAATAAAAACTATCAGAGAATGTACTTGCCTGATGTCCTAAGCTGAGAAAAATGACTCTACCTCACTCAAATAAGCCACGAGCGGTCAACTCGTACAACAGTCTCCTAATGCTGAAACAGACATTACTAACGTTCTCGGAATAGTCAAATTAGCTTAAAATGCCTATCCATAAGTCCAATTCTGGACACAGGAACAAAACGGTAATTTCGGATCAAAATAGTATCCGCCGTTGGACCCACTTTGTACCGAAAAATGTGCCAGAACCTACAGTCTCTAAAGTCATCAAACTACATGTCTACAGGTCCGATTTGATAAGACGAACCCAACCATACGTCCAAAGTTGAATTCCGGTGGGCCGTGCACAAATTTGCTCGTTGGATCGGGTCGCGGGCCCGCCAAAATAGCGTTCCGATCGACCTTCTCAGATTCGGACCAAACTTGGCATACAGGACCAAAAAAATAATACGGTCCTGTTGGCACAAGCTTTGCCTCGATATGACGAGCGTGCACAAAGTAATTGACGAATTTGCAAAAAGATCGATACGGTGAATTTTGACGGATACGCATCAAATTCGTCGCACATACGCGACCAATTTGAATTCCGTCAAATCCCACACGTCCATGAAGTCGATACGCACTTTTCGATACTTTCAGTTCGCGACTACTTCGCCCGAATTGATGGGACAGACGGCGTATCGGGACATTTTTTCTAAAAATTTGTTTTTAAAAACAGCTTTTTCTCCAACTTCACCAACCAATAACTTTCTGTACAGTACATGAAATTTAATTCTACAAAAAGGGTTTTAAAGCCCTATAGGTTGTCTACAAGTCTCTTTAAACCGATTTTGAAAACTCGTAACACGTTGCTCGCAAATCGGCCACAAAGTTGGGATTTCGGGACAGTTTCTAACGTCCAATAAATCAAGTTTTTCTCGATTTTGGAACTCATTTTTCGTCGCATATGATACGAATCGGCACGAACAATTTGAAAGAAATTAAAGGTGTATATGTTGTGAACATCCAGAAGAAACGGACCGTAAAACGATCGAGCGAGGAAGGAGAAATTCGCTCGCGAAGTTGGGTCGACGACTGTTGTCGCTGCTATCTTGGCGCGCGCCCCCGCTCTTCTCCGACGATGTACGGCCGGCCTCCGACGTGTCAGAGGCGTCGGGGTCGACTTAGGGGTGAGCATTGGGTTGGGGGTGACGGCTAGAATTTGGATTTTGTAAAAATTTCTTCCTCTCTCTCTCTCTCTCTCTCTCCCGATAAATACATATATATATGCTCGGTTCAGGTTTAAATAAAGAAAGGGGTTTCGGGTTTCGGAGCTAGGCCCTTGTAGATACTGTGCTCGGTTGAGCACAGCAAGCAAGCTGCTTGCTTCTAAAGTTCAATTTTGACCATTAATTCCTATTTTGACTTTTAGCTACTATTTTGACTTTTATTAAGCCTATATACTTTATATATATATAAATCATATATGTATATACACACACATACATACATACATACATACATACTTACATACATACACATATTATATTTATTTAAAACTATTTTATTCATTTTATATATATATATATATATATATATATATATATATATATATATATATATATATATTTTATTTCCAATACCAAATAAATATATATATACAAAAATCTTAATTTATTTATAAATAAAACAAATATTTTATATTCTATATTTATTTAATATATTAAGATTTTTATAAATAAAAACTCTATTGAACATGTATATATCTATATCAACAAAATACTTATTTAACTAATAATGTAAAAACACTAGTAATAATAATTTAAATAATATTAAAATAATAAAATAACGTAAATGACCATATTAGCCCTATTCAGGAAAGTGGGGATGACAAATCTACCCTCCTAAAAAAAAAATTTCCTCGAAATTAGAGCAAATTAGCATAATAATAGTAGCAAGAACAAAGAAAAAAAATACCTCAAGGCACGAAGAGATGAGGGTAACGCTCCCGCATCTCGTCCTCCCTTTTCCAGGTAGACTCTCCTGGGGAGTGATGCCTCCATGCGACACGAACCAAGGAATAACTTGGTTCCGAAGCACCTTCTTCCGACGATCCAGAATCTCCACTGGCTGCTCTGGATAGTAGAGAGTAGGCCCTACCTCTAACTCGGAGTGATCCAATACGTGACTAGGATCTGCCATGTATCGTCTCAACTGCGACACATGGAACATGTTATGAACTTCCTCGAGCGCAGGCGGCAAGTCTATTCGATAGGCCACTGCACCAACCCTTCCAAGAATAGTGAAAGGTCCGATAAAGCGCGGACTAAGCTTCCAGCCTCGGCCAAAACGAATCATGTCCCGTGTCGGAGAAATCCTCAGGAATACCATATCGCCAACCTAGACACAAGACAAGACTCAATACAAGACCCTAAAGCAAACAACCACAAACAAGCACAAACAGAAAAACTGATACTAACCTCGAACTTTAACGATCTCCGGTAGCTATCGGCCCAATGCCGTTGTCTATCCTGAGCCACCCGAAGTCTGTCCCTGATCAACTTAATCTTCTCTGTTGCATCCACCACCATCTTCGTGCCAAGCAAAACTCTCTCTCCGACATCGTCCCATGACAAAGGAGTGTGACATCTCCGTCCGTATAGAGCCTAAAATGGTGACATCTCTATACTGGCCTGATAGCTATTGTTGTAAGCAAACTCTACCAGGTGAAGATGGTCCTCCCAAGATCCCCCAAAATCTAACACACAAGTGCGAAACATATCCTCGAGTGTGGATGGTCCTCTCCGTCTGACCGTCTGTCTGGGGGTGATACGCGGTACTGAACTTGAGCTGGGTGCCCAAGCTAGTATGCAAACTCCTCCAGAAGTAGAAAGTGAAACAACTATCCCGATACGAGACTATGCTTACCGGAACTTCGTGCAATCTGACTATCTGACACATATACATCTCTGTCAGCTTCTCCGTAGACAGACCCACCTTGTAAGGCAAAAAGTGGGCCGATTTGGTCAATCTATCAACGATAACCCAAATCGCGCCTTTTCCTCCTAGAGATTGTGGAAGTCCATATACAAAGTCCATAGTGATGTGCTTCCACTTCCACTCTGGAATAGGTAGTGGCTGAAGCAGACCACCTGGCCTCTGTCTCTCGACTTTCACCTGCTGGCACACCAAGCATCGAGATACAAACAGAGCTACCTCTCGCTTCATGCCATACCACCATACGTGCTCTCTCAAGTCTCTGTACATCTTATTGGCTCCAGGATGCATAGAGTACTGAGAATGATGCATTCCTAAATAACCTCCTTCCAAATCTCTCCACTCGGAACGCAAAATCTAGTACTATGCCTCAGCGACCCATCTTCGGCTATAGAGAAATCGTCTAGCAATCCTGCTTGCACCTGCTCCTTGATGTTCCTCAAGGCCACATCCTCAAACTGTGTTGATCTGACCCTGTCCATCAACGCAGACTGAATCTGTAAATCCTATATCTGAATCTACATACTCAGAACGATCACCTCGATACCCAACCTTTCCAGATCAGCCAATAGATGACGATCTGCCGCCAAATACATAGCGACTGGATACCTGCTCAAGGCATCTGCAACTACGTTGGCCTTTCCTGGATGGTACTGCAACTAGATATCGAAGTCCTTCATCAGTTCAAGCCACCTCCTCTGTCTCATGTTTAATTCCTTCTGGGTGAACACATATTCCAAGCTCTTGTGATCCGTGAAGATCTCAACCTACTGGCACACTCTATCGAGGATACTATACTACACTTATGGGATAATACCTTCTATTATCTTCCTCAAATGAATGCGGGTAAATAAGTAGCATGCGGGGCTCAGTTGAATGGAACACAAGTGTCATGTTGGTAGTAGGCTTAATGTGGGTCGTGTCCATATTTTGGGTCAACAAGTTTGGGTCGAAATGGTACCCCCAATTCGATTCGGAAATAAAAGTGACTTCGTGGGGTGAATCAAGATTGGGCCTCGTGTCAGGAAAGTTGTGTGATAAAATAAAGCACAAGATGGTGTGCCTGAGTGGGACACAAAGGTCAGGGGCGTAGGGTGTTTTGTCTAGATCATGCATATGAAGTTGGTTTTGTGAAAGCAACTAGTCTTGTGCTCCTAAATTAAAATTCATAACAATGTGCATATGATAATCATAAATAAAACTGGAAATGGTCAATGGCCTAAATTTATCCGAAAGCTGTGCGATACAAAGATAGTACAAGAGAACGAATTTGAGGGGGACATGATATATCAAAATGAAGATAATCTTGTCTACTACAAAATTATGAAGGAAGTTTCCAGAGATTGACATCTCTGACGCTCCAGAAATCAAAGTCACGGAAGAACATTTCTCTATCTAGGATACTCTATCTAGGGTGTCTATCCAAGTCTTGACGCCGTTTACACAAGGCACTAACTCATCTATATGATACTTGGATGATACCCCTAGACTAGGTTGCTCATGTCTCTCCTCCAATTAGACACTAAACTGTTGGTGCCTAAACTTCTATAAGACTTGAAATACTTTATCTCTAGCTGCTAGGGTACTCCTCCTATTCTGGTACCTGGTGCAACTCCTACCTTAACACTTATTAATCACTCTAGGGTTCTCATCTATATTTAATTATCAAAAAACATATACATTACTTTCTAACCATACTCTAAACTATTAATACAATTACTCAAGGACACAGACCAATTGCAAATCACCAAGCCATCATACTACGAAGAACCTATAATGAAATGAGAATCTACAAGGACCTGGACTAAAGAACTGAAAGTATCCTTACTCCTAAGCTAATTGAGGCTGGAACAGAATCTATAATAATAGAAGTGAAATGATAGAGATGACATGTTAGGACCCTTCTCAAGATACACTCTAATAATCATACACGTCTGTCCTAAATCATGATACTCAGAATCCTCGCCACACCAGTAAGCAAGGCTGCGATAAACGGTAGATTCCATAACTGGGTATGCACCTCTATAATCATGTCGTATGGGATCCTTGCCACGCCGACTAGTATGGCTGCGAGAAATCCCAAATCTTATAACCAAGATATGTACATCCGAAGTCAGGTCCCTACGTTTCCGCCATGCCGGCTAATATAGCTGCAATAAACTCCAGGTTCCATAACCAAGTAGACGTTTACCTTCCCTATTATTCCTGTCAACATATGTTATCAGAAGATACCGTAATTCAGGCTATAGAATTTATCTCTATATAAAAAATCAAAATCAGCGATAATCTATCAATATCAAATTCAATAACAAGGAGCAAGGGTGAAGAAAAACAAGAGGAAATGATTTCAAATTGACGTTCAAAACAAGATTCCCAAGGGTCATCACAGGAATCTCTCAAAAGTCCTAAGCAAAGAGATCTATATGACACATGATAAGATATCGTCAAGGAAGAACAATTTATTTCAAAATGCAAGAAGAGTTGTCTTGATAATCAAAAGATTGGAATTTTTCTATTATGTGATTGAGTAACTCCAATCATAACCTAAAACCTATATCCTAAGAGCAGGCTCGTAATTAGTACTCTAAGTCGAGTACCATTATGAAATCACACTAGTTGCGATACTGACCTGCGTGGGCCACCATAAAAAAGTGTCACGATCTTCACCCTGTTTAGGGGCACGAGCACGTGGTTACGTCCAGTCTACGCCGCAGTATCGGTGGTAGAACACTGTAAAGGTCATCTAGAATATATAAAATCTAAGAAACAATGGTATAGCCTGTCATCTCCGCACAGAAGAATATAACCACAACTCAATCACATAATTCTAAGAAAGATAAACACGATGATAAAGATAAAGATAAAGATGAGATAAATAGTTTGAAATAACGCTGAGTCGCAATCACAAGTTCAGAAACCAAGACATAAAACAATATCCCAAATAAATACTATAAGTCTCAAAGTATCAAACTGGAATGTAATCCAGACAAAATCTAGGTAAACTAGGTTACTACAGGCTGTGCGTCCTCTATGAGCACCGGGTCCACAGGCTGGTCCTGGTCGTAGGCTCCATCTATGCCAAACCCGTAGTAGGTCTGGCAAGCTGAATCTAAATTCTCTAAAAAATAATGGGGGTTATCCTGTCAGGATACGACCAAGTACAAACACCAACAGTAGTTCTATATGAATTGACAAATACTATAAGAGACAATTATAATAAAGTACAAGATGAAAGGTCAAGACTGAAAGTAAACAGTACAAGAGAATTGGATATCATGTCACGTGTGAGAAATAAGATAAAACTGGAATATAAACAATGGAAAGTAATCTGAGGTATGATGTAAACATAAAAATAAAGTGCCATGAGATATTAGAGCATTATGTGATCGGCTTGGGTCAAGATCAGGCTGTTCCATTTGACCAGCTATGCACAGGTAATATAATAGTATAGAGATCAGGCCGGCCAAAATAAAAAGCTATGCACAAGTAGTATAAAGTCAGGCTACACCCTACGTGTGGTGAGGGTGGAGCTATGCACAAGTAATAAACAAGTAGGGGTAATGTTCACATAACCTCTAATTACTCTCCATTCCCGAGTAGTATAATGAATCTAGACATGACAGGTCATGACACGAGATTCGAAGAGCAGGGGACTAGACTACTCCCAAATTGGTGTCTATACAAGTAGAAAACAATATCGAACAATGTACTCATATACCAGGAAAACCGGTAATGACATCTCATAACGAGATTCAATGTATACTTGTCCATGCATCCTCGTGTCGGGAATCAAGTATATCACTACAACTGAATCAGATATAGTAGATATCAAAGCAATAAAAACTATCAGAGAATGTACTTGCATGATGTCCTGAGTAGAGAAAAACGACTCTACCAATCACTCAAATATGTCACGAGCGGTCAACTCGTACAACAGTCTCCTAATTCTGAAATAGACATTATCAATGTTCTCAGAATGGCAAATTAGCTAGAAACGTCTATCCATAAGTCTAATTCTGGACACAGGAGTAAAACGGTAATTTCGGGTCAAAATGGTGTCTGCCGTTGGACCCACTTTGTACCGAAAAATGTGCCAGAACCAACAGTCTCTAAAGTTATCAAACTATATGTCTACAGGTCCAGTTTGATGAGATGAACCCAATCGTATGTCTAAAGTTGGATTCCGGTGGGCCATGCACAAATTTGCCCGTTGGATCGGGTCGCGGGCCCGCTAAAATAGCGTTCCGGTCGACCTTCTCAGATTCGGACCAAACTTCGCATACATGACCAAAAAAATGATACGGTCCTGTTGGCACAAGTTTTGCCTCGATATGACGAACGTGCACAAAGTAATTGACAAATTTGCAAAAAGGCCGATACGGTAAATTTTGACGGATACGCATCATATTCGTCACGCACACGCGACCAATTTGAATTCCGTCAAAGCCCACACGTCCACGAAGTCGATACCCACCTTTCGATACTTTCGGTTTGTGACCACATCGTCCGGATTGACGGGACGGACGGCGTATTGGGACATTTTTTCTAAAAATTTGTTTTTGAAAACAGTTTTTTCTCCAACTTCACCAACCAATAACTTTCTGTACAGTGCATAAAATTTAATTATACAAAAAGGGTTTTAAAGCCCTATAGGTTGTCTACAAGTCTCTTCAAACCGATTTTAAAAACTCGTAACATGCTGGTCGTAAATCGGCCACAAAGTTGGGGTTTCGGGACAATTTCTAACGTCCAATAAATTAAGTTTTTTTCGATTTTGGAACTCGTTTTTTGTCGCACATGAGGCGAATCGACACAAACTATTTGAAGGGAATTAAAGGTGTATATGTTGTGAACATACCAGAAGAAACGGATGGTGAAACGATCGAGCGAGGAAGGAAAAATTTGCTCGCGAAGTTGGGTCGACGACTGTTGCCGCTGCTGTCTTGGCGCACGCGCCCACTCTTCTCCGGCGATGTATGGCCGGCCTCCGGCGTGTCAGAGGCGTCGGGTCGACTTCGGGGTGAGCGTTGGGTTGGGGGTAACGGCTAGGGTTTGTGTTTTGTAAAAATTTCTTCCTCTCTCTCTCTCTCTCTCTCTCTCCCGATAAATACTATATATATGCGCTGTTCGGGTTTAAATAAAGAAAGGGGTTTCCGGTTTCGGCGCTAGGCCCTTGTAGATGATGTGCTCGGTTGAGCACAGCAAGCAAGTTGCTTGCTTCTAAAGGTCAATTTTGACCATTAATTCCTATTTTGACTTTTAGCTACTATTTTGACTTTTATTAAGCCTATGTACTTTTTATATATATATATATAAATTACATATATACACACCACACACATACATACACATACATACACATATTTATTTATTTAAAACTATTTTATTCCTTTATATATATATATATATATATATATATATATATATATATATATATATATATATACACACACATGTATGATTATTATATATATATATATATATATATATATATATATATATATATATATTATAATCCAAAAAAATATATTATATATTTTTTAATCCAAATGAAACTTTATTGAAGTAGTAGGCGTAAAATACTGAAGCCTATACAAGTAAGCGTGCACAACGCGGCAAGAGCAAAGGAAAACAAACTGTGCAGAAAGCGCACAAAATGGGAGCCAGGTCTCGACGGCAGCGGAAGGAGCACGAGAACCCAAAAAAAAGCTAAGCAATGGCCTCCCAGGAAGTGTTGGGGGCGTGGGAGCATCGCCTCCTAGCTTTTAGAATTTGTCTGATAACCTCTCTGTACAATTGAGGAGGGGGTAGTTGACGGCCTTCATATCTGAATTTGTTCCTCTTCTTCCATAATACCCAGATACCAGCGGCTACGACGATCTGATGTCCGTGGGAGTTGCCCCAGCTAGTCAGGAGATTGTGGAGGCCCCCAGTCGGGAGGACAAGGCTCAGTCTAAGGTGAAGATTAAACCAGATCTGACTCGCCAGCTCACCAGAAAGAAGGACGTGCTCTACCGATTCTGAAGAGTGCTCTGCACAGCAATGACATCTGGACGCGAGGCTGAATCCGAAAGATCTGATGGAATCATCCGTCGGTAGCTTCCGACGTAATGCCCGCCATATGAGGATGGACCATTTGGTAGGAATACAAGAATGCCAAAACTTAGTGTACAGGGGATGCGGCACGCCACTGCCTCTAGCAACTATTCTGGCGGAAGCAGAGTAAAATTCCCACTCGGGTTAGAGGACCATCTCCATGTGTCGGGTGTGTCAGTAACCCGAAGGTTAGCAGCAAGGAGATCTTCGTTCGCCTGCTGCCCGAGCCAATTTCTAACCCTCTCCCAATTCCATCCGAAACTTCTCCTAAAGATCCCAAATGTCGCATACCTGGGGAGTGTGGACGTTGGGCTGGATGGTGTCTGCACCAAGCCACCGCTCCAGACAGGCCGATGATCTCCCGTTGCCCAGCATCAGACGAATGCAAGGTTTAGCGTGGTTGCGTCCCCGAGTTATGCGACGCCACGACGCCGAAGATCTGTTGTTGGTGACTGCCTCCGTTAGATGGGAGAATCTGGAGTATCTGACTCTCACGAATCTCGTCCACAACGAGGTCTCCGAACGCAACTTCCACCACAGCTTCATTGAACATGCGTCAACGATGTGGACTAGCCTGCTGAATCCCAGACCCCCTTCTGCAGTCGGTTTGGCCATGGTATCCTAGCTGGCCCAGTGTTGTTTGTTCTTTCCGTCGCTATGACCCCAGAAGAACTTGGCGAATAGGACTTCGAGAGGAGGAGGACCTTCTTGGGCGGGAAGCAGACAACAAGGGTGTATAACGGGATGGAAGAAAGAACTTATTTGATAAGGATCCTCGTACCCCCTGGGGAAAGAGTGGCGTTGTGCCATCCCGCAATCATTTTGCAGATCTTGTCAACAAGGTGTTCAAATATGCCCGTGTTCACTTTCCCGTACACCAGCGGACAGTCCAAGTATAGGAACGGCGGGTAAGCCGTGGTGAATGAGGTCTTGTTGGAGAGGTCCGTAGAGCGTGATATGTCAGTTTTATGATGGGTATAGATGACGCTTTTGTTGTTATTGACGCGCTGTCCAGAGCATCTGGTGTAACGATCGAGCGTTCGAAGAACCACCTCGATCATTTGAGGTCTCCAGAGGAGAAGATAAGGACGTCATCCGCGTACGCCCGGTGAGTGATGAGTGGAAAACCTGTGGTGGTATGGAAGTGGTAGAAACTGGACATTCTGGGCATGCTATTGAGGCTTCTGCTGAGAGCTTCTGCCGCAATAATAAAAATGGTGGAAGAGAGGGGGTCCCCCTGTCGGACTCCGCGGGTGGATCGGAAGAACCCTGCGACCTGGCCGTTGATGATGGTGGAGAACCAAGCATTGTTGATGGATCTGAAGATGATGTCAATCCAGGATTCGGAGAATCCGAACGCCCTGAGGACCCAGATCATGAATTGCCAGTCCAGACGGTCGTACGCCTTCTTCATATCCAGTTTGATGGCCACATTCCCCCCTGGACGGGAACTTCATACATGTGATCATTTCTTGGGCGAGGAGGATGTTGTTGCGGCCTTTAACAAACCCTTTTTGCTCTTGGAGATGATCTTGGAAAGGAGATTGGACATCCGGTTGGCGACGATTTTCGATATGATCTTGTTGGTGAAGGTGCATAGGCTTATAGGGCGGAAGTCTTTGAAGGTTTCCGGGTTATCTTTCTTGGGAATAAGGATGATGTTGGCGCAAAAGATAGAATTGGGATATCTAGCCCCTTGGAAAAAGGCTATGGTGGCCTCCAGTAGGTCTGCTTTTTAGATGTCCCAACAGTTTCTAAAGAAGACGCCGTTGAACCCGTCAGGCCCTAGAGCACTGTGTTCGTTAATGGACCAGATAGCTTCCTTGACCTCCTCTTCTGACGGAGTAGCCAACAGGGTCTCATTCTCCCTCTCGCTGACGAGGGAGGGGATCTCAGACAGGAGCGCGTCGTCTTTCACGACCGGCTCTTTAGTAAAAAGGTTATGGTAGAAGTTTTTCGCAGCCGCCTGGATGCTGTCTTGGTCCTCCATAAGGGTGCCATTTTATCGTATATCCGATGTAGTTTTAATTTGTTTCTGCGGCCTTTGACACAAGCATGAAAGAAATCGGTATTCTGGTCTCCATCGTGTCCCAGTTCAATCTGGCCTTTTGTCTCCAGAATTCAGTTTCTACTTTAATCCTGGATTTTGTCACGCCCCGATCCCGCAGAGTCCTTTTCGTCCTCGCTTCGGCTTTGGGACCGTTCGTCCTCGCTAAGGCGTGATGCCGTGCAAGCCTAAGTTGTGCTAGCACAAGGCCGAGACCTGAAACAAGACAAGATAGACAAGTTTGACAATACGCAGCGGAACGTATCGCAGATAATTGAAGCAGCAGCGGACATATTTCAGAATACAAGTATTGAACACAATGGTAACAAGAATATTTCTCTTTATTGATTTCATTTGAACAGATTACAAGCTCTCGATTCTCTCTGATACAATATTACATTCTCTCAGAACTTTACAGATTACAATGATCCCGTTCCCATACATTACATCCTTTTATATACAAACCAAACTCTTGCACAGATGTCATCTCTTGGCATCTCTTCTGATTTCTGGCTCCTGAGGATGAGGCACGGGCTATCGCTTCGGGCTATCCTTCTCGATGCATGGTGCACCTGCATGCAGACTGATGATGGGTCAGTATATCAGCATACTGGTGAATGTGTGAACAAAGAGCTACATTTAACTGAAACGATCACTGTTCCTTTAGTGAGAAAACGTTTCTTGTGATGTGATCTTGCTAGTTTTACCTAGATTCATTCCATGCATACAGAGTCAGTTTACATATCTTTTGAAAAACACATCTTTGGAAAGCCACAGTTCATATCATTTCAAGCATACAAGGGACTATTCAATTCTAGCACGATGACTATTCATTTGTGCAGTGCGCAGCGTGTTTCATGAGCATATCATTTCCTTATGGACAACATCTTTAGCATTCTTTTCTCTTGTTCAAGACAAACTTAGGGTCAGAATACAAGCATATTACATCTTTTCTTTTAGTGGAACATAGCATTTCTGGTAACAGATTAATCTCTGCAAGCATTTGAACTTAAGCAACACATGTATATCACTTTTCAGTGACTCTTACCATAGCCGACCGTCGATCCTGCACAAGACAAGGATTAGCATAAACATTATAAAATCATCATTTTCCATATGATCTAAACTCTTGAGGCACATTTGATCTATCAGGCACATTTAATCTATTTCAGTCCATCAGATAACAGAGCCGAAGCCCCCAAGCAATAGAGCCGAAGCCCAGAGCCGAAGCCCCCAGATAGTGGAGTCGAAGCCCCCAAGCAAGAGAGAAGCCGTCGCCCCCATACAATAGAGCCGAAACCCAGAGCCGAAGCCCCCAGATAGTGGAGCCGTCGCCCCCAGATAACAGAACATACCGGCACCCATTTTCACATGGATGCTCTCAGCGTTAGACATACATTCGCAAGCAAGCAGTTGAGCAGTCTACTTCTTATACATGCAGGTTATCTAGTTTCTTGTACTAGCAAGGCAACAAGTCTTCTTATTAGCATGCAGATTAATTCTTTCTTAGCATACATGTTCTCTCTTTCCTTGTTCTTAGCATGGCAACATATGAAATCTCTTAAAGCATACTCAATGATTTAGCATCTTATTATTAACAAAAGCATTCAATCAAAAATTCAGATTCTTAAGGTGTAAGCAAATCAGCAAATGAGACTTCGTCCACTCACCCAGATTAATTGTCTTCTGTTGCAGAGCCAGCAATCCGATCTTTCTGTCTATCTAGTGCCTTCGCGGAGCGGGGCACTACAGATTTGAGGAGAGCTCTGGCAAGGTGAGAGAGGCACGGGCGGTCGGGAAACTGTGAATAGCAAACTCTTGTTCGGCGCGAGTGACGTCGTCCTCCGCCTCCTTGATAGCCTGGAAGATGTCTCCAAAGGCTAGTTGGCTCCAGGACGCTAAGGCCTTACGAGTGGCTTTGAGTTTGACCGCCATCCGCACCAGATGATCTAGAATGGAAACAGAGTTCCAAGCGTCATTAATGACGTTCTGGAATTGAGGATGATGTCGTCAGAAGTCGAGGAAGCGGAAGGCTTTTTTAGTGTCGGTGTGGTTGTCGCTGATTTTGATGAGCAGGGGGGAGTGGTCCGATTCTGTAGAATTTAAATGAGAGAGTTGAGTTATGGGGCCCATGTCTGACCAGCCGTCGTTGGCCAACGCTCGATCAAACCAGGAGTATTATCGACGATGTCCCTCCTGCATGTTGCACCAGGTGAATGCGCTTCCGTGGAATGGGATGGGGGTTAAGTTTCCGTGGAAGATGAAGTTGTTGAAATCATCCATCGCCGGTTGGGGAGGTGATCGGCCCCCGGATTTCTCGTCTCTGCAGGACACCGTGTTGAAATCTCTGGGCAGAGCCACGGAAGACCTTGGTAGGGTAGGGTGGCTTCCAACAGGTCATTCCAAAAAAGATGTCGAGCGGAGATGTCACAACTACCATGGACGACGGATAGGATGGAGCGGGAGTTCAGGGTGCTGCTCGACCCAACAAGATAATGCCTGAGGCGAATCTTTTATGATGCCAAATCTGAATTCCGGAGCGAAGAACATCCAGATCGTTGCATCCTGCGATGGCGTGGGTGAAACAAGCTTGAGAAAATATTATATATATATATAATATATAGAATATATATATATATTTTTATATATATAT
>JANAVB010029535.1:0-86585 GCA_029216955.1 Iris pallida
TCTCAGATTTTGTTACTTATATCTGATATTTTGTTGAACAAACATTGCATAGATTGAACTGAGATTTTGTTGAACAAACATTGCATAGATTGAACATTGTATCTGAGATTTTGTTACTTATATCTGAGATTATGTTACCTATATCAAACCTGGGTGTATCTGATTTTGTTACCTATATCTCAGAATGGGTGTATCTCAGAGTTTGGGTTTACTTTTATAATGTTAACTGGTATTCTTAATCTCAGATTTTGTTACTTATATCAAAATCTCAGATTACTTATAACTGGGTTTACTTATAACTGGGTTGAATCTCAGTTACTTATAACTGGGTTGAATCTCAGTTACTTATAACTGGGTTTACTTATAACTGGGTTAAATCTCAGTTACTTATAACTGGGTTTACTTAGAATTATCAGGTTTGGTCTTCTTAATCTCAGATTTTGTTAGTTGAATCTCAGTTTTCAAGCACATTTTATGTTTCATGCTATTTCAAGCACATTTTATTCTTAATCTCAGATTTTGTTAGTTCAATCTCAGTTTTCAAGCACATTTTATGTTTCATGCTACTTCAAGCACATTTTAGCAAGATTAATATGAATATAAATATGCCATTTATTTGTTGCAGGCTACACAGCAATGTGAGGATTCCGGGGAACAAAATTATAGCCGAAAAAAAGGTAGAGGGGCATCAAAATCAAAAAAAGTCAGCAAAATCAAAGATGATGAAGAGAGGATAAAGATCATTTATAACGATATTGGGCAACCAATTGGTGAAGGAAAAATTAGTTTGGCAACTTACTGCGGCATCACAGTAAAGTCCTTAGTAAAAATAACTTATCCAAATTGGCATAAAGTGCCAGAATCAGTTAAAAAGAGCTTATGGACTGCTATTCAGGTAAAAATAATGTGTGTTCCTGAGAATTTCAGTTTGAATGTTCCTTTGTATGCCATGTTTCTTGACATTGAATTAACTATGCAATGTTTGTTCCTGAGAATTAACTATGCAATGTTTGTATGCCATGTGTGTTCCTGAGAATTTCAGTTTGAATGTTCCTTTGTATGCCATGTTTCTTGACATTGAATTAACTATGCAATGTTTGTTCCTGAGAATTGATAAACTGTTGTGTATGTTCCTTTGAATGTTCCTTTGTATGCCATGTTTCAAATTGATTTGTAGGCTCAACATGTGTGTTCCTGAGAATTTT
Source organism: Iris pallida (assembly GCA_029216955.1). Lineage (NCBI taxonomy): Eukaryota > Viridiplantae > Streptophyta > Magnoliopsida > Asparagales > Iridaceae > Iris > Iris pallida. The sequence continues at coordinate 1,206 of JANAVB010029535.1, forward strand.
TGTTTGTATGCCATGTGTGTTACTGAGACACTCTACTGATTTTCCTAAGGATGTACACAATTTGAGACACCCAAACCTATCTACTGCTCACTGAATTCTCTACATAACACACACACGCATGTACAAACTGGAAACCTATCTACATACCATATATGCATTGCCTGCACATAGAGAGCTCAGGTCTGGACATGAAGTTCAGATAAGTGAACTAAGTTCAGACTTGAATTCACTTGTTCACTGCACCATTGAATGCTTGAATTCAAGTCTGAACGTATTCAGACTGGAATGCTTTACATGTTATGCACTATGTTATGCACTCATGTATAGATGCTGAATATTTATTTTCTGTTGTAGGCCAAATTTGACTTGGATCCAAATACTCAAGCCTTTGTGTTAGCATCCATGGCTCGGAGTTGGAGGGCATTCAAAGGTCAACTCACCAAGCATTGGATTTATCCAAATGAGGGCAATCGTGAGCTTCTCAAGCACCCTCCACCAAAGTACTCGGGGATCTTGAAACAATCTGTGTGGGAGGAATTCGTCAAAAGCAGACTGTCTGTAAGTTTTAAGGTTAACTTGTCAAAATTATTTTTTTATGCATAACAAGGATGACTCGGTCCCTATTATATATATCTTATTTCTTCTCTACCTTCATGTGTTGTAATCATAAGAAAATGAGCAAGGAGCAAAGTACACGGAGAGCCAAGGGCAAGTTTCCTCATCGTTTAAGCAGGAAGGGATATGTCGGTCTTAAAGAGGAGCTGGTAATGCATATTTGTATATCAGTTAACATGATTTACGTGTGGACATATATATTATAACGTGTTTTTTTCTTTCAAAACAGTGACGACAGTTGGAGGAAAAATATATAGATGACAGAAGTTTTTTTTGGACAAAGGCACGAGTTACTAATGCCGGTACATTTACTGACGATGGGACCAAGGACGTAGCTATGAAAGTGGTGAGTATATATCGTCCAGTCTATTAAGAGGAATCCTGCTTATCAACATGCTTATATTTCTAAAACCTTGTACTTTTTATAGGAGGAATACATCAAACAAAAGGAAGATGGGAGTTTGGTGACCGAAGGAGCTTCGGATATTCTAACCTTGGCGTTGGGCACTCCCGAGCATTCGGGACGTATTCGGGGTTTGGGATTAGGACCGACACCAATGACCTATTTCAAACTTCCAAAACGGGGAATGAAAAAACAAAATGAACTACTCAAGTCCCAATTGGAAGAGGAGCGTAAACGGAGACAAGAATTGGAGATCATGCTAAAAAAATTTCAAGCCCAAGGAGCTTCACAAACATCTGAGAAGGTTGCTTCCAATACCAAAGGAAGTGGTAATAGGAAATATATAATGTCTCGTAAGAATGAACGCGAGTCTCCTGGAAACAAGAGTCCATCATATGGTTCTAAGGTAATGATTATTACAGTTAGTTCTATTTCGTCTAATAAGCTTTTCTTCTCTTTTTTTTGTCTAATATGTTTATTCTAATATGCTTTTCTATCTTCTTTGAAAAGCTGAAACAGAATACAAAGTTAAGCGAGCAAAAATTCATAACATATCCTACATCAGACATTGGCATGGTAATTACATATATTCAATACAAAATCTTTATTCAACAACTTAATTATAACATGTAGTAATTATATCGAGAAATAACTGTTTCTTATTTTGTTTAGGGAACCAAATGTAAGCTAGCAGTGGGCACAAAAGAAAATATTGTTGCCGAGGGAATTGTCTTTGAAGGGTGTGGACCAAATGAGAAAATTCATAATGTTGAATTAGGAAAACATAATGTTAGGGTTTCAATTATGAAAGCCCTTCAACCTACTGTGAGCCTTCCCGTGCCACTTCATGGACAAATGAAAGTTGTTAAAGATGCAATTGGGTCTTTAGTAGCTTGGCCCAAAGAGTTTATTGTTGGTGGTCTTCAGGTAATATTATTTAATGCTAGTGTCAATATCTTTTATGAAATTGTTGAAAAAAATTCCAATTGAATCTGACAATGTTCAACCTTTAAAGGTTGCTGGCTGTGGTAGGGAGATAATTGACACTTTCGAAGAGATGGTAGAAACCATTAAGGCTACCGACCCTCATCTTAAAATACCATTGGAAGGAATGTTCGGAACCTTTACTCCAAATTGTTATCTTTCTAAAATCGTTCTGCAGGAGTTATGTAGGATGGCATAGCTAGATGTGAATCCTGTTGTTGCCTATATGAGGTAAGAAATATGAAATTTATATTCTGAAATTTTTATTTTGTGATTGACACCATATTCAACTATTCTTTTGGCTTTAGGTTTTTGCTTGATAAATTTCCAAACTCTCGGGAGCTTTTGATAATGTTCAACCCTTCTGCTATGAGTAATGCATCCGGGCCTGCAATAAGCAATCTGGTTAGAGAAAGGCTCCAAGAGGCTAAGAAAACCCAAATTTGCTTCATTCCATTCATTTACAAGGAGTAAGAAGTTTAATCAAGTAGCAAGATTTTTCTTTCCTATTCAATAACCAAATTGCTTTATTCCATTCATGTTCCCTTTAATGTAGGAAGCATTGGATTCTAATTGTTGTTGAGCTCTCTACCTTTAATGTTTACTGCTTGGACTCGCTGTGTTTTAAACCGAGAGGAGATATTAAGTTTTTTTTCAATACGTGAGTTAAATTTTTATTATTATTGTTAATATTTTAATAAATGTGTATATTCTGATGTTAGTATATATAATTATTTTCTACTAGTGGCCTCAACACAGCATATATTGGTGGTAAAAGATCAAATAGAAGTCCTACTTGGAAATTACCCAAGGTAATCAAACTAATATATGACTTATTATAATCATGAACATTATATTCTCTTACAAATAATATCTTCATGTAGGTCCCGAAACAACCTGGAGGTTATGAATGCGGATATTTTGTTATGAAATATATGCGGGATCTCATGGAAGACCCCTCTCCTACTATTGAGTCAAAGGTAAGTTGTTCATTAATTAAATTCTTAATTACTTTTCTGAAATTATACAAACTAATGTAACTATTTTTTGACTTTTTAGCTAAAAACATTGGCTGGAAAATCAACATACACGCAGGAAGAACTAGATGATGTCCGATGCGAATTCATCGAATTCGTTGCCAATCATGTGGATACATGAGGGTCAAGGTACTCATTTCACTCATTTCCATTACTGATACGAGACACCCTTCTGTCACATGGACACAATACACTCAAGACACTCACTAAACTATGACTGATAGTCCTACCCTCTGTTCTGTTTGTCGAACATCAATTTGTGGTTATAGAGTTTGTGGATTTGTTGTGGATTTTGAAACATCAATCACAGCTTTGATTTTCAATCAAATAGCATAAGCTTTTCCCATATTTCTTCTACTTTGCTGCTATGGATAAGAATAATACTTCAATTCATATTTAAGTTAATAACAAAAGATAAAATGTTTCATGTGCTGTTTATGCATTTCTTGTATGATCAAGTAGTTTAGGCATCATTTGGGAATTTCTTATATAAAGGAACTGGAAATGTTTCATGTGCTGTTTATGCATCTCTTGTATGATCAAGTGGTTCAGGCATCTTTTCGGAATTTCTTATATAAAACATTTTTGGCCTACCTGGAAATGTAGCCTACCTGGAATTTCTTATATAAAACATTTTTGAACTGGAAATGTAGCCTACTGCTTTGGCCTGGCCTGCTGCCACTTGTCCTACCTGCAGGCAATAGCCTCAAGCCTTAGCCCAACATCTGCAGCATCAGTGGCCTTAGCCAAGAAATCTCCAAGCTAGCTTTGTGATCATAGCCATATTGCTAATTGTAGGATCTCTGATTCCCAGACCACTATGCAGTTTAGATTTAGTAAAAGTCGACCAAGATCTGAAATGCATTTTTCTTGCAATATCAGAACCACCCAGATAATATCTTCGTGACCTTTTTGGGAAGGATATAGGAAGACAGATAGTATGTCGGGAGGGACGACAGAGTTTATTTGATGAGAGTAGTCATGCCTGCATGGGAAGCATCTGCTGCCACTTGCCTACAGCAGGTCAAGCTGGAAAGGAGGGAGGGAATGAGTCCCCTGCTGCTGCTAATGTAGCTTACTGCCACTTGCCCTACCTGCAGGCAATAGCCTCAGGCCTTATAAGCCAACATCTTTTTTGATAGTTACATTATATATACACAAGATGAATCTGACAGAAACTCCACACAACAGTTTCCTACAACATATGTTGAATTGTGATCTTATAAATATGTGTTTTTAATCATGACTTATATCATTATATCACATTTATTAATCCTTGTGTTATCTTTTGCAGGGTACATGTGCTGTGGACACAGGTCTTCATGTGAAGTTGTATGTTATGGTGTGGGATATGTAGATTGTTTTGATGTAAAGTGTACTAGCTATATTGGATACTGATCTATAGATTTTTGTGAAGATGTATATATATATGGCCTGAGAAATGTGGAATGATAGCTAAAGTGTACTCTATTTTGAGACAATGGCCTATTTTGAGACAATGGAATGTGGTTCTATTTTGAGACAATGAAATGGAGATTAATGTTACATTTCAATATTTTGTTGTGAATATGGTTCAAATTAAGTGGTTGTTTTTGAATTGAATTGAGCAGGGTTTGGAATGTATAACATGAAGTATAGAGCGTTATAAATGTTATACAAATGACCAATCATAATGCTTTCAAAATGTCCTGACCCCAACCATACTAAATTATTCATAACGTTTTTACATAACTATCTATAACGGTTTGAAAATAGAACGTAGTAGAAATTCATACTATTAATGACGTTTTCGGACGATTTATCTATAACGCTTTGAAAAACATTTATAACACCCGCTTTCATAACGCTTGGATTAAGAAAAAAACTCGTCATGGTTCGTCATTAATGACGGTTTTTAGCCGTCATTAAAGGGTATTTCTGTTGTAGTGCAAGTGATCAATGAACCATGAAGCATAGTGATACACAATGTAAGTGAAACGCACAGAACATGTAGTATCCGATGCTCCTGAGGGGATAATATCTCAAGAAGGGATCCATATAGTACTAATCCGTGTTACCAACGTGACAGCATCAAGTAAAGTAATCTAAAGTAGAAAAATAATTCTAACAGGATATGAAATGATCATAGAATATACTCGCCTGCTATCTGAATGTCCAAGATGAAAGTACTGTCCGAGGAGTGGTGTCTGGCTCCTATTTAGAACAGCACAAGTCACAATAAGTCCAAAATGGTAACATGAAGTTCTACTATGCATTCTACATGATTCTAGGTCAATCTAGACCAAAGTCAACTCTTGGTCAACCTTGGTCAACTAGACTAGTCAAACTAGGTCAACTAGATCAAACCTAAGCCAAACAAGTCTCACTAAGCCTAACTAGCCTATTCTAGCAAGCACACACCATTTCTAGGCTATACTAGTCAACTACACACTTAACTGGCATTCAAGCCATACCCATAAGCAATGATCCATAGGTATACACCATAGGCTATATTACCTATAGTCCAAACCACATATTCACACATATACATATATCAATATATATATCTAATATAATATAGTACACACATTATAAATATAGGCCACATAGATATGTGCATCACATATATACATGTGTATATATATATATACATAGAGATAGATAAAGGCATATGTGATAGTGTACATGTGAGCATGTGTGTGTGTGTAAGAGTGTCAAAGGGTATGAGTGATAGTGTACAGTCTATCAAAACAGTATGCATTAGAGTGTGAGGACAGTGAGCATGTGTGAACATGTGAGATTGCAAGTGTGTGCATGATTTAGATAGGTGTAGATGACAGGGCTGTGTGTGAGTTAATTTGTTAGGAGTTCAAGTCACGGGTTCAGTTTTCTGAACCCAGTGACAGGTAATCCCCCAACTCCAAGCAAAAGCCAATTCAATGATTCAACCAAAAATTAAACTGAACCAACAATTAGATAACATTTTTTTTAAAAAGGAAAGGAAATCAATGAAAGATAATGGTTCATGAACCATTTAATCCTATTCTCAGGTTTCATGAAATTCATAACAACTAAAACAATTGGAATAAAGGAAGGCAACAATTCAAGAACTGGAAGGAAGGGAACTTAGTCTAAACTGGGAACTCAGCCCTTAGTTCAAAATATTTATTCCATCTCATTCCATCCTCAATAACCTTACTCGGTTATCTAAAACCCAATTCGAAAACATATTTTAATCAAATCAAAACTCAAATTCAGTTGGAAAACTAGGATCAAATGACAGAACCAAATCAGTGTATAGAGAGTATCAGTCCACATTTTGCCCAATCCAGTGTTCGAATTCCAATACTCTTGACCACAACTAAAACTAACTTGATAATCAACTCAACAGGGACTAATATACATGCATATGAGTATACATGGCAATAAATATTCAAGATTAGCTGTGACAGGAATTAAAAGTTTGAAATGGAGGACAGTACATATGGTATCAGTCATTCATGTAAACCTATACAAGTCCCAATTAAACATTAATCAATATATATATATATATATATATATATATATATATATATTTTTAGAGAAACAACATTTATTGAAAAAAGAAAGAGGCTCTAGAAGAGCATTACAGACGGGTGCGAGGCCAGAAAACAAAATGGCCCTGAAAAACAAGGTAAAAACGCCTAAAAGTGGAATTCGAAGTTACGAAATTTCGAAATCAACGAAAATTCGTAATGAAACGACATTTCGAAGATTATCAAGATTTCGAAACCCAAATTAGCAAAAGATATGGGTCCGTTGACCGCAGCAAACGGGAGGCCCTAGGAGGGTGTGGGAACGCAGTCCCAATAGGATGGCACGCGGCCGTAGGGATGGGATATATAAATCTAAACGGATTTTTTTTTTTGAACTAAGAAACGGGATGCTGACGCGTCCCCCAGCGTGCGAGAACCAAGGAGGGGAACGCACGCGGCCCGAGGGCGCGCAGCTCGAGGGCGCGCTAGCCGAGCGGATGCTCTGCCCGAGAGCGGGGCGCGCGGCTCAAGGTCCCCCAGCGCAGCGCGCAAGCCGAGGCATCCGGCGAGGAAAGTAGCGCGGGGCGTGAGTGGACCGCCGGGGACGGAGCGCGGGGCGGGGAGGACCGTCGGGGACGGAGCGGAGGGGGGGGGGCGAGACCGACGGTGGGGGACGGGGGCTCGACCTCACCGTCGAGGAGCCGGCGGGTGGCGAAGTGATCGCCGGAGAGCGGGGGATCCGACGGAGGGGGTCAACGAGGGGACGTCGCGCGGCCAAGAGAGGGGTTTGCAGGGGGGGTGCCGCCGTCGAGGGAAGAACCGGGGCGGAGGGGAGCGCCAATGGGGGGGCCGAAGCAGGAGGCGTGGGAGCACCCGCTGAGCCGGAGGCGGAGGCTGGAGAGGAGGAGGAGGAGCCTCCGCTGCCGGAGGGGGCTGAGGGTCCCGGGGAGGGAGCGGCCAGGGGAGGCGGGCTCAGCCGGGAGTGGGCGGAGTTGGGCCACGCCGGAGCTGGAGGAGCGGCTGGAGGGGCGGGCTGGGGGAACCGTAGCTCGACGCCTGGAGCCGGGGGAGCTTCGGCGGAGACGGAAACGCCTGGATGGGCGGAGGCGGGGGGGAGGGCGAGGGAGAGGGCCTCGCCCTGGCCGCCGGGAGCGGAGGAGGATGAACGGCTGACCCAGGGGGAAGACGAATCGGGGGTGGGGTCAGCCACCCGGGGAAGTCGAAGAGGGGGGGGGCCGCCCGGGACCGCCGAATGGCTCCGCCAGGGGGCTGAGATGGGACGAGGCCGAGATGGGCCACTGAAGGCGGGTGGCCTCGGCCGGGCGAGGGGGGACGACACCGAGAAGGGTGCAGCGAGGCGAACCGGAGCCGGCGGAGAAGCGCCTGACGCTAGACCCAACCCCGGAGGAAGGATGGCCTGGAGGGAACACGGAGGGACGGCTGGAGGGGGAGGACCGGCCCGCCTGCGCCGGGCTCGACGTTGCCGCGGACGGCGACGTTGGCGACGCGGCCGAGGAGGAGAAGACGGGCGAAAACCGGCCATCCAGGGCGGGGGCGACCAGGCCGAGCCCGGCCATCCCTGGGAGGATGGGGAGCCGCCGAACGGGACGAACACTCCGATGGACGCCGCCGGGCCGAGCAGCCCAAGCGGCCAGCCCAGCCACCAGACCCCAAGCGGGGGGTGGGGCGGAGAGGCGAGGAGCGGAGCGGACGGCCCCTTCCTACGAGCCATCTTATATATATATATATATATATATATATATATATAATATCAGTCGTGTACAGTGGTGTCAGGTACGTGTGTGTGCACGTGGAGGGTGTCCACGTGTCCTAGAACTGGACACAAAGTATCAAGAATCCAATTCCAGGAAGTACCAGGAACTCCTAGAACACAGCCTCGTACGGCCAGTCCCCAAACGATAGGACACGACACGAAGTATCTGACACCTCGTGCACTTGGACACGGATAGCCCAACTATAGGGGTACCAGGTGGACACAACACGACGTGTCCTAGTTGTGTCAGCACGCAATACGAAAGCCGTGTCAGTAGAGAAAAACCTGTGTGCACAATTGTGTATAATATCAGTGCGGGAGCAATTACTCCTCCGACACGACATAAGACGACACGAGGCTCAAGGGGCGTGATGTCAGTCACTGCCCCTTGGTCTGTGCCAAGTGGCAGGCCGCCACATGGCGTGTCATGTCCACAGTAATACTCGGGTAGCAGGGCACTGCTACCATGTCTGCGTACGTGTGTGCGTGTCCATTTTGGACATGAAGGACACTAAATCTTTGACTCAGTCCTCTAGAAATCAATAAGCCTCATAAAAACAATAATTTCTATTCAAACACTTTCCTAAAAATAGATCGAAATCCCCTTTGGGACATTTCAACAAACACCTTCATGTAAGGACTGATACGTGTCCATTTAGGACACGAAATGGACACGAAATGCCACGAATTTCTAGGGTTAACTAGGGGACACCTAGATCTAGGTTAATATGCAAAAATAACAGCATCTATAATAGAGTTTTAGGGATTTACCTATAGGTGTCAAAACTCCTCAAAAGCTCCAAAGAGGGGCTGTCTCCTTGCTTCCCAAACTTCACCAAATTGCTAACAAACTGAAAATAATTACACATACAGCAAGAATACCTAAATTAGAACCTATTGCAATTTGTTTGAGGGAAAAAGGAATTAAATTGGATTTTCTATGAATTTCTAAAGATGGAGCATACCTCTCTTTCCAAATGTGAACTTTCTAAAGGAGGCTAACCTAATGGAAGAGAGTACTTATAGAGTGGGATTCCCAATGTGGGTTGGCCGGCCAAGTAAGGAAATTAGGCTTTGGGTTCCATGGTATGGGCTATGGGCTTGGGCCAAATTAGTTAATCATGACTTGTAAAGTCATAAGCCATGGGTTAATTCCTAAGTCACAACCATGCACCTATTCTAACTTGAATCTAAAAGACCAACATGGGTTAAATTAAGTTAGGCTAGGGTCACATGACCTAATCAAGTCACCACCACTAGGATTAGCATCTAGGTTAGGCTCCAAAGTCAACACTAGTCAAAGTCTAGAATATCACTCAATTAAATTATACTAAAAATCACATAAATTCTAATAAATCTCAATAATTCACAATAATTCCAAATAAATTCCAAAAATTCAAAAATGACCAAAATACCCCCATACTAGAAATGTGGTAGTGAAAAAATCTACCCTCCTTAAAAGAATTTCGTCCTCGAAATTGAAAGGCGAAATGCAACTGATGAGAAGGATAGAAAGTATACCTCACGTTCCAAAAAGATATGGGTATCGCTCGCACATCTCATCCTCCTGCTCCCAGGTAGACTCTCCTGGAGAATGATGCCTCCATGCGACACGTACCAAAGGTATCACCTGGTTCCTCAGTACCTTCTCCCGTCGATCCAGAATCTCTACTGGCTGCTCTGGATAGCTGAGAGAAGACCCAACCTCAATCTCCGAATGGTCAAGCACATAGCTAGGGTCAGCCACGTACCGTCTCAACTATGATACATGGAATACGTTGTTGACACCCACTAGTGCAGGTGGCAAGTCTAGCCTGTATGCCACGTCATCGACTCTCCCGCTGATCACGAAAGGGCCGATAAAGTGTGGGCTAAGCTTCCCGCCTCCACCAAAACGTATCGTACCACGAGTCAGAGATATCCTCAAGAAAACCTGGTCTCCAACCTAATCACAAGCAAGGTCTCAATTTAATTACAATAAACAAACATGATCAATAAAACACAAACAAACAAACCTAAATCTAATCTTACTCTAATCTGTACCTCAAACTCCAACGGCCTCCGGTGGCTATCGACCCAGTGCCGATGTCTGTCTTGCATCACGCAAAGTCTGTCCCTAATGAGCTTTACCTTCTCGGCTGCGTCAACAACCATCTCTGGTCCCAGTAAAGCTCGCTCACCAACATCATCCCAAGATAAGGGTGTACGACACCTACGCCCGTACAGAGCCTCGAAAGGTGATATCTCAATGCTGGCCTGGAAACAGTTGTTGTAAGCAAACTCTACCAAATATAGATGATCCTCCCAGGAACCTCCAAAGTCTAAGACGCACGTCTGCAGCATATCCTCAAGTGTCTGAATAGTCCTCTCTGACTGTCCGTCCGTCTGGGGGTGGTATGCGGTACTAAACTTGAGCTGAGTGCCCAAGCTAGTCTGCAGACTCCTCCAGAAATGGGAAGTAAAGCGACTATCCTGATCCGAGATGATGCTGACCGGAACCCCGTGAATCCTGACTATCTGCCGCATGTACATCTCCGCAAGCCTCTCTGTAGACGTACCCACCTTGAATGGCAAGAAGTGGGCCGATTTGGTCAATCTGTCAACGATGACCCAAATCGCGTCTTTCCCTCCTGGTGTACGCGGCAATCCTGATACAAAATCCATAGTGATATGCTCTCACTTCCACTCGGGAATGGGCAGCGGCTACAATAATCCACCGGGCCTCTACCTCTCTGTCTTGACCTGCTGACAGACCAAGCACCTAGCTACGAAGCGAGCTACCTTTCGCTTCATCCCGTACCACCAGACATGCTCTCTCAGATCTCGGTAAATCTTGTTGGCACCAGGATGTATAGAGTACTGAGATCTGTGAGCCTCCTGCATAACCTGCTTCTCGATTTCTCCGCTGGGCACACATAACCTGGAACCGTGCCTCAAGGCACCATCCTCTGCAAGAAAAAACTCGACATCCACCAATCCTGCACGAACCTGCTCTCGGATACACCGCAGAGCAACGTCCTCAAACTATGTCGCCTTGATCCTCTCCATCAAGTCCGACTGAATCTGTAGGCCCCACATCTGCATCTGAACTCTGGGCACGATCACCTCAATCCCCAGGCTCTCCAAATCAGCAAGCAAGTGACTGTCCATGGTCAAACATATGGCTGTCGGATACCTACTCAAGGCATCGGCAACCACGTTGGCCTTCCCTGGGTGATACTGAAGTGATATGTCGAAGTCCTTTATCAACTCTAGCCATCTGCGCTACCTCATGTTGAGCTCTTTCTGTGTAAACACATACTTTAAGCACTTGTGATCTATAAAAATCTCTACCCTCTCTCCATACAGGTAGTGCTTCCACAACTTTAGAGAAAATATCACTGCTGCCAGCTCCAGGTCATGGGTAGGGTAGTTCTTCTCATGGGGATATAATTGCCTGGAAGTATAGGCAATCACCTTCCCATGCTGCCGCAAGACACAACCCAGCCCCTTCCCTGAAGCGTCACTATAAATAGTGAATCCTCCTGATCCTGACGGCAATGTCAGAATCGGAGCTGTCGTAAGCCGCTTCTTCAAGTCATCAAAAGCTGTCTGACACTCCTCTGACCAAACATACTTAGCATTCTTCCGGGTCAAACGAGTCAACGGCTCTGCAACCCGGGAGAAGTCCTGTACAAATCTCCTATAATATCCTGCCAGCCCCAGGAAACTCCTGATCTCTGCAACTGAAGTCGGCGCTGCCCATGCCTCAACTGCTATGATCTTCTTGGGGTAAACTGAGATACCATCTCCAGTCACCACATGCCCCAAAAAGTCAACTCGGTCCAAGAAGAACTCACACTTGGAGAGTTTCCCATAAATCTGCTCTTTCCTGAGAGTCTCAGCACTATCCTCAATTGCTCCTCGTGCTCCTCCTCAGTCTTGGAATATACCAAGATGTCGTCAATGAACACCACCACAAACTGATCCAGGTACTGGTGGAACACCTTGTTCATTAGGTTCATAAACACTGCTGGTGCATTGGTTAGCCCAAACGGCATAACCAAAAACTCAAACTGCCCGTACCGCATCCTGAAAGCGGTCTTGGGAATATCCTCCCTCTTCATCTTCACCTGGTGATAACCTGACCTCAAATCAATCTTGGAGAACACCCGAGCTCCGCTCAACTGATCAAAAAGATCATCGATCCGCGGTAGTGGGTATCTGTTCTTGATCGTCAAGTTGTTGAGTGCCCTGTAGTCAATACACATCCGTACTGACCCATCCTTCTACGGCACAAACAATACTGGTGCACCCTATGGCGACGAACTCGAACGGATGAAGCCCTTGTCCTGCAGCTCATCCACTTGCTTCTTCAGCTCCACCAACTCACTGTTGTTCACTCGATAGACGTGCTGAGAGATGGGTTCCGCTCCTGGAACCAAGTCTATCGAGAACTCAATGTCTCTATCTGGTGGCAATCCAGGCAACTCCCCTAGAAAAACATCCATATACTCTGCTATCAATGGGTATGGAATCGTCTGTTCCTCAACCGAGACTCCACAGAAAACTCTGCTGCTCTGCTCCTTCTGACGTCTGGAGTACTCGAACTCTGGCTCCCCCGGAACTCTGAAGAGAACTCTACCCCCTCTGTAATCAATGCTGGCGTGGTGCCTGCTCAACCAATCCATACCGAGTACTATATCATAGTTCGGAAATGGTATTATGAACAGGCTCACCTCCAACTCACGACCTCCCAAAACAACACTCCAACCCTTACAAACATCACTCAAGAGGATAATGCCACCCCCAGTCGTGATCTTGTAAGTCCTAGGCAACGATTCAGCTATGATACCGTGTCTAATCGTAAATAATGCTGATATAAAACTATGCGAAGCACCGAAATCGAATAATGCAAAAGCTGGACTGGAGTCGAGAAGAACCGAACCTGCGATCAGCTCTCCTATCACCACTGCATCCTCGGTCGCCATGGTGAAAGTTCGCCCCTGCTGGCCTCCCTTAGCCTGCTGCTGATGCTGAACAAATCTCTGCTGCTGTGTCGACAGGGCTGGTCCCCTCTGCTGGCCTACTGGAGCTCTGACTGCTGCTCCATGAGCTGCTCGTCCCGTAGTCAAGGTACACTCCCTCATCTGATGGTCTGCTGAACCACATACTAGGCACTTGCCCAGTCTCTTCCTACACTCGCTCCACCCGTACCCTGGCTTCTTGCAATAAGCACAGGTGGTGGCCTGCTGCCTCGGTGCCTGCTGCTGCACCCTCTGCTGCTGATGCTGTACTGGCTGATGCCTCGGCTGCTGAAACTACTGCTGCTGGAACCTCTGCTACTGGTGGTGCTGCTGGTGCTGCTGCTGAAAGTGTGGCCTCTTGGCCGGTCCTCCGCTACTGCTGCCTCCCTGGAAGTCTCGCCCCCTCTTGAGCCTAAGCTCAAGATCATCCTCTGCAGCTAACGCGTCCACTAGGATCTCCTCAAAGGTAGCGCTGCGGGCATTCTTGGTATAGGACTTGACCTCCTTTACCAAGCCCTTCCGGAACCTCCGGGCCTTCGTCACCTCCGACAAGCCCTCTACAAATATGCTCAGGCGGCAGAACTCTCATGCGTACTCCTCCACAGACTGGCTCTCCTGGACTAGGGCCTCGAACTGAGTCTCGAGGGCTCCCAGCACTACATCCGGGAAGAACTTCTCCTTGAACAGCTTCTTGAATGCTGCCCAAGTCTGTCCTGCAGTACCAACCCTCGGGTCGGTCTGGTACCACGTACGGGCCAGATCATGCATCATGTTGGCCGCTGCCTCAATCTGGAGCATCGTCGGGATCTCAGCCAACCTGAATATCTCCTCCATGTGCTCAATCCACTCGTCGGCATACAAGATCCCCTCTATCCCTCGGATGTCCCTCGGGTGCATCTTCTGAAAATCTTGGATGTCCTTCTCCCGTGGCTGGTGCAGCTGCGGGGCTGCCGCTGGCTGAGCTATAACACTCTCCACCGTAGTCACGGCTAAATCAATGCATCGGCTGATCTCTGCTGTCTGCCTCTGCTGTTGGGCCTGCTAACCCTCCATAAACTGCCAGAAGAAAGCAAACAGCTGAACGGCATCAACTGTCTCCGAAGATGGTTGCTGCTGCTGAAGCACATCCGGAATCACCGGACTCGGCTCATGCCTCACAGGTGGAGGGGCTCCTCCGAAAGCAGCTGAAACGCCTACCCCAGCTGGCATGACTGGGGCTGCGGTATCAGGGGCTGGCTGTTGAGTATGAGAGGTGGCAGACCTCTCATCGGCGTCCCCTTGGCCCTGGCGATGTGATCTCGTCTCAACCATCCTGGAGACACAGATCAAAAGAAACAATTGCTGAGAATGAGTCGAAATATCAAAAGAGGACAGTTTAAATTCAAAGGAAGACAATAAGCAGCAAAATTTAGATATACGGAATCTGATAAAGAGTTTTTCCTAATGTGATTGAGTACCTTCAAAATTTTCCTAATTCTACTGCAGACTGCAGTGATACTCTAGTTCGAATACCACTACATTTCTAAACTAGACCTGCATGGACCATCACTAAAAATGTGTCATGACCCGCACCCTAGAGTAAGGGCACGAGAAGTGGGTACGTCCAGCCTACGCCGCAGTATCGGCGGTAGAACGCTGTCTTAGGTTAATGCATCTAACCGTATAAGGCTAAACAGTTTATACTCCCCGAATGGGGGTGACATAGCAGAAAGTAAACTCAACCACAACTAAGGAAAAAGAAGTACGATATGATATAAAACTTAAAACGAAATACAGAAGATCAGAAGAGTCTAAGTGTCTAAGATAACATCTCAGCAAACATCCAGAAATACAAATCTCAACTACTGAATATGAAAGAATATATACAATCCAGATCCCAAATGACAGTACTAGTAAAACCTAGACTATGGAACCTCAGTCTCTATAGCTAATGGATCCGACTGGAAATCCGGATCACTGGTGTCATCTAGAACCGCCCCGTAGAAGGTATCCACACAGGCCTCCTCCTCTGTAATAGAGTAAGGTACCGGAAAATATAAACTGAAAGAAAGTACAATACATCTCAACAGATCATAGCAGGTTAGAAAATATAAACATGTAGTAGAGTAAGGTACCGGAAACTGAAAGAAAGTACAAAATGTAAACAGAGAAAGAACTGTAATAGAAATAACTACTATAAATAGAGAACTAACAGTGGCTAGTGAGTCAGAGTAAAATATAGACATGTGAATAACATAGGAGATTCTGGGAACTACACTACTTGGATATTATTCACATGTTTACTTCTACTACCCCGTACCCCTAATCAATACACAAGGATCCAGCCAGGTTATGTTATGATCCATGTAATGGCCCACAAGGGGTGATACATGGTAGACCCATAATTGGGTGATTTTGGGAATGCCCATAAATGGGTGATTCAAGGAAGACTCTGTGATCATGAGAGTATATGTCGCAAGTGATCAATGAACCATGAAGCATAGTGATACACAATGTAAGTGAAACACACAGAACATGTAGTATACGATGCTCCTGAGGGGATAACATCTCAAGAAGGGATCCATATAGTACTAATCCGTGTTACCAACATGACAGCATCAAGTAAAGTAATCTAAAGCAGAAAAATAATTCTAACAAGATATGAAATGATCAAAGAATGTACTCGCCTACTATCTGAATGTCCAAGATGAAAGTACTGTCCGAGGAGTGGTGTCTGGCTCCTATTCAGAACAGCACAAGTCACAACAAGTCCAAAATGGTAACATGAAGTTCTACTATGCATTCTACATGATTCTAGGTCAATCTAGACCAAAGTCAACTCTTGGTCAACCTTGGTCAACTAGACTAGTCAAACTAGGTCAACTAGGTCAAACCTAAGCCAAACAAGTCTCACTAAGCCTAACTAGCCTATTCTAGCAAGCACACACCATTTCTAGGCTATACTAGTCAACTACACACTTAACTGGCATTCAAGCCATATTCATTGGCAATGAGCCATAGGTATACACCATAGGCTATATTACCTATAGTCCAAACCACATATTCATACATATACATATATCAATATATATATATCTAATATAATATAGTACACACATTATAAATATAGGCCACATGGATATGTGCATCACATATATACATGTGTATATATACATATACATAGAGATAGATAGAGGCATATGTGATAGTGTACATGTGAGCATGTGTGTGTGTGAGAGTGTCAAAGGGTATGAGTGATAGTGTACAGTGTATCAAAACAATGTGCATTAGAGTGTGAGGATAGTGAGCATGTGTGAACATGTGAGATTGTGAGTGTGTGCATGATTTAGATAGGTGTAGATGACAGGGCTGTGTGTGAGTTAATTAGTTAGGAGTTCAAGTCACAGGTTCAATTTTCTGAACCCAGTGACAGGTAATCCCCCAACTCCAAGCAAAACCCAATTCAATGATTCAACCAAAAATTAAACTGAACCAACAATTAGATAACAGTTTTTTTTAAAAAGGAAAGAAAATCAATGAAGGATAATGGTTCATGAACCATTTAATCCTATTCTCAGGTTTCATGAAATTCATAACAACTAAAACAATTGGAATAAAGGAAGGCAACAATTCAAGAACTGGAAGGAAGGGAACTTAGTCTAAACTGGGAACTCAGCCCTTAGTTCAAAACATTTATTCCATCTCATTCCATCCTCAATAACCTTACTCTGTTATCTAAAACCCAATTCGAAAACATATTTTAATCAAATAAAAACTCAAATTCAGTTGGAAAACTAGGATCAAATGACAGAACCAAATCAGTGTATAGAGAGTATCAGTCCACATTTTGTCCAATCCAGTGTTCGAATTCTAATACTCTTGACAACAACTAAAACTAACTTGAAAATCAACTCAACAGGGACTAATATACATGCATATGAGTATACATGGCAATAAACATTCAAGATTAGCTGTGACAGGAATTAAAAGTTTGAAATGGAGGACAGTACATACGGTATCAGTCATTCATGTAAACCTATGCAAGTCCCAATTGAACATTAATCAATATATATATAAAAACTATATCAGTCGTGTACAGTGGTGTCAGGTACGTGTGTGTGCACGTGGAGGGTGTCCACGTGTCCTAGAACTGGACACAAAGTGTCAAGAATCAAATTCCAGGAAGTACCAGGAACTTCTAGAACACAGCCTCGTGCGGCCTGTCCCCAAATGATAGGACACGACACGAAGTATCTGATACCTCGTGCACTTGGACACGGATAGCCCAACTATAGGGCTACCAGGTGGACACAACACGACGTGTCCTAGTTGTGTCAGCATGCAATACGAAAGCCGTGTCAGTAGAGAAAAACCTGTGTGCACAGTTGTGTATAATATCAGTACGGGAGCAATTACTCCTCCGATACGACACAAGACGACACGAGGCTCAAGGGGCGTGATGTCAGTCACTGCCCCTTGGTCTGTGCCAGGTGGCAGACCGCCACGTGGTGTGTCGTGTCCACAGTAATACTCGGGTAGCAGGGCACTGCTACCATGTTTGCGTGCGTGTGTGCGTGTCCATTTTGGACACGAAGGACACCAAATCTTCGACTCAGTCCTCTAGAAATCAATAAGCCTCATCAAAACAATAATTTCTATTCAAACACTTTCCTAAAAATAGATCAAAATCCCCTTTGGGGCATTTCAACAAACACCTTCATGTAAGGACTGATACGTGTCTATTTAGGACACGAAATGGAAACGAAATGCCACTAATTTCTAGGGTTAACTAGGGGACACCTAGATCTAGGTTAATATGCAAAAATAACAGCATCTATAATAGAGTTTTAGGGATTTACCTATAGATGTCAAAACTCCTCAAAAGCTCCAAAGAGGGGCTCTCCTTGCTTCCCAAACTTCACCAAATTGCTAACAAACTGAAAATAAATTACACATACAGCAAGAATACCTAAATTAGAACCTATTGCAATTTGTTTGAGGGAAAAAAGAATTAAATTGGATTTTCTATGAATTTTTAAAGATGGAGCATACCTCTCTTTCCAAATGTGAACTTTCTAAAGGAAGCTAACCTAATGGAAGAGAGTACTTATAGAGTGGGATTCCCAATGTGGGTTGGCCAGCCAAGTAAGGAAATTAGGGTTAGGGTTCCATGGTATGGGCTATGGGCTTGGGCCAAATTAGTTAATCATGACTTGTAAAGTCATAAGCCATGGGTTAATTCCTAAGTCACAACCATGCACCTATTCTAACTTGAATCTAAAAGACCAACATAGGTTAAATTAAGTTAGGCCAGGGTCACATGACCTAATCAAGTCACCACCACTAGGGTTAGCATGTAGGTTAGGCTCCAAAGTCAACACTAGTCAAAGTCTAGAATATCACTCAATTAAATTATACTAAAAATCACATAAATTCTAATAAATCTCAATAATTCACAAAAATTCCAAATAAATTCCAAAAATTCAAAAATGACCAAAATACTTCCATACTAGAAATATGGTAGTGACAAATCTACCCTCCTTAAAAGAATTTTGTCCTCGAAATTGAAAGGCGAAATGCAACTGATGAGAAGGATAGAAAGTATACCTCACGGTCCAAAAAGATATGGGTATCGCTTGCGCATCTCATCCTCCTGCTCCCAGGTACTCTCCTAGAGAATGATGCCTCCATGCGATGCGTACCAAGGGTATCACCTGGTTCCTCAGTACCTTCTTCCGTCGATCCAGAATCTCCACTGGCTGCTCTGGATAGCTGAGAGAAGGCCCAACCTCAATCTCTGAATAGTCAAGCACATGGCTAGGGTCAGCCACGTACCGTCTCAACTGTGATACATGAAATACGTTGTGGATACCCACTAGTGCAGGTGGCAAGTCTAGCCTGTATGCCACGTTACCGACTCTCTCGCTGATCACGAAAGGGCCGATGAAGCGCGGGCTAAGCATCCCGCCTCCACCGAAACGTATCATACAACGAGTCAGATATATCCTCAAGAAAACCTAGTCTCCAACCTAATCACAAGCAAGGTCTCAATTTAATTACGATAAACAAACATGATCAGAGCACATCACGATGGACTTTGTGATCGGTTTACCTAGATCTCCGATCGGCCGAAACACAGTTTGGGTAATTGTGGATCGGCTCACGAAGGTTGCACATTTTCTTTCTTTCAGAGTAGGGCAGTATACTGAGCAGCTGGCAGAAATGTATATGAAGCAGATTGTGAGGCAGCATGGTGTTCCAGTCAGCATAATATCCGATCGAGACACACGGTTCACCTCTCACTTTTGGCAGAGTTTGCGTCAAATTTTGGGTACCAAGTTACGGTTCTGCACCGCCTATCATCCGCAGACGGATGGACAATCAGAGAGAACCATTCAGACCTTGGAAGATATGTTACGGGCTTGTACTTTAGACTTCGGTGAAACTTGGGAAGATCATCTTCATTTAGTAGAGTTCTCTTACAATAATAGTTATCAGGCAAGTATACAGATGGCACCGTTTGAAGCATTATATGGAAGGAAGTATAGGTCCCCTCTGGCATGGGACGATGTGGGAGAATAAAAATTGTTGGGACCAGAGATGATCACGTAGACCGTGGAGACAGTCAAGTTGGTCAGAGAGCGGCTTCGAGTCGCACAAGACAGACACAGCCACTGGGCAGATCAGCATCGAAGGCCTCTAGAGTTTGGTGTCGGTGACCAAGTGTTTCTGCAGATTTTGCCTACTCGGGGTGTCATTAGATTTGGAACCCGGGAAAAGCTTAGTCCGAGATTCGTTGGTCCTTTTGAGATTCTTGCTCAGGTAGGCGATGTTGCTTATCGGCTTGCCCTTCCTCCCTCGCTATATGGCATACATAATGTGTTTCATGCATCTCAGTTGTGTGGGTACGTCCCGGATCTGAGTCATGTCCTCGACCATTCGAAGTTAGTCGTTGGTACCGACCTAACTTACGAGGAACAATCCGTGTCTATTTTGGACCGACGAGAGAAGGTGCTCAAGAACCGGACTATTATCCTTGTTCGTGTCGCTTGGGGCCATCACTCTCCGGGAGAGTCAACCTGGGAGCGTGAGGATGAGATTAAATCTCGGTATTCGCACTTGTTCGACTCAGGAGGTATGTTTCTCCTCATACCTTGATAATCTGCTTACATGTATATTTTGTACCATTTTGAAATGTATGATCAATGATTACTAATGATAGGTTGCTTGCATAGATTGTAATTGCACCTTGCTTATCCGGATACCTCTATCTTTGTCTTTTCTGAAATTTCGAGGACAAAATTTTTCTAAGTAGGATAGGGATGTCCCTCCCCGATCCCGATATATGTATTCTTCATGGATTCCGTATACGGCCTCTGTAATTAGCATGTGCATAAATTTTGTTTATTTATTTATTAATGGTGGCATATAGCTTTTTAGCATTGTCATTAGTGGAGTGGATAGGGATTAGGGATTAGGGTTTTCTTAAACTAACTCAACCCCTATTTAATATCCTCTTCCTCACTCTCTCTCCTCATTCATTCTTCCATTTATTTCCCTCAACTACCACCCATAGGCAAGTACAACTTGCTAAAAAAGAGAAGATTTTGTGCATTTTACATTCTTGATTTTTTCTTGATATTATTTGTCTAATTTGTTCTTCTTTCCATTCTCTACAAGTTTAGTTCTTGAAGCTCTTGATTTTGATGGCTAGATTTGTGTCGATCTAAGTTCCTAAAAACTAGGATTTTATGGGTTTTTATGGTTTTGATCTATCATACTTGGCTATTTTCGAAAACCAATGGTCCTATGTTGTAGGAAATTTGATTCTACACAGTTTTAACCTTTGGAAAGTTAGATTTCGACTTGTTTGGAGGAAGTTATGGCCGAAGCAATAATTGGGTTTCTTCGAGGTTCGCCTAGGCTGGCTTTGGCAGAGATGATGAACAGTCCCCTGCAGTCGCATAAGCAAACGGTAACCGCATGGCACTCCGGCCGCATAAGCTTTTGTAGCCGCAGGAGCCTTTCGTGCCGTATGGCATTTCCAGCCGCATAAGCTTTTGTAGCCGCCTAATTATCTTTTCCAGCCGCATAAGCTTTTCAGCCGCATAAGCTAGTTGCAGCCGTATGAGCCTTTCGCAGCCGCATATTTATTAACTGTATAGACTTCTGCTCCTTCAGCCGCATGAGTTAACTCGGCCGCATGAACTTGGTCTATCCTGAGCCGCATGCGCTTTTCCATGCAGGCCGCATAAGCCCGGTTCTTCCCTAGTCGCATGAGTTCCTTCGGCCGCATGAGTTCCCTCAGCCGCATACGCTCGCATTTTCCTAGCCGCATGCGCCATGTTCTTCTCCCAGCCGTATGCGCTTTTTTCCCGGCCGCATGTGCCTGTTCTTTCCTTCAGCCGCATAAGCCTCCATCACTCTGGCCGCATGAACTTGGTCCTCCCCTAGCCGCATGAGCTCTTGGCCGCATGAGTCTCAGCTGCCTGTTCTCTTGTGTCTTAGTCCTCATTTCTGAGCTGACTACCTATGCGATGTATAGATATCCCTATGTGTGTACCGAGTTACAATCTACGTGAGCACCGAGGTGCTATCCTATACGCTAAGTGTTCCTACATGATACCTGCCAGTACCACCAACAGTCCAGCTTTTACATAAGTAATGGTCAGTAGCAATAACATGGTATGTGTTGTGTGTTGCATTACACCAAGAAGGGAGTATATACGTAGGACTCCATGAGCCGGTACGGATTCTTTCTTGGGGTACTCGTACAATGTACGACATCTAGAGGAGTGAACATGTGACCACGACATGTGAACTCTGAGTATAACCTAGGGATTAACTAGACAACTAACTTGGTAGATGCATTAGATGGGAAGAATCCCGAGATCGTGCCATACTAGCCACCCAAGTTCCAGACCTGACATGTCGGGTTGGCCACCACAGATATGGTTTTATTCGCCTATAGCGGATGGCTATATCCGACTCCTACGAGCTATGTGTTAAATGTTTTAGCGAGGTAGCCCTTCGGAGGACTGGTGCATAATCAATGAGTTATATGTCTTAAGGTTTTGCTAGCCCTGCTGGGTTGACACGATCTGAAGATTCCTTTTTAATCAGTATCGCGGGGATAACTCCGCCAAATATAGAAAGCCGCAGGAATGATTGGCCGCTTGAAAAATGACTTGTCTGTGCTTGAGCCTTCCGATAGTAGTCGAGGGACATGGACTGTCATGGGGCGTAGTCCAACCCATGTCCTTGTTTGGTTGTTGGGTTGGCCTATCGTGCTAGGACAGGCTGTGGACCGAGGTTACGACCGGAAGCTTATTATTATTATTTCTATTTTTATTATTTGCTTGGGACTTATCTCATTCTTTTGTGCTCCCTTGTGGTACTTACTATTCGGGGCTGACCCCGCTGGTTTTGTTTGGCCAGATCACGTAGCAGAGCCTGACGATCCGAACTTCTTTCCTGACGTCAATGGTGCATACTAGAAGCATGGCTGGTGGGGGACTCGAGTGGGTTTCTTCTCCACCACTCTAATATCTTTACTTATGTCCTGGCGTTTAGCCCCCGGCACCTGTTTAGTCGGCAAATCTAGATATTTTGTCCTCGTATAATTTGTAATTAAATCAGACTGCAGCTGAGTACAATTATGTAACTTTGACTCTCTAGGCTAGCTAACTTATAAAGCTAGATCCCCATGACTATTTTGATGAAGCGTCTGGGACGCCTTACTGCTTTATCTCATATGTTCATTAATTGACGTTTTCTTGCTTGAATGGTTGAGACATAGATGATTATGTGTGACCATAGGAGACTTGAATGTAGCATACACCCCTTGTCTTTTGACAGCCACGATCGCCGTATGACGTTGGTATACCTCATATGGAGTAGCTGGCCTAGTCCGTGTCCGTATTTCGGTACTGGGGCGTGACACTGTTTCCAATCGACAACGGCTTCAACTTTCTTTGGGTCGACTGCAATGCCTTCACATGAAATGATGTGTCCGAGGAATGCGGTGCTGCTTAGCCAAAATTCATACTTGCTTTACTTCGCATACAACTGATTTTCCCGAAGGGTCTGAAGCACGGTCCGCAGATGCTAAGCGTGTTGTCGCTTGCCATTCGAGTAAACGAGTATATCGTCGATGAAGACTACTACGAACTTGTCAAGGCAGGATTGAAACACCCGATTCATTAAATCTATGAAAGTAGCTGGGGCATTCGTTAGGCCGAACCACATTACCAGGAACTCGTAATGGTTGTATCGAGTGCGGAAGGCTCACCTCGAAACATCGTCTGGCTTAATCTTGAGTTGATTATAGCCTGATCGAAAATCAATTTTAGAAAATACCGAGGTGCCCTGTAGCTGATCAAATAGATCTTCTATGCGGGGCAATGGATATTTGTTCCGAACAGTGGCTTTGTTCAGCTCTCGGTAATTGATACAAAGATGCATTGAGCCATCATTCTTTTTAACGAACAACACGGGTGCTCCCTATGGCGAGACGCTAGGCCGTATGAATTCCTTGTCGAGCAACTCTTACAATTGTACTTTGAGTTCCTTAAGTTCTGTATGGGCCATTCTTTAGCTTTAGAGATCGGTTGGGTATCGGGAAATGTGTCAATGGTGAACTCGATCTATCGATTAGGTGGCATGTCGGACAGCTCATCCGGAAACACATCTGGGAATTCTGCCACAACGTCGGTCTGACACGTATTTGTACTATCATGTCGTGTGTCTCGAACGGACGCTAGATAGCCTTCACATCCGGAATGCATCATTCGTCGAGCAGATATCGCCAAGATCACCATGCAGGTCGGCGATGTCTCACCATACGAATAGCAGAATGCAGGCACTCTAGGTATACGGAAGGTGACCGTCTTTCTGGCACAGTCGATGGTGGCATTGCACGGGCCGAGCTAATCCATTCTCAGAATGATATCGTTGCCCGTAATATCTAGAACTATCGCATCAAGACCGACCTTTTGACCACCTATACAGATGATTCCATTTCTGTGGGCTAAATTTGCAAGTAATAACGTGCTCGATGGTAAGTTGACACTAAGATCAAGGACTAGCTGTATCAAGGGAAATTTTTGCTCGGCAGCAAAATCCGTCGATATAAAACTATGCTTAGCACCTGAATCAAACAATACATGAGCAGATTTGTTATTAAAAAGCAGTATACCTGTCACGACTGTGTCAGATGCCAACGCCTCATCTCAGGTCATGGCGTAGACACGTCGCACCCTGGGCATTGGGGTGGCGGTCTTGGCCATTTTGTGGCACAGTTGGTTGGGCTTTTGGCGCTGGACCCTGATTTCCTGGACGGTGTTGTTGATGTTGAGGTGCCGTTGGGTTCGGCCTTCTGGTCGGATAGTTTGCACGCAGATGGCCCGTCTTGTCACAGTGCTAGCATCCGCCTTCCGAAATATGACATTTATTTGCATGGTACCCAAAATTATTGCATTTGTGGCAACTAGTTCCTGGGTTCCGCCCTTGGTATCTGCCATGATTGTCGTTGTTTGGATGCTTGTTCGCATTGTTTCCTCCCAAATGGCTAGGGCGCCTGTGGTTGTATGTTTGCACAACGCCGGCAGCTCCGGGGGATATTGGCGCTCATGGCGGAGAGCGTGATTCAGAGACTCGCCCATGGTCTTGTATTCAGGCACCGATATATGGGCAGAGATCGATAGACGCAGACCCACTTCAAACCGTCGAGCATGACTCTCTGTTGTCGGCAAGAATGCTCCAGCAAATTTGGCTAATTTATTGAATTCTGCTGCGTACTGCCGCACCGTCATATTTCCTTGCTTCAACTGCATAAATTCATTCTCTTTTTCCTGTCAAACGGCTGCAGGAAGTTACTCGATTTCAAATGCCTTTCTGAATGTAGCCCAAGAAATTGTCGCTGTCTCGTCTTCACGTTGGATTGCTCGCTTTTGTACGGACCACCAATCGTGCGTATTCAATCGGAGTAGAAGTTGTGCACATGCGACTTTTTTTGAGTCATCGACACCCAGAAGTTCAAAACGGTCTTCCAGCTCCTCCAACCAGTCGATCGCCAGAGAGGGATCTTCAGTACCGTTGAAGGAAGTGCGACAATTCTTCGTAAATTTTGATACCTCGAAGTTGAAACTTCTTAGTGTTGCAGGTAGACGCTCGGGCACTTCTGGTTCAATTTCAATCGGTCGGACCGCAGGCTCAGTCACGGCAGGCGTTGTCACAGAATTATTGTTATTAGCCACAACTGTCTGGACTATCTGTTGAAGAGTGTCAAGCTGCTTCTGCTGTAACTTGAATTGGACCTCGAATTGAATCTCAAACTGAGTCTGCCGTACCTCTGTCTGCTGTCGATGAAGCTCATTCTGGCACTGGTTGGCCTCGGCCTGACATTGTTGTGCCTCTAGCATACGCAACATCCGTTCTATAGGAGCATTCGAGGGTTCAAGCCTTGAGCTACTCGAGCCGCTCGAGGAACTCTCCTCGTTCACGGTCGCAGCTTCTCCAGCTTCTAGAATATAAAAGCAACTCTCGTTAGTTTCAGAAAATGTCATGGGTTCACCGTATAGAAGAACTCATATCATCGATACGCAGTCAACCGTTCATGATTAGAGAATCGAGACTGATGGCCAATGACGTAAAGTCATGCTCTGATACCATTATGTCACGTCCCGATTCCGAAGCATCGATAGTCGTCCCCCGGGCATGATGTCGTACGAACCTAGGTTACAATCGTACAAGGCATAGTCATAAGGTTATCCGAAACACAACAGCTAAGAGAGTACGCAAAGAAATTGAACAACACATTGAGGCAGAAAAACTTTTCATTTTATTGATAATAGACATCATTTACAAGACTCTATTACAATCATGCCGTGCGGGCTTTACAAAATGACTCGATTACAAAATGAACGCCGATGTGATAGTCGTCCTATACATACATCCCTCAATTTACAACAAAAGTATTCCAGCTACCTGGAATGGAGGGAAGCCAAGACATGTTTCTTGGACTGATGCAGAGAGTCTTCAAAAAGTTGAGTAGCGAGAGTTTTCGACGCGCAGTTGAAGCTTCAAAACATGAACGACGCCTTGGTTAGTTGGCACGTTCCTCCGAATTCGCGACACCTGCAGATAGTCAAGGTCAGTACGATCACATGTACTGGCGAGTGGCTAATTAAATCCAAGCTTCCATTTGTTAAAGCAGTTTTATAAAAACATGTTAGCTATTTTGTGATCTTTCTAACCATCTTGATTGATTGGTATGTTAACATGTTAAGAGACAAGCATTCGATAGGCAATGAAACATAACTTATGATACATCTTACCCACGATAGAACGTGTCGTCGCAGCATAACTTACCATGTTCCTTCCCTGTCATATTTATGACAAGCTTATAATTTTATATGTAAGTGTGGGTCACTGGCAATTCAAGCCGTTCTGGATGTATAGCCTGGTTGAGACGGCGAACCTTTCAGTACGGGTATCTAGCCCCGCTGAAAGTCCCGAATGACTCGCGCTAGCATCCAGCACAGCTATCTTGCATTCCTCCTAGGCCGAAACGGTCCCATGGCCTCGGGTTGTCGTTCGAGGAAGCAAAGCCTTGCGTGCAAGTTGTCCATGACCGTGCTTAAGTTAACAAGTTATTCAAAGCACGTTTTATGGTATCGTTGGGACTATTATGTAATCAATTCATTTACTTGGTTTTGCAGATCCTGAAATAATTCTCTCTCTTTTCTAGAACCTTATCTTTTCTCTTTTTGAGCATAGAACTTATATTTTCCGAGCAAATCATTCTAATTCGATACAGTTATCCGAGTTCTTATTTTTTAAAACAGAGGGTCGAGGTGAAGGAGGTCAGCCACTCACCTTAGTCTTTTGCTTCAAGCGAGGGACTGGTTGGCTGCGCTTAGACGTCGATCATCTGTAATCACATAAGCAACTGATTAGAATACTGTGTTATTCAAGGAATTCGATATAAATGCGAAGTTCAAAAATGCAAGCCATGAAAACCATCAAAAACATTCACGAAAATGCATTTACGAAAACCAAAGCCAAAGCCAAATCAAGTGCGGCATAAAAATCAGAGCAATGTGAGGTCTCTCCCGACTCAGCCGCAGAACCAATCCTTGAGGCGCAACCCGCTGAATATAGGACTTGATTCCGAAGAAGCCTTTCCATAACGAGAAAAGGATCTTAATTCAATCGTTCCCGTTCGACCGATTCAACCAACTCTGACCTATCAGTCCTGACTGAATCGGTAGCGACAGTGTTCCTTTCTCGTGCACCTCATGGACGAAAATGGACACGATGTAGGGACGTGGCACTATAATTCATAGTATTAGTGGCACATGGACCCCAAATATCAGAGTGTACTACCTCAAAAACATAAGAGCTTCTGTGACCCATACCAATATATGAACTCCTAGTAAGTTTGCGTAACTCGCATGCATCACATACTAGTTTCTCTTTATTTAATTTTTCATAAATATCTGGATACAATTTACTTAAAGTGTCAAAGAAGGAATGTCCCAACCTCCTATGATGGAGTTTCAAAGTATCCTCGGCCCTTATCTGCAGTCCTTCCACACCAGCCTTCTTTGCCATAGACATTAGTGTTGAGTCCAGTCCTTCTCGATCCAGGTACCATAGTCCCTTATGTCAAGTGCCAGTCCCAAGTCTTCGTCCCGTCTCTTTCTTCTGAAAGATCACCTTAGGGACATCAAAAGAAACAATACATTTAAGTTGAAGGATTATAGAACTAATGGAAAAGAGACTGACTAGAAAGGATGGGGCATGTAAAACATTGGATAATTTTACCGAACCTGTACAATTAACAGTACCCTTACCGACCACTGGGTGGAAAGTGTTATCAGCTGTCTGAATGCTATCTGCTGATGCTAGGTGAGTGTAGAAGGAGAATTCACTAGCATTTCCTGTCACATGTCGAGATGCTCCCGAGTCGATAATCCAGTCTGACGATTTAAGGAAAGCAATGGATACAAGAGCAAGTGAGTCGTCAATACCTTCTAATGGATGGGCATGCATCGCGGCGTTGCCTCCAGCAAAAAATGAGGTGGATGCCTCCTCTGTTGCGCCCCTCCTGTCTCCATTATTTGACGTTCGTGGCTTCCTCCTTAGCATCTCCAGCATATCCACCAGTACCTGATCCTCCTCGATAAAGGTGCCGTCAGCTCCTCTATCTCCTTCTGCGACCAGCAGTTTCGCCCGATAACCTCCTCGACCGCCTCGTCGACCCCCATGACCACGGCCACGTCCTCTAAAATATCCTCGTCCACCGAGTTGTCCCCTTCCACCACCTGAATCTCCCTCTTTAGATGGTTTGGTGCAAGCATAATGATGGTGGCCTATCCCCCCCCCCGTAGTTGTAGCTCAGCCGGTTGGGCTGCCAGGCCTCTCCTTTAGGCCCTGTGTCACCCAAGCTGGTGGCTGTCAGCACTAATTTTGCTTCAGGAGGACCACATGTCCTCGCCTGCAGTCTGATGCGTGTCTCCTCCTGGATCTTGTCTAAGATAGCCTTCTCAAGAGTGGGGATCTTCGGTTGGGCAAGAAGTAGGGCCGTCCTCTGAGCGAATACTGCAGTCAGCCCTTTGAGAAATTTTATCGTCCTCTCTTATAGACATACATGTCTCTCTTTACACTTCGGGTCCCCGCAGTTTTCCTGATCTGAAGTGTGATCGTAATCTATCCACAGACGCTCCAACTCCGTGGCATACTCATGCACCGTCTTTTCTTCCTGTACGGTGTCGTCGATCATTCCCTTGATCTGGAAGACTCGTAAGTTGTTCCCTACACCATCATAGGTCCGCCTCAACTTCTCCCACACATCCTTCACCATCTCAATGTCGTCTACTGTGGTGGCAATAGACTGGACTAAGGAGTTGAGAAGCCAGATGTAGATCACCATATGAGTGGACTTCCATTCGTCGTATCCTGCCGAGCCCTCGTTCGGCTCTGTCTTCTCGCCCGACAGGAACCCCTCCAGGTTCTTTCCTGCGAGGGTTCGCCTCACCCATCGTGACCAACTCAAATAGGTAGCTGGTCCATCCAGCTTCAGATCGATAGAGGAAAGCTCCAACCTCGTCGACGTTCGTGTCATGCTCTCACCAGCCGACAACTTCATCAGCTTCATTAACGTTGCAACCTCCGTATGATCCAGCTTCTTGATGATCTCTTCCATCGATCCTCCTATTTGATGATCACGTCAAACCCGTCACACGACTCACGCTCATCCTCGTCGTCCGCTTCTAAATCCAAAAATATTTTTCATCAGAACTAGGCCTTTGGTTTCAACTTTCGGAATACCCCGAACAGCCGTGACGCGAGTGCCTTCGCGTGCGTCAGTGTCGGTAACAGCCGCAGGAGCCGTGTACGTCGTAGGGGGAGGGGCGTCCTGCGTGCATGCAACAACACTGCAGCAACAGCAGCAACGGGGTACGTAGGGGCCGCGGAGGTTCTGGCCACGTGCGCGTGGGCTCTGGCCGCGTATGGAAAGGGGGGCTAGCGGCTAGGGTTAGGGTTTGGTAGGAATAGCGGAGGGGTGGGTCGGTTGGTGGCGGCTAGGGTTAGGGTTTGTGGAAATCTTGCTCTGATACCATGTTGTAATTGATTGATAACTTTATTGATAGTCCTCTTGGCTTTATATAGCCTTATAGTCAATATTACAATGATGGAATATCCTGTGACTTATTCTGGCATACCAAATATGTCACGGGATATTCCAATATTCTTTATGCTAATGTAATCTACTAAATATGACATACTAAATATTAATCCAACATACTAAACATTCCAACACATAGTCCCGATTAACTTTTGTAATGTATTTATAAATTGCCAAAAAAAGTAAGTAGTAGAAGATTTCAAATCAGTAAGACATGTTTGGATGGCAAAAGTTCCTAGAAGTATGAGATGGCAAATCCGAAGCTTGCATATGTAGACTGTTCGAGTTTCTAAAACTTAGTTTGGTTATATATGACTTCTATTTGGATGCAAACAAAAAATTAATGGAAAATTTATCAAATGTCCAAAAACCGTAAAAATTTTTATGAAAAATCCACCACAAAATAACATTTTATCGCATGCCTAGAATTAGGAAAAAAATATATAAAAGGGTGCGGAATGACCTTTTTGTCCTTCTAATTTATTGAAAACACCCACGAAACCTACTCTTCAAAAAAAATGTTTCGATTCTTTCTCTTCTTCCATACGCTGCTTACTTTCTAATCTAGGTTTTCTCCTTCAAAATCTTCAAACCTTATTTCAAAAACTCGTCAGTGACTCTCCATTCGCAATCTTCACACCCGTTGTAAAATCGCGGAGAATTGCCATTCTTCGTGTTAAAATGACGGAGAATGGTCATTCTTCGTGTTAAAATCACGAAGAATAGTCATTCTCCGTGTTAAATAACGGAGAATGACCATTCCCCGTGTTAAAATACAGGAGAATAGTCATTCTCCGTGTTAAAACTACGGAGAATTGCCATTGCCATTCTCTTTGTTAAATTGATGGAGAATAGTCATTCTCCATGTTAAAATAACGGAGAATGGCCATTCCCCGTGTTAAAATACAAGAGAATGGTTATCTCCGTGTTAAAATCACGGAGAATGGCCATTCTCCGTATTAAAATGCATGAGAATAGTCATTCTTCGTGTTAAAATTATGGAGAATGGCCATTATCCGTTGTTAAAATCACGAAGAATGGCCATTTCCAGTATTAAAATGCAGGATAATGGCCATTTTCTGTTGTAAAATCACAGGAAATGGCCATTCTCCATTGTAAAATCACAGAGAATGGCCATTCTCCGTTGTTAAAATCACGGAGAACATGGCCATTTTCCGTGTTAAAATGTAGGAGAATGGCCATTTCCCGTTGTAAAATTACGGGGAATGGCCATTCCACATTGTAAAATCACAGAGAATAGTAATTCTCCGTGTTAAAATCACGGAGAATGACCATTTTCCGTTGTAAAATCATGTAGAATGGCTATTCCCCGTGTTAGAATGTAGGAGATGACCATTCTCCGTGTTAAATTCACAGGGAATGGCCATCCCCCATTGTAAAATCATGAAGAATGGCCATTCTCCGTGTTAAAATCACGGAGAATGGCCTTTCCCGTGTTAAAATTACGGAGAATGGCCATTTCCGTGTTAACATGCAGGAGAATAATCATTCTCCGTGTTAAAATCACGTAGAATGGCCATTTCCCGTGTTAGAATGCAGGAGAATGACCATTTCCCGTGTTAAAATCACAGAGAATGACCATTCTCCGTGTTAAAATTACGATGAATGATCATTCTCCGTTGTTAAAATCACGGAGAATAATCTATTTTTTTAAATTATATATTGATTGATATCATACTTTTCATTGTTGTTTATTTTATATCAGTGCAAACAACCGAGCACAGTGACCTAATCGCTGGAAAACTTCAAATCTCTCCACGAAAATGATGATGATGAGCGATGATCGGAGTTCGACTGAAAAAAAGCACAGTGAATTACGAACGATCTTTGCGATCTCTGCTGAAGAGAGCAATGCAATTCAGATCTCTCGTGAAGAAGAAGAATACGAAAATCGCAATCCAAATCTGAGTTTATGAATTCAAATACATATATATGACCAAATTTGCGCGAAGGGGTAGTTATGGTATTATCAAAATGACAATTTTGTAAATACAAAGCATCTAAAGGAAATCTTGAAATATTTAACGTGAAAATACATAATTTTAGGTATTTTATAAAACCCACCTTGCGGGTGGATTTTTCATAAACACCCACCCCGGAAGTGGGTATTTAAGCAATTTCCAGAAAAATTAAACTTGAAAGCAGTATTGAATACCAACTCATTCTTCTATTTGGATGCAAAAACAAAAACAAAAAAAATTACAGCCACAATTTTTTACACAAGTTCTAGAACCACAAAAAGTTTGAATTTGGAAGTCATCATCTTCCTTACTTGTCATCTTCTTCGTTTTACACAATGTTTGAAGCAAGATGCAAGCTCGGGCAGCCATGGCAATCTCTAGGCTATTATACGTCCTTTACACGCCCCAAGCTTCCTCGACAACCCCCTCCTTCCTTCGGAAAGGCCATGACAACAACGAACGGCTCGCTGTCAACTCGCCGCACCTGGTCAAATCCCCTCAATCGACAACCCCTCTCCATCACTTCCTCCGGCGATCAGCACCTCCTAGTCGAGCTCCTCCATGTCGACTGACCTCCTCGCCCTTCCAGTCCAGCAGCCCCAAGAAGGTCATCTCAGGCCAATCATGTACCCTACCTCCTCGTAGTGGAATCAATTTATTTTCCAATATTTTCCTCCTTGTAATCAAACGCACCCTAAAAAGTAACATTTGTCGGGGGGACTCAGAAGTAGAAACTTTCATTTCATCCTACTTACTGTCTCCACTTTCATTCAAATCCAAACAGTTGAACTCCAAAACACAGATTGCATACGCACAAAAAAGTGATAATTTCGTGCCACTTTCAAGCATCCAAACAGTTCCTAACAAAAAAGAAGAGTGCCATCTGGTTGTGATATGTTTTAATCAATCCCTCCCTAAGAGGAAAATATACAAACATGGTAACCAACAAATAAAACAAAAACAAATTATTAGATCAATATTGACATGCAGATGATTCCAATGCAACATAATTTGCACGTTGGAATATATTTGACCAATAGTTTATTGTTAGATCAAAATTACAACCACCAACAAAATCCCACATTAAAGCTATTGACTCAACATCTGCACCACTCCTAATAACTAAGAAAACAAATTACAAATGGGAAAAGTAACTGATGTTATGGGGAACCTTATCATGCTTTGTAGTGCTCGGCACTGAGATCACCCCACCTGACATCGTACTTGGCTGCAAGATAGTGAGCTCCGATGTGGCCCCGGCTCCCGTAAGGATAGAGCTCAGGAGCAATCTTCTTCGATCCCCTCCAGCTCTTTCAGGAGCGGAGTGAAGAGCTCCCAAGCAGCATCTAACTCGTCAGACCGGATGAAGAGCCATCGCTCCCCTTCAATTGCAGAATTCATCAAAGTTGAACAACCCGTAAGTGAACTAATGTGAATTCGAGGTAAGAGCATCTCCAACCCTATTGTGAGTTTGAAAAAAATGGTTGCCACATAGGATTGACAACCATTTTTTCCAAAAGTACTTCTCCAATGCAAATGTGAAATAAAGTGTGGAGTTGACATGTCAATGACATGGCAAAGACAATGTGAAGTTGGTTGTCTAGATCTAGACAATGCACTTCACAATGTCTTTATGTCCACATCATCATTTGTGAATAAAAATATTTATAAAAAAGTTAAAGAAGTGGAGGAGTTGCCTTGGAAGTTGGAAAAAATACTTTTTATTGTCTTCTCAATACTTTTGCATTGGAGAGAGTTTTTCTATCTCATTGTCTTTTGAGATATAATTTTGCCACATAAACAAGACATTGTCTTGTGGCTCATGCCACATAGGAGCCACCTAAGACTCACAACACTTAACAAGACAATAGGGTTGGAGATGCTCTAAGTAAATGGTTTCGACAAGTGACATTTACATAACTGAGAGAGAGGTAAGAGCATCTCCAACCCTATTGTCTTGTTAAGTGTTGTGAGTCTTAGGTAGCTCCTATGTGGCATGAGCCACAAGACAATGTCTTGTTTATGTGGCAAAATTATTTCTCAAAAGACAATGAGATAGAAAAACTCTCTCCAATGCAAAAGTATTGAGGAGACAATAAAAAGTATTTTTTCCAACTTTCAAGGCAACTTTTAAGACAACTACTCATCTTCTTTCTTTTTTTCTAATATTTTTTATTCATAATTGATGACATGGAAGAGAAGACATTGTCAAGTGCATTGTCTAGAACAAGACAATCAACTTCACAATGTCTTCTTTAATTTTTGCCACATAAGCTTCACAATTGCAATGGAGAAGAACTTTTGAATAAAATTTTGTCATTCCTATGTTGCATTAACATTTTTCCAAAGTCACAATAGGGTTGGAGATGCTCTAAGCATGTAACAGTGTATCAAATGTGATTTTACCTGAAGCGTGTTACCAAGATACAATTTTATTAATAAAATCGTGCTTTTAAAAGGCAATTTCAAAAAAGGAACGGTTGGTAGTTTGGTAATAAGTTTCAAATTTACCAAGTTTATGGAATATATTTTTAAATACATCATTTTAGTTGAAAAACTTTGACGATGTACCTTGCAGCATAGTGAAGATTCAGATTACTGCGAGCCAGCCTCATCGCCAGTATAGGGATCTCCAAATAAATAGCTTCATCTGGCTGCACCTGAATAACGAGTTCATTGGTGGCTCCCTCAAGATTAGTCCCGAAACTCCTCTTGTATAACTTACCAGGAACATGCCTGAACTGACCCTAATCTCCGCTCTGCACTTGGCAACAATAATTTCCTATTTTATACTGTATCTTGCATAGTTCCACAGAAAAATAAAGCTACATTCTCATAACAACTAGAGCCATTGCGTTTGGTTCATTGTAATGTAATCGTAATCGTAATGGAATTGGGTTTGTAATGTAATTGAGTTTGTAATGTAATGAAATTACAATTACATTACTATGTTTGGTTGAAACATGTAATCAAACCATGTAATGTAATGTCAATTACATTCATATGTTTGGTTTACCATGTAATGTAATTAAGTTTCTAATTTAATTTTTTTAAATACAACATAAAATTAAAAAAGTTGATCAATAAAAAATTCTAAAAATTTAAAAAGAAAATAAATTAAAATTAAACAATAAATAAGGAAAAAATGGTTTATTTTTTGCTAAAAATAGACCAAAAACGAAAAAAAAACGACAAAAAATAAAAAATACAAAAAATGACAAACGAACAAAACGGAAGGAAAAAAAACCAAAAACGAAAAAGCGATAAAAAGAAAAACGACAAAAAAAAAATCAAAAATGTGTAAACCATAGAAAGTGACAAATAATGATAAAAAAAAGACTAAAAACAAAAAAGTTGAAAAAAAAACAAAAAATGAAAAGAAAAACGACAAAAAACGATTAAAAAAGAGCCAAAAATAAAATAAAAAACGATAAAAAGGAATAGAAATTGACAAAAAAAAAAAACGAAAATACAAAAAAAGACCAAAAACAGAGAGAATTAAAACGAGCAAAAAACACAAAAGAATAAAACAATTGCAAAAAAAATCCAAAAACAACAAACAGAAAGAAAAAAAACGAACATAAACGACAAAAAAAAGTAAAAAAAGACAAAAGAAAAGCAAAAAAAGGATTTAAAAAAAGCGACAAAAAATGTGCAAAATCGACCAAAAAACGAAAAAAGACGATAAAAAACGTAAAAAAATGGTCAAAAAACGTACAAGATCGACAAAAATCGATAAACAAAATGCAGAAATGACAAAAAATGTACAAAATTGACCAAAAACGATAAAAAAACATAAATAAATTGACCAAAAACAATAAAAAAAAGTGTGCACAAAGGGCAAAAGACGTGCACAATAAAACAAAATCGACAAAAAACGTACAAAATCGACAAAAAAGAGTTTAAAAGTGCAAAAGCGCCAAAAATGGCAATAAATATGCAAAAAAGACCAAAAATCGAAAAAAAAGGGGGCCTAAAACGAGCAAAAACGACAAAAATAAACAAAAACGAACAAAAAAAGCAAAAAACGAACAAAAACGAAAAAAACAAATAAAAAACGAACAAAAATGACAAAAAAACAAACAAAACGACAAAAAAAGACCAAAAACTAAAAAAAGGGCCAAAAAACGAACAAAAACGACAAAAAAGGACAAAATGACAAAAAAGGAAAAAAACGATAAAAACAAACAAATACAACAAAAAACGAACAAAAATGACAAAAAAACGAACAAAAACGACAAAAAAGATCAAAACCGACCAAAACGAACAAAATGGCAAAACCGACAAAAAATAAACAAAAACAACAAAAATGACCAAAACAAACAAAAAGACCAAATTATAGCATATCAACCTTCCGCTTAAGTTGTTATGTAATTGCGATTACATAGGTTTTATGATGTAATTGAGTTTAGAAGAAACTGATGTAATGTAATCAAACTTGTAATTGCGATTACATTACATCTAAATTTTTTTTTGTCCAACCAAACACTCGAGTTAGATTGACAACGTAATGCCAATTACATTACGTTGTCCAATCCTGTAAACCAAACGGGCCTAAGTATAGATGATACCTTTTATTGTGCAATGCTTTCCCAGCTTTCATAAGAAATAGCACTCCGTACCATCTGGCATTGTCAACAAAAAGTGCAGCTACAACAAAAGTGTTGGAGTGGGTGGGGTTCCCAACCTATGTGGAGAAGATCCCGGAGTGCGACAAGCGTCGTCTGTGTGTCAGAGAAGCTCGAGGAGGTGACGTGGCCATTCAGAGATGAAGAAGAAGCTCGGGAGCTACCAGAGACCATTCTGGAACAGGGGAGGCAGAGTTCGGGCCGAACTCTGCCCCAGGCAGAGTTCTGGCCGAACTCTGTCCCCTTGGTTCCAGAAGTGTGTTGTCACAAAAACACAGAGTTCTGGCCGAACTCTGTGTCGACCAGTCCAGGCAAATTTCAAGGTGATTTAATCACCGTTGGATCGTATCCTACGGTCCAGGTTTTGTTGCGGGATTAGGGTACTTAAATATGGTTTTTCCTAACCCAAATCACAAGTGTAACACAACACAACATTGAAGAAAAGAGAGAGAAAAGCGGCAATAGTGCCATTGCAACTTTGGGAGAGAAGAAGGAAGATTGAAGGCCGTTTTCGAATGAGGATCATGTTTGGGTAATCTCTACTCGTCGTCTTTGTTCTTCATATTTGTTCTTCGTAGTCTTGTAATCAATTATTCTTGCTTCCAAGTGTTGTGGGAATCCGTATTGGATCTGGAGAAGTTTGTAGAGGGTGTACTCCTTTATTTTATTAGTGAAGGCTTCTCAGGATTGGACTCCGATCGTCCCGTAGTTTTTTTTCGCAAGAGTTTTCCACGTCAAAAATTCTCTGTGTCTGCGTGGATTGTGTTTGGTGTTTGGTTCGTGCGTTATTTTGCTCGGTTCTCTCACAGGTACTCTCTAGTTTGGGAAAATGTTCCGCGTTTCTTTCCAAACAAAGTGGTATCAGAGCCAGGTTATGGAATTCAGAAGGGTGTCAGGAGTTGACAGGAAAACTAGAGAGGAGAGATGGACGCGAAGCCTGTGCGCATGGTAAACCTGAACGACACCAACTATCATTATTGGCGGAGTAAGATGAAAGATTTGCTGTTTGTCAAGAAGCTGCATCTGTCCGTATTTGCTTCCGACCGACCAGTTGATAAATCTGAGGAGAACTGGAATTTCGAGCACATACAGGTGTGCAGATATATCAGGCAGTTCGTTGACGAGAACGTGTACAACCACATTGCCAATATTGAGCACGCGATATGGAATAAGCTGGAATCTTTCTACGCGAAGAAGACCAGGGTAAACAAGTTGTTCCTGATCCGGACGATGATGGATCTGCGGTACAAAGATGGAACGTCTATTACGGATCACTTGAGTGATTTTCAGGGCATGGTTGACCAGCTATCTTCGATGAGAGTTAAGTTCGACGATGAGGTCCAAGGACTATGGCTGTTGTGTACATTGCCAGACTCGTGGGTCACCGTACAAGTATCTATGATCGCTTCTGCTCCAGAAGGCGTGATCAGTCTAGAATTTGCCAAGAGCAGAGTCTGAATGAAGAGATGCAGAGATGTTCTCAGGGCACTTCATTCATATCCCACCACTCAGAGGCACTAGTTTCAGAGAGCCGCGGAAGGGGCAAAAGCAGGGGTCCAGGTGGTGTCAGAGACAAGAGCAGAGAGAAGTCCAAGGGTCGCTACGAGGACTCGGAGTATTACCATTGTGGCAAGAAGGGCCACATCAAGCGGAACTGTTTCGCTTGGAAGAGAGAAAAGAAGGGCGACAAGGGAAAGCAAGATGAGAACACTACAGCGACAACTTTGATACATGGAGGTAATGTAGTCGTCGTAGGTGATGAGGTTATTACAAACCTCACCTGCGATGACAATTCTTGGCTGGTGGACTCAGGGGCTTCAGCGAACGTATTTCTTAACAGGACACTGTTTGTCACTTACACGACAGGCGACTGTGGAGTGTTGAAGAAGGGGAATAGAGATGTGTCGAAGGCGGGTTTTTATTAGAGATGTGCATTTGAGGACGAAGACGGGTGTAGTTCTTGTTCTAAAAAATGTTCGTCATGTTCCTGATATCCGTTTCAACCTGGTATCGGTTGGAAGGTTGGATGACGAGGGATTCTTCAGTCTCTTCGGGAATGGTCAGTAGAAGCTTTCCAGAGGTTCGATGGTGATTGCCAGAGGAAGCAAGAAGTTCGGTCTCTACTATATGGAGGGGAGCGCACAGGGGGCACAAGAGGTTAACGCAGTTTCTGAAGCGTCTGCTGAGTTGTGGCACAGGCGGCTTGGCCATATCAGCGAGAAGGGAAAGAGCTACTTGGTGCGTAGAAAAGTGATTCCAGGGCTCAAGTCTACAAAGTTGGAGAAGTGTATGCACTGTTTAGCTGGGAAGCAAAATAGGGTATCTTTCCAAAGTCACCCAAGTTCAAGGAAGCCGACATTGCTCGAGTTGATTCACTCGGATGTCTGCGGTCCTATGAAGGTAAAATTTATTGGTGGTGCTTCTTACTTTGTAACTTTTATTGATGACTGTTCCAGGAAGGTTTGGGTCTATGCCTTAAAGACCAAGGATCAGGTGCT
Organism: Iris pallida; assembly: GCA_029216955.1. Lineage (NCBI taxonomy): Eukaryota > Viridiplantae > Streptophyta > Magnoliopsida > Asparagales > Iridaceae > Iris > Iris pallida. The sequence goes on from JANAVB010029535.1 coordinate 40,299, forward strand.
GCCTACTTTCAAAGAGTTTCAGGCCTCTGTTGAAAGAGAGACGGACAAGAAGTTAGGGTGTGTTCGGTCCGACAATGACGACGAATACATTGGTTCCTTTGATGCTTATTGCAGAGAGCAAGGGATATGACACCAGAAGACTCTACCTAAGACACCTATGTAGGGTGTGAAAATTATGACACGCTGACATAAGACTCAGCCAAAGTCATACGCTCAAGGCCATACGCTCAGCCAAAGTCATACGCTCAAGGCCATACGCTCAGCCAAGGCCATACGCTCATCTAAATGTCGTACGCTCAGTAAATATTTTAATATTTCTTGAGATGACAGTCCAACATGTATTTAATGAAGGATGAATCTGACACTTCGTTTTTCGTGCAAAGACAGCTGCCCTATGAAGATTAGCCGTCGTATAGGTTTTCGAGAAAAGATTTTGTCTCTTACGAGGACAGCTCAGCAGCCATCATAAATAAAGAGCCATCATTACTGTCATTTCTGACAGTCTGTCAGCCATCATATCTGCAGCACGACGCTCAAGAAATATTTGTCAGTATTTGAAGATATGGCGTGTTTGAGAAGATTGAGAACAGCCACGTGTCTACTCCTTCAATCCATACGGCTTCCCATCAAGTGAGTGTATGGACCTCATACGACTCCTTGCCATCCAAGTGAGCGTATGGACCTCATACGACTCCTTGCCATCCAAGTGAGCGTATGGACCCCATACGACTCCTTGCCATCCAAGTGAGCGTATGGACCCCATACGACTCCTTGCCATCCAAGTGAGCGTATGGACCTCATACGACTCCTTCTCAACTAAGTGAGCATATGGACCTCATACGACTCCTTTCCAACCAAGTGAGCATATGGATCCCATACGACTCCTTATCAATAAAGTAAGCGTATCAGCCTTCTATGACTCTATGTTGTCCAAGTCAACGTATGCAAGACATGTGCCTTCAAAAGCTAGCGTATGACTCCTCTTCAAAGACAAGCGTATCACAGCAAAGGCATCCAGGATGATTTTCAACGTACAGTCAACAACGTTCTCACGTGTCCTGTACTCAGTTACTCAGAAGTTATGCAACGTGGCATCCATGCACCAATCTCTCCTAGATATATTCCACTACTCTCAACCGCACTCCAACGTGTCTTCACCTGAATTCGCCATACGTCCCTGCAGTTATGCACACGTCAAGTAACTGACTGAGCGTATGCTTCAGAACAGTTATCCAGAACTCTATAAAAGTGAGTTTCTTCATCTTCATCAGACACACAGACAATTAATTCAGAGAGAACAGAGAGATTGCCCAGTTGCTGTCCAAGTTCTTCAAAGTTCGAGTTTTCTTCATCGCATCGTCCAAGGGATAAAGTAATCGTCTTCTAGATTAGATTCCTACAGTTGTAATTTTTTCAGATACAAAATAAATAAAAGAATTTATTTATGGAAAACAAATTGGCGACTCTGCGGGAAAGTTGTCTCCTCCAATGAGATAGCAACAACTCAATGCGATACTTCGTCGATCGGCTCGACGAAGAAGACGATGGTCGTACAATTCGACCAATCTGCTTACGAAGAAATGCTCAAGGCGAAGGAGGGCCGAACTGCTTCCTCCGCTCTTCTGCTGTTAAGAAGAAGGGACGCTCTGTCTATGTCCCTAAGTCTTCTTCAACAGCCCAAGACGCTTCTGTCACTTCTCACACTGACAAGAACACGTCTTCAACTTCAATGAAGCACACTCCGGCTTCTCTGAACACGGCAACAATGGCTTCTCCTAGTCACGCTGACAAAATGGGTTCTTTAACCAAGTCAGCGTGTCCAAGAAAAACCATCTCTGGATATGTCAAAGTTCTTCTCCTTCTACTCTTACGACAGCAGTCGGCTCTTTAGCCATTGATGACTCTGTACGTATGGCAGTCAAAGGGCAGCGTACGACGAAGGCAGCGTACAAAAGCCAACAGCAGGCAGCGTACGCTAAGCCAAAGCCAGCGTATGCTAATAAAAAGGCAACGTATGACCAGAAGTCCAAACTGAAGTCAGCGTATGCTAACAGATACAGTCCTTTGACTGTTTCTCAAAATCAGGCTGGGGGTTCTTTTCCACAGAACATACAATGATTCCCCCACAACTTGCACATCTTGTACCAACCAAGGAGAAAGACTCTTTAGTCAACTCCTCTACTCCTAAGGTCTTTACCTCTTGAGTTAATTTGACTAGTACTCTTACTAGATCAAATAAAGGAAAACGTCTTTTGGCTACTTCCTCTCAAGATGGATTATTACCGACTCCTAGTCGATATAATACCCATCTTCCTTCTCTCAAAATTTTTTGATCTGAGAAAGGCAAATTACAAGTATCCAAGACTGATACCAAAGTCATATCTCCTGCGGATCTTCGTAATAAGCTTAATCAGAATCATCTCAGTTCCACTTCTGGTATTAAGAAGCCTAATCAAATTGAGACAAGTATACTAGACCCTGATGCAGAATATGCCAAGAACTAGTGGCTCAAATTAATCAGTCTTTATACACTCAAGAACCGAGAAGGCAGAAGAACAAAAGACAAGTTTCTACACAGAAACTATCTTCAAGTACTTCCCAATCTGTTCCTACAGATCTCCGGGAGTATTTGCAAAATAAACGGAGAATTGATACTCCGTCTGGCCATGACATTGCCCATATTTGCCATGAAAGGCATGGTTGCAACTTCCAACCTTGGGTTGTGATTCAGTGTTGTTGTTCACCAAAAAGACGATCTGTTTTCGAACGGATTCAATATGAACCAATATTGGATGAAGATGAACCTCTTTATGCTTCGGTCAACATGACTTCCAAAAATATTGGGGGTAGCATACGGTCTGATGCTATATCAGATTCTGAAGATGGTGTTTATCTCGGCACCCGATCCAGGACCGGAGCCTTGGCCAGGGTCTCTTCTTCTTCTCATCCAAGTGGTAATCCGGAGATTACAGAGGACTTCCTTGGAGAATCCAATTTTCCAGTATTGACTCCTGTAAATAGTCCCGGGAAAGATATTGATTCACACAGTGATGATTCAGAACAGACTGTTTCATCATCTATTCCTCGAATGGTTATACTACATGGTGGATGACAATCATGAACCTTCAACTAGTACCGAAGCTCATGAACAAAGGATTTCTTCCTTAGAACAACAGTTGCGAGCTATGGCAGATACATTGAATGCTATGCACACTCTTATGCAAGTTCAGCATCAAACTCAGCAAGTCCAACAGACAGCTCCTCCAGTAGTATTAAATACTCCTGTTGCTCCAAACCCGGAACCCTCTAATATTCCGGGGGTACAATCTAATGTTTCTGTACAACCCACTCCAAGTCAGTCTGGAGCTGGGGGTGGTACATATGCTGCAGTCCCCTCCCAATTACACTCAACAAGTTACAACTCCACAATCTTCTGGAATTGTTACTGAAGAGTTAAGAAATCTCCGAACTCAATTTGAGGCATTTAAACAGAAGGATGGTTTGCAAAGGTTAGGCATCAAACAACCTTATCGATAGAATAGAAGCAGGTATCTTATCCACCAAAATACAAACCTCCGACCATCTCTTTCTTTGATGGGACTACTTCCCCAAGTCAGTTCATTAATCACTTTAAAGTAATGACTGATCAGTTGCAACCAAGCGATGCCCTCCTCACTCGGGTGTTCGTCGGATGTCTTAAAAAACAGCTTATGAATGGTATAGAAGTCTCCCTGATGGGTGCATTACTTCATTGCTGGTTTCAAACAAATGTTTCTCGAACGATTCTATGAAGGGCTCAATGACATGACTATGTCAGCTCTCATAAGAATTAAACAGAAAAATAATGAACCACTGAGGACTTCATTGAAAGATTCAGAAGAGAGCCCTTAAAATGCCTCTCGGAACTTCCGATGCTGTTACTATCGACACTTGCAAGTCGAATCTCTTACCAATCATCAGTATGTGGACAGGGTCCACTCAGTTTCAAGATGGCCGTCTTTTATCGTCAGTGCCAAGGCTGATGAAGTCAGTGCTGAGACCTTCAAAGGTCTGGGGTACAATGGCTCCCAAGGAATCAAATCAGAGTGCTAGCAATAATACTCGACCATAATCGAAAAGGGAAAGAGGCTCTTGAAGTCAATCTCCAAAGCAGTAGTCAAGAGGTAAAGACTACCCAAGCTACTCCAGCTCCAACAAATCAACACAGAGACCTCCTCGGCCGAAGGAAGAATATTCTTTCGACGATGACGATGTTCAGGGTATCTTTGAATGCTTGCTCAAAGGTAATAAAATACAATTGCCAGAAATTAAAAGCCTGATGAAGCCAACAAAACAGATCATCCAAATATTATCCATATCATAGAATGCTGGGTCATACAATCCGGTCTTGCTAGTATTAAAAGGAAAGATCCAAGAGATGATCAAATCAGGAGCTGTGACACTGACACCCAAAGACAAGACAGTTACAGCAAATGTAACTTTAATGCAGTTGGTGACTTCCCTCCTTTAATGGTGGAAAGTAGGATTGTTCCTATCCCCAAAGCAACTCTCGAAGTGATGAACATCCCACCAGCACAGAATGAAGGACTTGTTCCTGTCACAACTAAGAAGGGAGAGATCATGTGGATCCACCGGATTTAATGACGGAGTTTGAGACGTCTTCCTCTTCTCCTCGGAAGACTCCTTTGTCTAAAAGAAGCTTGGAAAGACTAAGTCATGCAATATGACTTCTAGTTTCACACCCGATTTTTATCTAACCTCTACTTTCATCTTGGCAGGAAATTCACTCCCTATGGAGATAAAATCTATACTCAATCTGAAGATAGGTACAAGCCTGCATTTCATCTATACAGTTCACAATCTCGTGAATTAATGGCAAAGATGGGTTATGATCTAGCCACTGCTCCTGGTTTGAACTCAGGCAAAGGACTCCGAGCACCTTAGCCACCACTATGAGGCATAATCAATCTCGTGTTGGCCATGGTTTCTGGAATGAAGCTCTTATCAAGCATAAAAGAACCAAGAGCAAGATGAAGAATTGTAAATGGTTTCCATAGACCCCGAACCAGAATCTGAAGTCGAAGTTCATGCTGGAACTCGATCAGGAAAAATATATCTGAAAGATTATGCTGACATTCCTGGAGAAACTCCTGATGTCCCTCCGGTTTCAGCTCCAACACCAGTCTCTACTGAAGAGCCTTCAAATGTTCCTGCTGAGACAATTCCTTCTAAACAAACAGCAGCTGACAAAGGCAAACAACAAGTTCACTTCGATAAACCATTGAAGAAGTCATCTCCTACAGGACTTGAAAAGCCTTATAATTTGATATATTGGCTCAACTAGCCAATACTCCAGCTAAATTATCAATCTTTGAGCTCTACGCCTCTCTAAAGAGACTCGAAAAACTCTGAGTGAAGCACTGCTGCAAGCAGAAACCTGCCTAACTCTCCTCAGAAGTTGGAAACAGAACCTGTTTCTCATTGCCATAGTATTTTGGAATTAATTCCAAACATTACCTTTACGCAAGATGATATGCTGCTAGAGGATAATCGACACGACCGTCCTTATATCATACAGGATATATTGATTCTATGAAGGTTGACCGTCTACTGATTGATCCAGGATTCGCTCTCAGTATTATGCCAAAGGCTATGCTAGATGTACTGAAGATACCTATGCATAGTCTTTCCAGCACTATCACTACCATCTTGGGATTCAATCAAGGAAAAAGTGAGCCTTTGGGCAAGATTCGCCTCAAATTTCAAATAGGCGATCTTTGCACTAAAGTTACTTTTTATATCATCGACAATCATGGTTGCTCATACAATGCTTTATTGGGGAGACCATTCTTGCATGAACATAATATCGTTCCTTCGACTCTTCATCAGTGCTTTAAATATGTTGATGATAATGGAGAAGTTCAAAAGGTGGTTGCAGACCTCTATCCATTTAAGGAGTCGAAGCTTACTTCAATGATGCTTGCATGTACAAAGATGAGTACTCAAAGTCTTACAAGCTATGGAATGATGATGAGATATCAAAAGTCGATACCTTTGTTATTCCTGTAAAGGGCGTATCACCTCCGCAGCCTGCCCAAGCTCCACAAGGCTCACTGATAATTCCTGTCAGTGGACGTACTATCATTATCTGCTCAAGCTCCACAAGGCTCACTGATAATTCCTGTCAGTGGACGTACTACTGTATCGTCTTCCAGCTCCACAAAGTGTTGCTGATAATTCCTGTCAGGGGATGCACCACTCCCCTCCATCTTCTCAGGCTAGACCCGATACTCTAGTCATTCCCGTCAGTGGACGTACTACTTATCCACGATTCTTCAAGGGAGCTCACTCTTGAGCCTTTTGTTATCGATTTTAATCGAAACAAAACTTCTGATCGCTCTTCCTCTCTTCCTTTTGTCATTAATTTGACTAAGTCTGATAAGGCTCAGCCTTTGTTGTAAATACAGTATCTAATATTAATGAAGCATCACCTTTGTAGTATATTGATGTCTGTAATCATGTACAAAGTTATTTACAATTGCTAGTAGCTTAGAGCCACTAACTATAGGAGTTGTTCAAACTCTTCATACAGATGTCTCATTAGAGTCTATACAAAAATCGTACTTCGTGGTTCCTATTCGAAAGAAGGGAGAAAATCCAATATTCTTCTATAAGGACCTAGAATCCTCCTAACTTGGAAGAAGATGACACCAACGACGATACTGGAAGGTTACAATTACGTCTCTACAGTCAGCAATCCAAAAATATCATCAAGAATATGGGTTATGACTTCAGAACCAGCCTCAATATGGAAAGAAAGAAGAATGCCTGTTCGAATTCCTCCATTAAAATACGGAAGGACAAAATGTGGTTTAGGTTACATTGCTCCTACCTCCTTTATCAACATATCCATGAAGATTCAAAATTCGATGAAGACGAACTATCTGAAGATGAACGATCTGAGTCTTCCGATTCCATTTCTTGGGATTCTGACCAAGTATTGGCGATCTCCATCGCTCTATTCTATCCATCATATGGTCTCTGTTGATGGCCCACAAGAAAATAATGAAGATGAGGATGATTTGAAATATCACCCGAATCAGAACAATGGGCTCAAAGATTAGACAATCAATGGAAATTCAGGTTCGAGCAGAGAGAACCTCCTACTGAAGATAAACTGATCCAAATTGATGTTGGTGAAGAAGGGTCCCCTAAACCAATATTTATCAGTGAAAGTCTTTCAGAAACAGATAAGCAAGACATGATCAAGCTTATTCATGAGTATATGATGTCTTTGCCTGGAGTTAGAGGATATGCCAGGATTAGATCCAAAGTTGCAATGCACAAACTTAATATCATGCCAAATGCTAAACCAGTCAAACAACAACACGACAATTTCGTCCAGACATTATGGATGCAATTGAAGCTGAAGTCAACAAGCTTATGGCTTCCAGATTTATTCGAGAGGAACAACATCCTGAATGGGTGGCTAACATCGTTCCTGTCCTTAAAAGACCGGCAAGATCCGAGTCTGTATAGACTTTCGCGATCTCATGCAGCTTGTCCTAAAGACGAGTTTCCTCTTCCAATTACCGATGGTATGATCGATAACACATGTGGTTTCGAACGAATGTGTTCATGGATGGGTATTCGGGATACAACCAAATCAAAATGTTTCCAGATGATGAGAGACATACTTCCTTCAGAACACCGATCGGTACATACTGTATACAGTGATGCCGTTTGGTCTCAAGAATGCAGGAGCAAATATCAGCGAGCAATGAGCATATTTCGCGAACATCTCCGAAAAATAGTCGAATGCTATGTTATGATATTGCAGTCAAAAGTCAATGAAAGGAGGATCATATCCAAGATTTGAAGACTATCTTTGATTTAATGCGTCAGCATCAACTTAAAATAAACCTACTAAGTCCTTCCTGGGCGTCTCTAGTGGTAAATTTCTCGGCTTCGTCATTACCGCTAAAGGTATACGTGGATCCCGAGAAGATCAAAGCCATTCAAGAGATGCGTCCTCCGCACCTTAAAGAGCTACGAGGATTTCAAGGAAGAATTGCTTATATCAGGAGATTCATTTCTAACTTATCAGGACGCTGCAGACCATTCAAAAACTTCTGAAGAAAGGTGTATCTTTCGTCTGGAACGAAGATATCAAAAAGCATTTGACGATATCAAACAGTATCTCATGAACCCTCCGGTTTTGGTACCTCCCGTCTCGGGAATACCATTCCTTTATATGTTCGAGCCATGGATCTTCTCTTGGTGCATTACTCGCCCAGAAAATAAGATGGCCATGAACAGGCTATTATTATCTCAGTCGCACAATGACCGGTGCTGAACCGCGTTATTCTCCAATCGAGAAAGAATGCCTAGCATTAATGTTTGCTGTTCAGAAAATGCGACATTATATTATCGGTCAAACGATTCACGTCATTTCCAGAGTGAATCCCATCAGGATATGATGAAGAAACCCGGTATTCTCAACTCCAGACTAGCTAATTGGAGAATCTTGTTAGCTCAATACGACATGTATTATATTCCTCAAAAGTCAGTTAAAGGACAAGCACTTGCTGATTTCTGGCAGCTCATGCAGTTCCAGAAGATTCTAAATTATATGATGAGATTCCAGATGAAGTTCTGGATTCAATCTGGTTTCTGAGGAAATTCCTACCTGGCGTCTATTCTTTGATGAAGCATCTAGAATAGGTCCTAACGGCGATATTGTCGCCGGAGTTGGGATTGTTCTCGTATCCCCGAAGGATTAACTATTCAGGGCTTATTCTCTGGATCAATCATGTTCAAACAATGTAGCCGAATACAATGCATTGCTCATTGGTCTTCAACTTGCTAAACATCTAGATATTCAATATTTGGAAGTGTATGGAGACTCCAAGCTTATCATCAATCAGATCAGAGGAACGTATGAAGTTTGTCATCAAGATTTGATACCTTATCATCGAGCAGCACTCTCTATGGCCTCATCCTTTGAAGGTCTTTATCAAACATGTTCGACGAGCCTATAATGCAGAAGCTGATGCTTTGGCTAATCTTGCTGCTGTATTAGCCATACCAATCAGACGTCAGCAAGTGATTGTGGTTTATAACCGAGAACTATTCTACGTTGAGAATAATTTAGCTTTGGCTTTTCCTCATAATCCAGACAAAGATTGTCTCAACCTTGATGCTGGAACAAAGTTTGACAAAGTGTCCTCATCTTCTTTCGATTCTACTATAGAATATATCTTTTCTAATAAAACAGAAGCCATAACTGAAGACTCGAGACGTCCGTTTCTAGACTTTGTACTATATGACATACTTTCCGATAATCCGAGTGAAGCAGCGTCTATTCGGCGTCGATCTCTCAGATTCTATTATAATCATACTACGAAGACATTATATCGTCGGGCCTACGACGGTCTTCTCCTCCGATGTATCGCTGGTGAAGAAGCACAACAGATTGTCCGTGAAGCACATGATGGTGTTTGCAGAGCTCATCAACCGGGTCCTAAACTTCAAGATCGTATCCGACGTATGGGTTATTATTGGCCCACGATGGTGGCTGACGCCATTCAATATGCTCGGAAATGTAAAGCCTGTCAAATTCATGCGGACTTTATCCATCAACCGTCGAATTCTTACACCCAACAATAGCATCATGGCCCTTTGAAGCTTGGGGCATGGATGTCATTGGTCCTATTAACCCACCGTCATCAAAAGGACATCGGTTTATTCTAGCAATAACTGATTACTTTTCCAAATAGGCTGAAGCAATCCCGTTATCTGAAGTCAAAACTTCTAATGTTATTAACTTCGTCAAACATCATGTCATCGATCGATTTGGTGTTCCTCGACGTATTATCCATGATAACGGACCACAGTTCGTCAGTCAGAAATTTACTCGATTCTGCGACGATCATCGGATCAATAATTTAGCTTCTACAGCATATAATCCAGCAGCTAATGGATTGGCAGAAGCTTTCAATAAAACAATCGTTAAACTCTTGAAAAAGTTTATTTCTTCCAACAAACGCAACTGGAGCGAGAAGCTTGGTGAATGTTTATGGGCCTACCGTACCACAGTTCGCAATGCGATCGGATGTACGCCTTTCTCTTTGGTATATGGGTGTGAAGCTGTTCTTCCCCTTGAGATCCAGATTCCTTCTCTGAGAATTGCAATCTCCAATGAACTTACAACAAAAACAATGATCGTCTTCGACTTCAAGAGTTGGAAGCTCTAGATGAAAACGATTGTATGCTCAACAAAATATCGAGATGTATCAGGCCCGAATCTCAAAAGCTTTTAACCGGAAAGTCAAAGTTAGAGCATATCAGAAGGGAGAACTGGTCCTTACTGTCAGACGTCCTATGACCATGACACATATGAGCAAAGGTAAATTTGACGCGAAATAGGAAGGTCCATTCGTAGTAAACAAAGTCTTCTCTAACGGAGCATATCAGCTTGCCTCTATGGATGGGAAAATCACGATGATGCCTATCAATGGCAAATTCTTAAAGAAATATTATGTATAATATTTTCATCATTTCCAGCAAATATAAATCAAAGTTAATCTTCTTTACAAATGTTATCTCGATATCGTTATCCCCAGAGGAAACTGATATTCTACCATGTATCATTTTCCCAGAGAATTTGGTATTTTGTCTCATTAGATCCCCAGTGGGTTTAATAAGATCTTGTATAGAAAATCATGTCCATATTACCTCTGAATTTTCTATCTCAGTATGTATCATATTTTTTTTTCTGAAAATGATATCTCGTCTTTTGATTTCTGAGTCCAAAGATCATGGAAAATAGAATCCAAAGATATCTTTATATCTGAATTCTGTTTTCTCTAATCAGTATTAAACTAAAATTATCTTTGGTTTAGTATCATGATAGAGTTACAAAATTTATTTGTATATTCTATTTTATTGAAACATGTTATGTATTATTTACCTCTGAACATGTTTTCTACAAAAATATCATCCACAAAATTGAATCAAGTCAAATATTCATTTCAATCAAAATCAAAACATTGATTACAAATGGGTATCAAAACTTCAATAAATGATAAATGTAAAAGATCTATTTAAGGAGTAATTATCTCCTGAATACGAACGATTACATTATTTATTCTTCATGAGCTTTCTTGATTCGTTCTGCTGTTTCAGCTCCAATCATCCGTTGGTCATATTCTACAATAATAGAGCTACGGCGATTGGTCTCTTCAATCTGATTGGTTTGCATCAATTCTCGCTCTTGCTGTAAAAGTTTACAGCGTTCAGCTTCAGATTTACGATCAGTAGCAATCTCTGATTGTTCCTTTTCTACGGAGACAATTTGCTCCTGAATACGAGCTAGCTCTTCCCTCAACTTTCTAAGCTCTTCAGCCTTTGACGCTTCATCTTTCTCTAAGCGTTCCATTCTGACGAGTACTTATTATTTCTTCGTCTTTGACATTAACTCTTTAGAAGACTGAGCGAGGAATTCTGTCAGAGCAATGTGCTGAGCTTGGGCTTCATTCTCCAATTGAGCAATCTCAGCTTCAGTCAGAGACTCAATATCCTCCTTTTTAATCTCCCAATATTGTGGATATTTGCTTCTAAATCATTCAGGAGATGTTCAAAAATGACACATTGGGTTTCATAACCGGCTTGTCTCAAAGCTGAAAGTGGAAAACTAGTCGCCTCTCGAAGACTCGAAAAGGGCATAGTCTCATCCTTCATAAGTCGTCTCAAGAATGTATCTAGATATGAATAAATAATATCTGAATACATCCCCATGATCTTTGCTATCCCTGTGTCAAAACCGGAAGTCGCTGCAATAGTAGAGGAAGGAGCAGGAGGAGCCTCTATTCTGGGAGCCGAAGAGAGTGCTTTTGGAGAACTCGGCAGATGTGAACTCCCCTCACCCACATCAGTTTGGACAAGTGGGGCTTGAGTAGAACTCATAGCCGGTGCAGTTCCTACAGCTGTTGGAATCAAAGAAGCATGATCAAAACAAAAAGACAATAAAGCAGAGACAAGACAAAATTTTGATGAATAAAATATTACCTGAAGCTGGTTCATATTCAGTTTCCTTCGGATCATTCAGACCGGCTCGTAGTCTGTTCAAAGTGCTTTCTGACACGGGATTTATTTCACTGCTGCCCGCCCCAGAAGTACTCGAAACTTGAACTTCTATATACCTCTCCGGCTCTGGTGTCAACCCTGAGTGTTGACCAATGGTCTTCATTACATCAATTAGAATTTTAGACGGTGATTCATCGTCTATCTCCATGTCTTCTTCTCCAAAAGAATGAGACGACGGTTCATAGTCAACTTGTTCGCTCTCTGAAGCCTCAGCAATTGTGTTGAGAGAAGTGGCTTCCTTCACTGATTCTCCCGAAATCAGTAAGTTATTAGCCGTTTCAGTCTGATGCTCGGCCTCTACCGCAGGTTGACTAATTACCTGCGCATCATTGGCCATTGGCGGAATCGATCCTATATCAGAAGGCATGGATAACCCAGCAGGTTCAGCATCTCTTCAACAGGTTCTGTCTTTACAAAAAATTAAAAGCAGCTTGTTTTTCTGAAGCCAATCGCACAGCACGATCGGTGGGACTCTCTGCATCGAGACAAATTACGGATTTAGTTTTGAAACTATCACTTTCCTTCATATTCTTTTGTGAATGGAACAGTAGGATAATTGTCTTTTGGATCACTACCTGCTTCATCAGCATCTCTGACTCGATTGGAAGCAGGAGAAGTCCCTGGAATGGTAATTCCTCCACGATTTCGAGTCTCTGCTCGAGTGACTCTTTTTGGGGCAGGCCCAGCAGCACCTTTGCCCCGCTTCCTCTTCGGGGTATTATCGGTAGATATACTCTTCAGCACTCCCGATGGGTACATGTAATGGTTGATGAATGTCATCAGAGAAGAAAGTTTCTAAAATTTCATCATCAACTTCATCAGTGGCCAGAGGATCTTCTTGATCATGACAATCTCTAGGCAGTGCTGATTTAGTTGATTTCTTCTCAATATGAATAAAGCTTCTACCTAAGATGCTAAATTTTTCATCAAAAGTATTAGCTGATACATAGAACTTGGCGTAAGACGCCAATATTCTAGCTCCTCTATGATAGGTGATCGGATCTGGCATAGAAAAGGTAGCCCCTGTACCTTTAGCAATGTAATATATCCAAGCTCTAGCACCATCAATCAACCCGCCTTGATGAGCAAAACACGTCGTTGCATTGCCCACATGCAACTGATCATAACCAAATTGTCGAGCAAATCTGCTCGGAAGATATGGTTCCAGATAAGTGATGTTGTCACGACGGCAGATTAAATGAGATGGCCTGATTCTCTTCAGCCATTCATGTTGAATCTCATCCAATTCATTGCCACCAACGCCATCAATCAGCCTCCCAGGCATGGTTTCATAACCAACAGGAGGAGGAACGCAAGTGAAGCTCCATAGTTCTTCCCTGTTTAATATAGTTCTGCAATCTGTCAAAGTGTCATATTTCCACTTTGGTGGTGTCTGTATCTTTCCAGAAAGGTGTCATCTGGTCTAGCCATCCCAGCATCCAGGAGAGATTTAAAATGCAGAAGCAGCACCCACCCAAATAAATATGTAAACGGCATTTCTATCCGAGGAAAGGATGTAAGGCTCTTTCTTGCTAATTCGAACATTCTGTCTGTATATGCTCTTAATCCAGCATTCAGACGGCATGTCATCGCTGTCAGTAAATCCATCTTATACCCAAAAACCAGACGGACTGCTGCGAAGACAACTCCTCTGTGCATCCTGTCTGCCGAACAGGTGCCAGGAACTACGAATTTTCTCAGCCAGAGAGAGATAAATCCGGCCAGATGACCCTCAGCAGATAATTCTCGGCCACCCTGCTTAATATAGGTCTCAAACCTATCACCGGCTTTATAAGTGCCTTCGTCTTCCTCAATGACGATGTCGTCATGAGTGGTATCCCTGATGAGCCTGTCGATCTCCGCTTGATTCAGAGGTTTAAATTCACCGACATATTGCTCAGTCTTTTTCCTCTTTTGAACTTCATCAGTACGGCCCTGAAATAAATAGGCCATCCATTTGGAAGAATAACAATTGAAATCTCATTCTCCACCTTGTCCTTTATAAAAAGCCTTATAAACACTGTAATGGCACATCAATTCTTCAAAGACATGAAGGACCAGTGGGTTGGCTTCGGAGATCTTATTCATTTCATCAACAAAAGGGATATATTCTTCATATGGCAGATCTGCTGTTGGCAGTTGAGAAATATATGCCATTTCATGAAGGGCAAATCCCATCTCGCCTCTTGGGGTCATGAAGGTGCCGGTACGGTAGTTATATCTCTCCGCTAACGCCAAGAACAAATCCGGGTTTGGCCTGAAACCATAAGCAGTGCACTTAATGGCATCATATAGGCCTATCACCTGTAGCTGTTCACCAAAATTCTTCAGAATCCATTTCACAAGAGCAGTCCATCTAGTATTCTCCGGATTTACCAGACCAGTCAGCCTCATAGACTGTTTTGGGTAGATGGCATTTTTCAGTTGAGCAAATTCGTTTGCAAAGATTGGTACTCTGACTGGCTTCAGCAGTGCTGAGTCCTCGGGAGGGATGGTGGCAGGTAGCAGTCCTCGCAGAGATGTGACATGTGGTTTAGTACCACTGCGGAATCTTCCTTGACGATATCCTATCCACCCAGCCTTTGCTTGTCAGGATGGAGTGATATCCCACTTCATCTGTCTTTGACAACTCGCATGAAATAAACGAGCTATGTTGATGCTTTTTGATAAACCAGTCAAATACATTGGCTGATTTACATCACCATCCCTATAGTAACAGTATGATACTTTGTCCAGAGCAGGCTGAGAATTCATGTCAATAGCATCTCCGAAAAGAAATGCTGGCTTCGAATGGGTAACGCCATCCACACTCTGTAACGGCAGTCCACTCATCAGGTTCAGCAAAGTGCCATTTTCCTGATTGGTCAAAAGAGCTATTCTTGTAGAAGGTCCATCGAATTGGGAAAAACGAACATGTGATAGGGTCACTGTTATAATTGTTTCCTACACATCCTTCAAATTCTGCTTCCTGAGCCAGAATATCCACTGCTAAAGAAGAATAAGAAGTTAGAAATCTTCAACATAAAGAGATGGCAAAGTTCAACATACGCTCAGTTTTTACTAAGCGTACGGCAGACTCAAAGTTCAGCATACGATCAGTTTTTACTACGCGTATGGCAGACTCAAAGTTCAGCATACGCTCAGTTTTTACTAAGCGTATGGCAGACTCAAGGTTCAGCATACGCTCAGTTTTTACTAAGCGTATGGCAGACTCAAGGTTCAGCATACGCTCAGTTTTTACTAAGCGTATGGCAGACTCAAGGTTCAGCATACGCACAGTTTTTACTAAGCGTATGGCAGACTCAAGGTTCAGCATACGCTCAGTTTTCCTTAAGCGTATGGCAGATTCAGTTCAACATACACTCAGTTTCCTAAGCATATGACAGATTCAGATATCACTTTTTATGCTCAGTCTATCTTAAGTGAATGATTTTAAAAGTTCAGTTTATATTCAGCTTGAGCGTATTGACGTATGGTCTATGATAAGATGATCATCAAAAAAAAAATGCTAACACAGGAGTTAGCGTATCTCAGTAAGACAACTTGACATAGCGTATTCTTCCAAGATAGCGTATTTCGACAATTCTATCAAAAATACGCGTATCTTACAGAATATGCTTCAAACATATTTTTCGTATAAACGAAAAACATGGAATACGGCTAAACCCTAAAGAGGGAAGCGTATTTTCTGACGTATTTGACCCTAAAAAGGGGATACGTTTTATGATTTGGTTCTAACCAGAGCCCTAAATAGGGGATAGTTATTGTTCATCATCATCATCCTCACCATAGAGGCTTCAATGGGCGTTCGCTTCGACGAAAGCGCTCATTGGTAGTCTTCTTAGCAGCGGCGGCGGCGGGCTGAGATGACTCCGCAGGAGCCTTCCCCTTTCCCTTCGCGGCAGCATCAACCTTGGGCGCCATTGATAAAGCTTGAGTCGAAGAAGAAGAAGTTGAGTCTTGAGTTTCTTTTTCTCTCTCGAAGATGAATGCAAAAGTAAAGAAATAAATTAGGTCTTGGAAGACCTATTTATAGAAGAAAAGAAGAAGTTCAAACGACGGATACTCTTTAAACAGAATCCCTAAATATTGGCACTGATATTGAGGAAGATAACAAACTCATGCCAGCGTGTCAGGACTTATTCCCACTTTAAGTTCAAAGTAATTTCGAACTTTTGAAATTCATAAAGTTCGAAAACTTTGAAGGGGGTCTTGTAGGGTGTGAAAATTATGACACGCTGACATAAGACTCAGCCAAAGTCATGCGCTCAAGGCCATACGCTCAGCCAAAGTCATACGCTCAAGGCCATACGCTCAGCCAAGGCCATACGCTCATCTAAAGACCGTACGCTCAGTGAATATTTTAATATTTCTTGAGATGACAGTACAGCATGTATTTAATGAAGGATGAATCTAACACTTCATTTTTTGTGCAAAGACAGCTGCCCTATGAAGATTAGCCGTCGTATAGGTTTTCGAGAAAAGATTTTGTCTCTTACGAGGACAGCTCAGCAGCCATCATAAATAAAGAGCCATCATTACTGTCATTTCTGACAGTCTGTCAGCCATCATATCTGCAGCACGACGCTCAAGAAATATTTGTCAGTATTTGAAGATATGGCGTGTTTGAGAAGATTGAGAACAGCCACGTGTCTACTCCTTCAATCCATACGGCTTCCCATCAAGTGAGTGTATGGACCTCATACGACTTCTTGCCATCCAAGTGAGCGTATGGACCCCATACGACTCCTTGCCATCCAAGTGAGCGTATGGACCTCATACGACTCCTTGCCATCCAAGTGAGCGTATGGACCCCATACGACTCCTTGCCATGCAAGTGAGCGTATGGACCCCATACGACTCCTTGCCATCCAAGTGAGCGTATGGACCTCATACGACTCCTTCTCAACCAAGTGAGCGTATGGACCTCATTCGACTCCTTCTCAACTAAGTGAGCGTATGAACCTCATACGACACCTTCCCAACCAAGTGAGCGTATGGATCCCATACGACTCCTTATCAATAAAGTAAGCGTATCAGCCTTTTATGACTCTATGCTGTCCAAGTCAACGTATGCAAGACATGTGCCTTCAAAAGCTAGCGTATGACTCCTCTTCAAAGACAAGCGTATCACAGCAAAGGCATCCAGGATGATTTTCAACGTACAGTCAACACACGTTCTCACGTGTCCTGTACTCAGTTACTCAGAAGTTATGCAACGTGGCATCCATGCCACCAATCTCTCCTAGATATATTCCACTACTCTCAACCGCACTCCAACGTGTCTTCACCTGAATTCGCCACGCGTCCCTGCAGTTATGCACACGTCAAGTAACTGACTGAGCGTATGCTTCAGAACAATTATCCAGAACTCTATAAAAGAGAGTTTCTTCATCTTCATCAGACACACAGACAATTAATTCAGAGAGAACAGAGAGATTGCCCAGTTGCTGTCCAAGTTCTTCAAAGTTCGAGTTTTTTTATCGCATCGTCCAAGGGATAAAGTAATCGTCTTCTAGATTAGATTCCTACAGTTGTAATTTTCTCAGATACAAAATAAATAAAGGAATTTATTTATGGAAAACAACCTCAGCTCAATGGTGTAGCAGAGCGCATGAAC
Source organism: Iris pallida (assembly GCA_029216955.1). Lineage (NCBI taxonomy): Eukaryota > Viridiplantae > Streptophyta > Magnoliopsida > Asparagales > Iridaceae > Iris > Iris pallida. The sequence continues at coordinate 58,066 of JANAVB010029535.1, forward strand.
ATGACACTGATGGAGAGGGTGCGGTGTTTTCTGTCTGAAGTAAATTTGTCAGATAGTTATTGGGGTAAGGCCCTTCTCACAGCTGCTTATGTTATTAATTTATCTCCTAGTGCTCCTTTGCAGGATGATGTGCCTGACAAAGTATGGTATGACAAAGGGCCGTCATACAATCACCTGCGAGTGTTTGGTTGTAAGGCCTTCGTGCATATACCGAAGGACGAGAGGTCCAAACTTGAGCCGAAGACGAGGCGGTGCATCTTTGTCGGCTACGGTCGGGATGAGTTTGGCTATAGACTCTACGACCTAGTGGAAAGAAATCTCTATAGAAACAGGGACGTGGTATTCGTCGAGAAACAGACCATGACCAACACTCAGGATTCCGAGACGCCTTCTGAGGTTGAGGAATTGTCTGAGTTAGAGTCATTTTGCTTTGAGCAGTTTCCAGAGGACATCGCAGAGGATCTAGTTATGGGGGAGATAGTACATAGAGTTGCTCCCAACCTTGATCATCAGCCTGCTGATGGTGGTCACGGTGTCCCGCAGGAGGATGAGCATACCGGAGAGACAGTTCCTGAAGGAGAGGAGGTTGTTGGTATATAGCCAGCACCAGTGGCTCCATTGTGAAGGAGCGACAGAGAGCGTCGACCATCTACGTGATACTCACCGGGTGAGTATGTGCTACTGACTGACGGAGGAGAGCCCGAAAGTTTTACAGAGGCTATGGAAGACGAACACAGGCAGGAGTGGATGCAGGCTACGCAGAAGGAGATGAGTTCCTTACACGCCAATTCTACATACGAGTTGTTGCGGTTACCAAAGGGCAAAAAGGTTTTGAAGAATCGATGGGTATTTAGAGTAAAGCAGACGGATGATGCTACTCGCCCTCGATACAAAGCGAGGCTGGTAGTTATAGGCTACGGTCAGCTGAAAGGCATGGATTATGATGAGATCTTTTCGTCGATCATCAAGCAGTCGTCTATTCGGGTGGTGCTAGCATTGGCAGCCAGTTTTGACTTGGAGGTCGAGCAGATGGACATGAAGACGTAATTCCCCCAAGGTGATCTTGAGGAGGAGCTATACATGGAGAAGCTAGAGGAATTCTGTGAGAAGGACAAGTCATATTTGGTCTGCCGGTTGAGAAAGAGCTTATATGGTCTGAAGCAGGCTCCGAGGCAGTGGTACAGGAAGTTCGAGTCGTTTATGGGGGAGTTTGGTTACGCACGGACGACGTTGGATCATTGTAAATTTGTGAGGTACTTTGCCGAAGATGATTTTATCATTTTATTGTTCTATATTGATGATATACTATTAGTGGGTCGGAATGCCACTAGGATAACGGAATTGAAGCGCCAACTGGACGCGGCCTTCTCTATGAAGGATTTGGTCACAGCAAAGACTATTCTTGGGATGGAGATCACCTGAGAGAGAGGTCCAAGCTGCTACACTTGTCCCAAAAGAAGTACATTCACCGGGTACTTCAGCGTTTCGAGTTGGATGGGTCGAAGAAAGTGAGTTTCCCCCTTGCGGCCCACTTTAAGCTCACTAAGGAGCAGTGTCCATTTACCGAGGACGAAAAAGAAGATATAGAGCGGGTTCCATATGCTTCAGTTGTAGGAAGTCTTATGTATGCTATGGTATGTACGAGGCCAGACATCGCTCATGCAGTTGGCACAGTTAGCAGGTATCTTTCAAATCCTGGAAGGATACATTGGAGTGCGGTTAAGTGGATTCTACGATATCTTCAGGACACTGTCGATTGGAGACTTTCTTTTGGTGGTGACGAGCCGAAGCTGGTCGGATATACCTAGGGGTGAGCATTATTCGATTTTGGACCGAAAACCGAACCGAATAAGAGGTTCGGTTCGGTTTTAAAAAAATTCGGTTCGGTTTTGAAAATACTAAATTTTCTTATTCGGTTTCAGTTTCGGTTTTAGGTTTTGGTTTCGGTCCAAAACCGAAAACCGAATAAGAAAATTTAATTAATTTATATATATGTGTGTGTGTGTACTATATATATAAGTATTAATAATATAGGTACATACTAAATATATAGGTATATACTAAATATGTCTATGTATATTTAGTTACTATATATATTAACAAAAAAACCTCAAAAAAATCAAAAAAATATGAATAAATCGAATAAACCAAAAATCGAACCAATTTAATTCGGTTCGATTTGATTCGGTTTTGGGCCAATTCGGTTCTGTTTCGGTTTTGCTTATTCGGTTTCGGTCCAATTCGGTTTGGGTTATTCGGTTCAGTTTAAACCGAAAAACCGAATGCTCACCCCTAGATATACCGACGCTGATATGGCTGGAGATGTAGACACGAGGTGATCAACTTCGGGCTATGTGATAATATTTCCTGGAGGAGCGGTATCGTGGAAGTCGTGGTTGGAGAAGTGTGTTGCCTTATCGACGACAGAGACAGAGTATATTACGACGACAGAGGCTTGCAAGGAGTTGCTGTGGATGAAAAAACTGTTGTAGGAAATGGGGCTGAAGCAAGAGCAGTATACTTTGCTTTGCGACAGTCAGAGTGTTATTCACCTTGTGAAGAATCAGACCTTTCATAGCCGGTCCAAGCACATCAAGACTCGGTATCATTGGATACGGGATGTGGTTGAGAAGAAGGACGCAGAGCTTGAGAAGGTTCATACAGATGATAATGGAGCAGATATGTTCACCAAGATTCTTTCAAGGAAAAAGTTTGAGTTCTGCAAGCAGATCATCGGAATGACGACTCCTTCACATAGTTGTGAAGGGGGAAAAATGTTGGAGTGGGTGGGGTTCCCAACCTATGTAGAGAAGACTCCGGAGTGCGATGAGCGCTATATGTGTCAGAGAAGCTCGGGGAGGTGACAAGGCCATTTGGAGATGAAGAAGAAGCTCGGGAGCTACCAGCGACTATTTTAGAACAGGAAAGGCAGAGTTCGGGCCGAACTCTGCCCCCTTGGTTCCAGAACTGTGCTGTCACAAAAACAAAGAGTTCTGGCCGAACTCTTGTGTCAACGGTTCTAGGCAAATTTCAGGGTGATTTAATCACCGTTGGATAGTATCCTACGGTCCAGGTTTTGTTGCGGGATTAAAGGGTTTAAATATGGTTTTTCCTAACCCTAATCACAAGTGTAACACAATACAACATTGAAAAAAAAAGAGAAAAGAGGCAAGAGTGCCATTGCAACTTTGGGAGAGAAGAAGGAGGATTGAAGGTCATTTTCGAAGGAGGATCGTATTCGGGCAATCTCTACTCGTCGTCTTTGTTCTTCGTAGCCTTGTAATCAATTATTCTTGCTTCCAAGTGTTGTGGGGATCCGTATTAGATCGGAAGAAGTTTGTAGAGGGTGTACTCCTTTATTTTATTAGTGAAGGCTTCTCAGGGTTGGACTCCGATCTTCCCGTAGTTTTTTTTCGCAAGGATTTTCTACGTCAAAAATTCTCTGTATCTGCGTGGATTGTGTTTGGTGTTTGGTTCGTGCGTTGTATTGCTTGGTTCTCTCGCAGGTACTATCTAGTTTGGGAAAAGGTTTCCACGCTTCTTTTCCAACAAAAAGTTGGAGTAATACTGTCCTTCGGTACATTTTTATCGTCCGTGTAACCAGGGTATGCAATGCCACCCTTAGTGTGGCTTTTATATTGTCCTACCATCATATTTTCTGGCTGCAATGGCTTCATAGAACGTAAAACTTTCACCTAATATGAATTGGAAGCTTTCAATCAGATATGAACACAAGATATACATGTAGAAGCATAGAAAATATTGCTTTTAGTCCCACATCGGAAAGGAGAAGAAGAAAGGGCTCACTCCATTCTATAAATAGAGCCCCCTCCTTTGAAAAGGGCACCAACTTCCCTTCCTTCCTTCCAACTTGGACTCTTCCTACTACGCACCTTCGGGTGCTAAGTCGAAGAAGTCTAGGGCAGTACGGGCTCAACAAGCCCAGTCAACTTTCCAAGCTGCTGACCGTCAGTGGACACCGTTAACTGTTATACGGGCTCCTGATGGAAAGTTATACAGAACCACACGCGTCCAATCCCACTTGCGGAACGGATAGGGTGGTCTCAGAAGTCTTCCTATAAACGATCGATAGCTTGCTTGCTAGCCTCAGATCAGGGAGCAAATATGATGGTCCTAAATGTCTTCCTACAACGATCGAGAGCAGTGCTTTGCTAGCCTCAGATCAGGGAGCAAATATGATGCTCCCAAGAGTCTTCCTACAAACGATCGAGAGCAAGTGCTTTTACTAGCCTTAGATCAGGGAGCAAATATGATACCTACGCCCGGGCGCTCGGGATACCCGGGCTCACAAAACGGGTGCAAAGGTAGGTCAATCTGCTCTCAACCTGCGAGAGGTGGTCATTCACAAAAGCAAGGAGAGAGAAGCAGCCTTGACGTATGAGGAGCTCTTTCCAGGACATCACTGCACCCAAGCCGCCATCAACTATTGCCGCACTATCAAGGCAGTATGTGTTCCAGCAACTGCGACCTATTGCGCCTTTCCAACATCATCTCAGAAACATGATGCCAATTGAAGAAGTTGTAACGACATGCTCTCAACTAGATGCATTACTTAGAAGTCTCAGTCAGGCACATCGTCTCGGTCAAGTGCATCACAATATTCTGAAGGAGTCTACCGTCAAATCTTCTTCGAACAAGGAGATCAGTCAAGAGGGAGACAAATGAAACTCTCTTAAATCGTGACATTCGGCACAACACCTTCTCTTAGGGCCCCCATACCCATCCAGCCAGAAGATATCCTTCATGCGGCTTGGTCATGAAACATTCCTCATGCGGCTCAGTCATGAGACGTCCTTCATGCGGCTCGGTCAGAAGGTATTCCTCATGCGGCTCGGTCATTAGATATTCCTTATGCGGCTCGGTCATGAGACATTCCTCATGCGGCTCGGTCATGAGACGTTCTTCACGCGGCTCGATCATGAGACACTCCTTCACGCGGCTCGGTCATGAGATATTCCTTCATGCGACTCGATCAAGAGATATTCTTTCATGCGGCTCAACCATGAGACATTCCTCATGCGGCTTGGTTAGGAGACATCCTTCATACGGCTCGCCACAGAAGATTAGTTGATGCACGTGACAAGTTGACCAGTTCTCAACTGCTCAGATTTGCTACAACGATAAATCATAACAAATCCTAACAAATTCTCAGCTATCATTCACAGACCGAGTCTCGAGGCATGATTACGGCCATGTGGCCCAGGGATTTGCCATGTGGTCATCTATGCGGCTCAAAATATCCTTCATCCCAAAATTACTATAACTAGCAGGTGCCACACCCCTGCAAGATGGTTGGCAATCCAAGGCTGACAACTTTCGAGAGAGAAGCAATTTCTTCACGAGCTAGAGACTGCATCAGATAGTCCACAGAGTGCAAAGCTTGATAGCACTTTCCCGAGCCTCCACCGTCACCCCCCAGAATCAAAACTAAACAATTGTACTTAGATTATTTCTTCGGATTTCTTTCTAGGCTTTTCTTTGTACAAGCGAGTTTACAATCAAGTTCAGTGTTCTGTAATACCTGTCTTTGATTTTTATGGTAAATAATACAGTTTTCCTTATTGACCCATGAGTCCATGACTAACTAGGTTATCATTCTCAGGCATTTTTTCGTAAAATCTATAGAAAAAATGAAAATTCTTCCAAAACTTTATGTAAGCTGGCTTGACATAGATAATAAGCGCTTACTATCTAAATAATAATTGTGTAAAAAAATAGTGTTTTCATCTAAAAAATGACACATTAGAAGTTCTAGGTTCTAATCCTGGCACAAAATATACTGTCCCCTTTTCTACTAACTTATCTCCATTTCCATTGTTTGCTTCTGAATCTCCATCAGACTCGGACCAGATACAATAGAATTTAGTAGAATATTTGATTTGTTTATTATTGAGATGGAGCTACACTTATATATGAAAGGCTAACCCCTCTTCTTATTATTCTTCTCGATGAGGGACTAAAAGCCCATTAATACTCTCAACACTCCCCCTCAAGATGGGCGATAGATATCAATCATCCCCATCTTGTTACATAGTTTAGAGAGACTTAATGAATTAAGCCCCTTAGTAAGATAATCTGCAACTTGTTCTTCTGAGCGAACATGATCGAGCTTTAGTATTCATTTCTCTAGCTTTTCCTTGATGAAGAACCGATCGATCTAGATGTGCTTCGTTCTGTCCTGCTGAACTGGATTGTTAGCTATAGTCAGTGCTACTTGGCTGTCACTCAGAAGACGCAATGGTGTTCCTTGGTCCAACTTTAACACTGTCAGCAATGCTTTTACCCAAAACAATTCTGACACTCCTAGAGCCATAGCTCATATTTCGCTTCAATGGTTGATCGAGCTACCACAGACTATTTTTTGCTTCTCCATGAGACTATATTACCCCCCATAAATACACAATACCCTGAGGTAGACCTTTTGTCAACCATGCAACTTGCCCAATCTGTATCACAGTTTTCCTCAATACTAAGGGGTCCATTGTTCTTGAACCATATCCCTCTTCCAGGAGCCCCCTTTAGATATCTCAAAATATAGAAAACTATATCCATGTGGCCCTTCCTTGGATCGTGTATGTAGCGACTCATTACACTCACAGCAAATGAGATATCAGGACGAGTGTGACCCATATAAATCAATATGCCTATAAGTCTCTGATATCTTTCACGATCAACCGGCTCTCCTGTCTTTGCCCCTAATTTATTTTTCTGGTCAATCAGAGTGATTGTCGGACGACATCCTAGCTTATCAGTTTCTATGAGAGTCTAGTACATACTTCCTATGAGAGAGGGCGATCCCATCTTTTTCTCGAGCTACCTCGATCTCGAGAAAATACCTCATAATTCCCAAGTCCTTTACTTTAAATTTTTTGGCAAGTTATGACTTCAGCTGGGTAATCTCCTCTTCCTCATCACCTGTGATCACTATATCATCTACGTATACATCAAGTATGGTAACATGGCTCTCATATATCGGAAGAAGACTTTATGATCTGTATTAGTCTGGCTGTACCCCATGTCCGTGACAGCTTTTCTGAATCTTTCAAACCATGTCCGAGGAGATTGCTTGAGTCCATACAATGATTTCTTTAGCTTGCACACTTTTTCTGTTGACTGTTTCGTACAAAATCTAGGGGACATCTCCATGTATACTTTCTCCTATAGATCTCCATGAAGAAATACATTCTTCACATCTAATTGATGAAGTTGCCACCCATGGTTTGCTGCAAGGGAGACCAGGGTTCTTACAGTGCTTATCTTTGCTACAGGAGCAAACGTCTCATCATAGTCGAAGCCATAGGACTGAGTGAATCCTTTTGTAACCAATCTTGCCTTGTATCGCTCCACCTTTCCTTCTGGCGTCTCCTTCACCAAGAAGACCCATTTGCATCCGACCGCCTTTTTTTTTCAGGTAATGGAACAATTTCTCATGTCTCATTTCTTTCCAGTACCCCAAGTTCCTCCAACATTACAGCTTTCTACCTTGGATCTTCATTCGCTTCCTGCCAACACTTAGGCAAAGAGGTGGTGTCTAACGATGCAATGAATGCTCCATAAGTAGGGGATATATTAGAGTATGATAGAAAATAAGAAATATCATGTTCATAACCATAACGAATAAGAGATTTTTCTACATTACAACAAGATATTCTTAAGGGAATATGAGATAGTGGATGAGAGATCATACCATCCGAATTAGAGGGATTCGCATCTGAATCAGAGGGATCCGGTGTGGAAGGCACATCTTCAGGAGTTGGGGCAGGGTTGTCACGACCCGTACCCAGTGTAGGGGCACGAGAAGTGGGTACGTCCAGCCTATGCCGCAGTATCGACGGTAGAACACTGTCCTAGGTCACATACATCTAACAATTATAAGGTACCTGTACAGTATATACACTCTAAACGGAGGATAATACATAAATATACAGCTCAATCATAACTAAGGTAGAAGTACGATAAGATAGATAGATAATGAAATTTATCAAATGAGATACAAACAGGAGAAGAAGTCTAAGTATCTAAGATAACTTCTCCACAAACATCCAGAATAATAACAAGATCCCAATATAAACATAAATGTATCCAAATGAGACAAGACATCAAAATAAGATAGAAGTCTAAACTAACTAGCCTAAACTATAGGGGTGACATCCTCTACTGCTGATGGATCCTGCTGAAGTTCCAAGTCGCAGGTGTCATCTATGACAGCTCTATAATAGGTAGGGAAAAGGTCCTCGTCATCCTCTGTAATATTTTCAACTGGTCCAGGCAGGACAGGAACGAGCACATAATCTCAACAGTTCATATCAAGACAGGAATATAAGCATGCAATAGAGTAAAATATATGAAACGCTGAAAGAAAGTACGTATAGTAAAAAGAGAAAACTGTAATGTAAATAGCTACTATAAGTAGAGAACTATCAGTGACTAGTGATATAGAGTACAAGATAGACATGTGAACGGCTTGAATTTGCACATTATTAGAATAAAGAGTTTACACAATGACTAATTGGAATTGTTCACATGACTACTTCTACTCCTCCGTACCCTAATCAATACACAAGGATCCAGACAAGTTATGTTATTGTACAATATTTCATATGAGGGCCCATAAATGGGTGCACATGAAGGTATACATGAGGGCTCTGTGAACATGAGAGTACATGAATCACAAGAGTGTACATGAATAATGAAAGCACAGGAGTATATGATGAAAGTGAAATGCACATGACATAATGTACCCGATGCTTCAAAGAAGGATAACATCTCAATATAAAGATCCATATAGTACCAATCCGTGTTAACAACGTGACAGCATCAAGTAAAGTAATCTAGAGCAAGAATATAAATCCTAACAAGTATGAAATGATCAGAGAATGTACTCGCCTGATATCCTGAGTATCCGATAAGTATAGATGTCTAGACAGAGTAGATAAGTCCTATTTAGAGCAACACAGGTCACAATATGTCCAGAATGGCAATATTGAACTTTACAATGCATTCTATATGAATTCTAGGTCATTCTAGACTAAAGTCAACTCTTGGTCAACTCTAGTCAACTATACTAGTCAAACTAGGTCAAAGTCAACCTTTGGTCAACCACTCTAGTTAAACTAGGTCAACCCTAAGTCAACTAGTCAATTAGTCTAAGTCTAGTCAAATCTGGTCTAGGTTAGTCCACAACAAGTCTAACCAAAATCTAGCCTATGCATACAAGAATACAAAGTATACCATGTCTACATTAAATCTACACTAGCTAGTACTAACATAGAGTGCCTACACAAATGTATACACTATATAGGCCTATATTATAGAGACTACATATATACCTAGCCTCTACTAGATAGACTAACCTATATATATAGATATACATATATACATTCATACATCTCTACATAAGTTATACATAAATTTATATATAAGTAATATATATACAATCATCACATATTATATCTATACAAATATATGTATAGAGAGGGGAAAGAGTGAGAGGGGTGTGTGTGTGAGTGTTGACAGTAAGTTGGAGAGTGTGTGTGTGTGTGTTTGTGATAGCAGGTGATAGAGGGTGTGTGTCAACAAGAGTGATATGGTGCGTGTGTGTGTATGTGGACTGTAGATTACAGTGTGTGTTTTTGACAGGCAACAATGAGTGATAGTGAGGGGTTTATGTGTGTGTACAGGTAACAGTATATAGTGTCTCTCAGGTTTGTATATCATTATCTCAGTTAAGTATACATAGGGTTAACATTATATCAATACACATTTCAAACCAATTCAGATTACACCCAAGCCAATTTTAATGTCAAAACTCAGTTTTCTATTCAAAACCCAAATTTTAAGTTCAATACTGTAAGAATAGAAAACCAATCCACATTTCATCAACCTAAAATCCAATAAAATTTCTCAAAAGCTATTGAAAACTGAGATTAACATTTCCATCAAAATCGAACCCACTGATCTTAGTATTAGAAAAACTATTTCGAAGACCCAATTTTCAATACCAACTTCGAGTCACAAAATCAGAAACCAATCAACCCTGAACCAAATGTACATTTCAAACAATGAGACATGAGAATTCATCTCAAAATATTCAAAATTCCTTTTCAAACTCACTGTTCCAAGACAGGAGTATCAGAGAAAAACTAAAATCAAAAACCCGATCAAAACCACAGCTTCAAATTCAAAACTCAAATTTCAAATCAGACCTAAACTCAAACTATAATCAAGTCAGTTAACTTATATTTATATATATGCATTAAAATCAAATCCCAAATCAGGTTTTAACTCAAACCCGAACTCAATAAATTAAGTATCAGTGAAAAATGAAACCCGACCAACCAAACCCAACTATGGTTTCGAAAACCCAATAATAACCCAAATCAGAGGTGCACATACATGTCATGCATGCATATGTGTCATGGAGAGGTGTCTCATGTCCAAACAAGTGGACACGAGGTGTCTAAACCAAATACAACACAGTTTCAAAAAACTGTGCGTATACAGGCTCGTACAGCCATGTCGAGTCCTCGTTGACACAACACAGACCACGTGGAGCCATGTGCTCGTGTCTAGAGTTAGTATAGACATAGGGATAGGGTTTCAAGTCCTTATACCGTGTCCATGACGTGTCCCATGCGGACACGAGACCCGTATCAGAAGTGGATCTCGTGCGCGTGCGTATCAGTACAAAATAGTGTATACTGGATTTCGTGTCCGACATGAATCCTCATGACACGAGGCTTGGGGCTGACCTGTCAGTCATGGCCCCCACCTCCATGCCAAGTGGCAGCTTCCCACGTGGCCTGTACGAGGAGAAAACCCCCTCGAGTAGCAGGGCACAGTGTACTGTGTGCTGCGAGCGTATTCGTGTCCAATTTGGACATGGACACGACACGATATCCAGCTCAGTCCAAGGGGAAAATGAAAACACACATATAGATCTACATTTTTGTAAAATTAGTTTTTGAAAATAGCAATAAAAACTTTATTGAGGCATTTCAACAAACACCTAGACCTAGTGTTGAAACGTGTCCGATACGGACACCAAACCAATTCTAATTCCTACCAAACTTCACCTACAACTAGGGACACCTAGATGGATGCATATATGGAAAGAAATCTTGATTTGATTTTAGGTGATTTGAAGGGATTTCCTATTGAGAGTTAATCTCCAGAAAAAGCCCAAAATTGTGAAGTCCCCTTCCTCAAGCAATGTCGAAATGAGCTCCCCTCCTTGTAAGCTAGCCTCCTTCAATCTCTATCCCAGATTTAGATCCAAATGCAAAAGATTGGGATCAATTTGGTGGAGGAATGGTGAGATTTGACAATTTGGGGAAGAAATTAGGATTTCTAAAAGGGGTGTTCTAAAAGAGGCAAGCTTGTAGGAACCCTAGAGGGGGGGTGAATAGGGTCAAGCTAACTAATCAAGCACTTAGCACAAGCTAATTGGCAATTTAAAAAATATAAGTGCAAGAGAAGAAGCAAACACAATACCGACACCCGATGTATCCTGGTATCCTCCTAAGAGGCAGTCCAGTCCCGGAACTCTCTCTGGCTTTAATCCACTATTTGAGCAAATAGTTACACACGAGTTTGGATCCGAAGAACTCGCCAACTTCTTATACAAGAGCTTTAATCCGAAGGGCTCTCCGACTTCAACCGAGAGTTTGGATACGAAGACTCCCCAACTTCAACCGAGAGTTTGGATACGAAGACTCCAACTTCAACCTTTCATAATAGGTTTTGATCTCCTTATACAATAGGATGAAGATCTCACTTTTCAACTCAATAACTCTAACACAATTTGTGAATGACAAATGAAAGCTTTGTAGAGTGTTTGTGGATAGGCTTTGGTGGTTTAGAAAATTTTAGGCTCAAAGCATCAACCTTGAATGAAGGGGTTCAAGGCTATTTATAACCAAAGCATTGAAAAGAGCCCAAGGCAACTTTTCAGTCCACGAACCGGCATACCGTCGGTATGATTCGGCATACCGGCGGTATACCGGTCTGGGTTTGTAACGGCTAGAAATATAGCCGTTGGGATCATTAATGGCTGGAAATCCGACCGTTGGAATTTCAACGTTTCGGAAGCGGTATACCGTCGGTATGGACCGGTATGCCGTCGGTATGCCGGTTTTTGTAAACAGAAACTTTCTGTGAACGAAAACCGGTATACCGTCGGTATACGCCGGTATACCGTCGGTATGCCGTTTTCCACCAAAAATGATCCTGGGCTTATTTCTGCCCTAGCTTTCGATTTTGCCATCCATTTTTGTGTTTACAATAATTTCTAAGACTCATTACAGACTCCAGATAAACTTAGGCAGGTGCAGGCTTCTTCAGAGTCTTGAAATGATGATGGCATGGCTTGGCTTCTTTCTTTGATAGGTACTGGCTTTTTCCCTTGGCGGCAGCTGTCCAAAGATATCCAGTTTGTAAAAACTGAATACCTTTCGGGGGCTTCGCCCCCGAACCCCCGACGAGGGGCGCTGCCCCCTCGACCCCCGTCTGCGTGGCTCCAGAGATGTCGTCGGGTGGTTCAGAAAATCTTGTGGGATCCATCGTCTTTGGCCCACCATAATTTCTTCATTGCATATGTCCACATTGATCTTGCTTATTGCTTTTCTGCATGTACATGTTAGACGAACAAGGCAATATACATCGTAGCAACTATGATAGGTTTAATGCACATTAGGACAATGCTGAGTTTAAGTATAAGTGCTAAGGCGATAGCATAAATGTTAGTGATATCATAATGATTAAACTTAATTGAATGACCACAATCAAAAAACATAGTTTTGATTTTGGCAACCCGATTAAATTTAAGATAGATAAGCTCATATCACTAATATGTAAACCAATAGGCACATATCACCAAAGGTATAAGTATAAGTAGAAATGCTTTTAGCGATAGTATGAAGATTAGTGATAATGAAGTGCTAAACTTAACAGATTAACCATATTCAAAAACATAATATAATCATTGGGTCAACAAAGCTGTCATGTAGAGATATTATAAGCTGAAATTAGGTCACTCTTGGGCTGTTGTGGCTGTCCAAATGAAGAGCTAGGGTTAGGGTTTCGTATGAATGGGCTTTGGTTCAAGATCATTAGCTAGCTAGCTCAACCTCTTAGCCAAAGTCCAATGCACTAAACACCCAATCTCTCCATGAAACTTAGCCACACTCAAGTCAACTAAGACCAATTTAAGTTAGATTAGGATCCCACACCATGCTATCTAAGTCACCAAAGTCAAAGTTAAACTCTAGGCTAGTCTCTAAAGTCACAACTAGCAAAAGTCAAAATCACAACCCCAATATAATAAATAATAAATAATTCACAAAAATTAAAATGACCAAATACCCTTGGGCAAAAATGTAGAAATAAATTACCCTAATCACATGCTTAGGTTCCCATGGTCATGGTTAGTCTCTAGGTCAAGTAGTATCTAGGGTTTCACTAGCAAAATACCAAAATCACAAATCACCAATTAAAATAGTTTTTAAGGAATTAAAAATTACCAAAAATCATAACATGATTTAAATCTCATTATTAAAAGACTAAAATTACAAAATTTCAAAATTACCCTCATTTAAAAAAGTGGGTGTTATAAGTCTACCCTCCTTAGAAGAATTTTGTACTCGAAATTAAGATAGTCGTACTCTTTCTAGGTCAAACCCCCAATCAATCAAAGTCTCTAATCATACAATCCAATAATCATATGCGTCTGTCCAAAATCATGAGACTCAGAATCTCTTCGTATACTAGTAAGCAAGGCTACGATAATCATAGAGTCCCCAACTAAGGTACATACCTCTAGAATCATGGTATTTAAAATTTTTGCATTGCCGCATGCTTGGCCGCAAAATCCTTGAATTCCCAGGACCGAAAAATACGTCCAAAATCGGACTATATGTCCTCACTATGCTAGCTAATATGACTATAGAAAATTCTAAATTCCATAACTGAGGCGACCTAGCCCATACGACTTATATTAGAAAAATCAAAATGAAATCAGCACAGAATACTAAGAAACAAATTTATCGACGAACAAGGAGGTAGACAAAATTGTCGGAATTGAATTTCAAGATATTATAAGTCAAAAGTGGGAATGGAATCGAGAAGAACAGAACCTGCAAGTATCCCTCCTACTGCCTGTGCATCCTCAACTGTCATGGAAAAGCTCGCCTCTGTTGGCCTCCTCCTCTGGCCTGCTGATGATGCTAGACAAACCTCTACTGCCCTGTCGGAGCCCTAGCTCCTGCTGCTGCCTAAGTCAATGGTGTCTGGTATTTGGGATACTCCCTACACTGATGCTCCACTGAACCACAAAGTAAAACATGCCTAGTCTCTTCATGCAGTCATTCCATTCATGACCCGGCTTCTTATAGAAAGTACAACTAATGGGCTGCTGGGTGCCTATTGGTAAAGTGTATGTCCCTAGCCCTGAAACTGCTGCTGAACAGGCCTCTGCTGCTGCTGCTGCTGAACCTGTACATGAGGCCTCCGCTGCTGCTGGCTTGTAACTCCATTTTTCTATTTTAGTAGAATTTAAAATTTTAATAATAATACTTTGTTTTCTTTTTTCTATAAATATATGCTTTATGAATATTTTGGAGGGAAAGAATTTGGAGCAGGAATATTTTTAAATTTTCAAAAGTTGGTTACAACTAATTTGAGTGGTCCCCAAAATTTTTTGAATCTCCTAAACTTACTTTATATCTGATTTCTATCAGTTATGTAATAAGTAAAAAGGGGGAGGGCCTATTTGCTATGTTGCCATTAGTGGAAGGACTTTAATGCAAAAGTCCCATTTTTCCTTTATATTAGCTGAGGAGAGAGAATCATCTCTATTTTATTTTTCATAATCCCTTTCTTCTGCTCTCCCCGAGCACGCGAGCCCTAACCCTAATCCATTCCGGCGACACGACGGCGAGGCATCTCCTCCAACTCGACGGCGACAGCGATGGTTTTTCGACCCCTCGACGAGAAGTTCTCCGGCGACTATTCTCCTCTTGGCGACGGCATGTCGAGCTCCATTTCCGGCAACAGACGACTATCTGGCGGTGCACCCCGCTGACGGTGGCTAACTCTTTCCTCGACGACGACCGATGAGGCTTGATTTTCCCTTCTCTTCTGCCGACGGCGAGTACGTCTTCCTAGGCGGTGGCGACCTTTCCCGAGTCGACAACTGAGGTCGAGATCGAAGCTTTCCTTCGATAAGTGGCGGCATCGAGTGGATTCTCGGATCGAGTTTCCTCTTGAATTGTTCAGATCTGGTGAGAACCTCTTGTCCGATTTTTCTACTTGAATGAATAAGCCTTTTTCGTCCTTGATTTCTGATTGGTGATCTCGTGACAAAATGGTTTGTAGTCAAAATCGGAGATTTTGTTGAATCAAGTTGTGATAGATCAACGAATTGGAGGACGATGCCGCAGTAGAACGTTTGGGTACAGTGGAGCCCTGTGGCCGTACCCGACACTTAGAGACGTCCTGAATCAGTAGATTTCTTCCAGGTATATATGCTATCATTCTGATTAATTCTTGATTCTTTACTTCTATATTTGAGTACATATGTTTTTGGTCAGGATCGGTAGGAGTGGGGTCGATGTGTCCGGTGTACGTGCCCAGACTGTGTTGAGTTGCATAGGACAGTTCGTAGGTGCAGTCGTATAGCCTTGTCCTATGTGGCTCGTGATGGAGAAGTATGCGTATCCGAGTCGATTTAGCAGCAGGTGGTGATGTATGTTGTGGAATGTTGAAGTAGCTGAGCTCGCCTTTATTTTAGTAGGGTGTTTCAAGTGACGAGTCGCGTGCGGGGATATTCAATTTGAACTGCAGTGGCTATTTCTTATTTCATCTTTGATTTCAATTGATTGTATATTCTTTCATTTAATTTGTATATTCCTTCATTGATTGTAATCCTCTCCTAGCTTTCTAATATTTTGTGTATGGAATCGAACCTTACGAGAGTGCGAGTTTCCAGTTGAATTCAAACTGAGTTCAAGCAAGGGTTGGTTAACTATAACTGTTGTATGTATAGTTACATACCCGTAGTGAATTGCATTATTATTTACTTTTAGAGGGGTTTGATCTCTCAAGTTTTAATTCTGTTCGAACTACAATACGTATGATTTCTTGTTGGGAGATTAGCTATTGCAGGAAAACCCTTGGTCTCTTTGAATGTTGAGTTGGAAGAACAAGTTTATTTACATGTTTGGTTTAATATAGTGTTGTGGTTGGATTGGCTTTGGCCAGACAAAGTTTGGTTGTGGTAGCTATGTCCAAGTCAGAGTTCTGTATAACTCTTGCTGGTGTTTGGTCTAGAGTAGTATGGTGAAGTAGGCTTGGCAAGTGGGTGTACTAATCATATGGACCTGGAATGGTGACCGTTGGGTTCGGCCTAATGAGTAGGCTTAGTGAGTTGCCTCCATTTAGTACAGGAGGATTGTTAGCCTGGGTAGCTTGCTTGGAACAACCATTGGCATTGCAAACTCTGGGTAGAGTTCAATAATTTCAATTATAGATATTTGTGTTAATTTCTAAAGTTGTGTAACTATAGAGCTTTATCCTACCAGTACTTAAGCTTGTGAGTTAGCTAGAGTAATACTAGACTAATTAATATTTTTCTCCGACAAATTATGCCTTAACTATTTTCTATATATTTAGTTAACTTTTCTAGAAAGTTTAAAATATTGCCTAGGATAAGAGTAGCATATAAATTGCTTCGTGTTTAGTTTCTAATGATCTAAATTGTTAATTGGATAAATTAGGTTAAACCTAACCAACTAGTGGAGCTTAATTAGTAAATAGAACTTGTGTAGAGATTAATCAACTTGTACATATTATTAAATACAGGAGGACATCTACCTCCGATCTTCACCCGTACTTTCCTGGAGCAAGGCAAGTACTTTTCTACAGTTTTGTGCATTTACATTCTTGTACTCTTTCTTGTGACACGTCATGGCACGATATCATGTACTCATATACTCCTGTACTCTTGTTCTTGTACTTGTTAGTGTCGAGTGGAGAAATATACTAGCCATGTGACCAATCCCGGTTACTATACTCATGTGCCTAGCTTAGGCCTCGCATCGTGCATGCGGGCCCTAAATCGTACCATATTCATGTACTCATATGCATGTTCTCACCCCAGCCGGTCACATGGACTAGATGTATTTTGATATTGTGCACTTATCATGTCTGGTACTTTAGGATTATAGTTTCATTCCTGTACATTATATTTCATGTACTTTACAAGTTCATGTACTTTACATTCATGTACTATAGTTCCTGTACTTATTTTCTGTACTACTTTCCTCTACTTTCCTGTTCATTCCTGTATTTTATTTCCTATACTCCTGTACTCTGTTCATGTCATGTTCATGTTTTATTACCTAGAACTGTACTTTGCTCTGCTCCTGACTGGATAAGTTACAGGTATGCTTGCAGGATATCATTCTACCTTATGGGCCAGAGCCCGGGATCTTAGTTGAGCAGGATGGGTCATGACTTAGCTTGAGGTTCAGGTTTAGACTGTTAGCTTTACTCTTAGATATTGTTTTAGAATTCATAGTACATTTCATTCTTGATGACTCGTACATTTATATACATAGAATTGTGGATTATGGTGATCATTCTGGGATACGTTTTTAGATGTTGTGATTATATACATTTATGATTATCTGGTTAGATTTCCCTAGTTTGGTACAGCTTACTTCGTCGTGTCTAACGACGAAGGCTGGACGTATCCGACTCGTATCTGATTATTCAGGAGCGGGTCGTGACATATTTTTAGGGGTGGCCCATGCAGGTCTATCCTAATGGTACCTAGGTCTTAGCGTACTATTGGGGGACTTGATTTAAACTAGGGAAACTTGATCACATCATAGGAAAGATCGAGAAATAAGGGTATATCAGGTATATCAGGTATATTGATATCAATAAACACTTGTTGATTTTAGGATTAGGACATTTTACCAGTTTTCTATTTTTTAGATAATTCAAGCACGTGACACCAGAACAGTCGATCCAACTACACTCGAAAGTTTCGAGCTCCCACTACCTTCTACCACTCTATTATCCCCATGGGTAGTACGTAGTTGACGGAGATGTTTGAAGAATTCCTTGACAACCAGAGGGAGCATGCCATCCTTTCCAAGTCAGACTTGTGGATACACTCTCCGAGCCAGAAAGGACTTCTGATTTCCAGACTCTCGGATCTTTGGGCTTTTCTGACACCAAGTGCATATCTTGCACCGAGGAGCAGATCGAGAACGTGGACCCTCTACTGAAGATCAATATCCAAGTCTTTGAGGATCCGACTCCTCTGAAGATTGAAGTCACCAACCGGAAGACCCAGCTCGTAACACATACAACAAGATGGAAAGGTGAAGCCCAGGAGAGACATAAAGACTTATGACGAAGACAGCAACTACTATGGATCCGTAAAGCGTCGCCACACTCAGACCACGCTTCTTCGGCCCAGCGGAAGATTCATATTCAGCCGCCTATTATTTATAATTTTTTGCCACAGCTCAGGACACCACTACGAAGAGTGGCACAAAAGACGAAAGCTATGCTTGTACTGCTGATCGCCTGTCCACCAAGTCAAGGACTGCTGGAGACCACTGATCATACTGCCCAAGGACAAGGACGAGGAGCACCAGTATCACAGAAGAAGGGCCCGCCTCTCCAGATTCATCAATCACATGGAGCATTACCGCAGGGACCAGTCTTCGTCAGGAAAGTTAAAGAAGGTTAGAGAGATTTCCATCCCGGAGAAATATTGAAGATAGATTAAAGGCAAAAGATTTCTTTTGCATGGTTGGGAAAACCATGTATCTTGATTCGCAATCCAGTCATCCCTTAAA
Source organism: Iris pallida (assembly GCA_029216955.1). Lineage (NCBI taxonomy): Eukaryota > Viridiplantae > Streptophyta > Magnoliopsida > Asparagales > Iridaceae > Iris > Iris pallida. The sequence continues at coordinate 76,959 of JANAVB010029535.1, forward strand.
ATTTTTCTTAGCCCTTAGATCATTTCTTGCAACTTTTTGTTTCCTATTTTGAAACCTGGGATGATATTCAAAATTTATTTTGAGATATTGTTTCCTATCCAATAAACATGTTTCATATCCACAATTCGATATTATTTGAAATCCACTACTCGATACTGTTTGCCTATTTCCTTTGATGATTTCGATTTTCTACTCGAAAGTTGTTCACTACCTGTTTCGACCTTGTCTTATATCCAAGATTTTGCTTATTTTTCGGGATACTTGTCCCTACTTGTTATTGATATTCTGTTCGCTAATCAAACTTGTACTAATCAAGATTTATTCCTACTTGAAACATCATTCTGAAACCGTGTTTGAACCTTCGCTTCTATTGATGCTTGATTGAGATTCTATTTCCTATTTTGACTTTATTCGGGACTCGCCCTCTATTTACGACTTTGTTTACTATTGAGATTTACTTGTTTCATATTTACGATCCAATACCTTATTGCCTATTGAAACCTGTTTTTTAGTTACTATTCGATATCTTGTTTTCTCGTCAAGATTTTCTATTCGAGATTTTATTTCCTAATCACGACTTTGTTGATATTGGTTTTCTATTTGAGACCTTGTATTCTATTGGAGGTTGCTTTCCCTTCGAGATTTTATTCGAGATTTCGTTGTTAATTGAGATGTTGTTGAACCTTATTTCCGATACGAGATTTTATTTCTCATTTTGAGACTTTGTTTTTTGTCTGATACCTTGATTTATGCCACCTTTGAGACTTCGTTACCTACCCAGGATTACGTTCCATATACGGGATCTTGTTATCATCCCGGATTCTTTTGAGATTTTGGTTACTATTTGAAATTTCGATTCCCTGCTCAAGATTCTAAATCTCTCTGGATGTCTTTTTGTACTCACTGATTGGATCCCTTGTCGTCTCTTAGTACCTAATAAACCCTTGTATTCTAATAGTCAGATAACCTCACCATCTTCTTGACTTGGACTATTGAAACTTGTTTTGATTCCTTGAAATTTTCTATGGATAAAGTTGAAAGACTATTCGATGACCTACTAGGGCGTCACAGTTGCGCGCTGCAGCCGTTATCTGGATTGCGGAGACCAAAAGTTCATTGTAGCCAACAGCGCACTGGCGGGACGGGAACTCTAAGTTGAAATGATTTCAGACATTCATAGGTTTCGGGTATTATGGAGACTTGTCCTAAATTCTTCATGTCGTGATCTCTTGGGTTGCTTCATTGATGATTGTTGGAAAATGGATATAGCGCACAGAATATTCGGTGACATATTATTATTTGAGTCACGGAGCCAAAAGTCCACTGCAGTCAGATATATATTAGCGGGGTAGGGATTCTAAGTAAAGTGATTTCAAAAACCTATATGTTCTCGGGTATTATGAAAATTATATTTCCTTTTTCATATGATTATTGGTTTTCAAAAATCACAGATCCTTGCACGTTCATCCTGATTTGATATTGTATCTCCTGAGTATTTCGTACGTTTCCTAAATCAACCCTTGTTAATTTCCCTTCTAGCATTTTATCGTTAGATCATTGATTTCCTCAAATATATATTGCCAGATTTTAATTCCATACTTCGTTCATGTCTTGTCAAAACTTTAATCTTAAATCATGTCTATCTGACCATGATTTCCTATCTTGTCCTAGTCCACTTGTGTTAAACTATCGATTTTTGATCGTACTTAATAGTTGTGTCTTCATGATTTTGTTCCTCTAAGTTGTAATTGAAACTTTATTCCATTCGTGCCTATTTAAACCTTGATCATTGTTAGATCGTGTTATTCCAATTTCTTGTATGTAATTATCGTACAAGGTCTCAAGGTTTAGAGAACGTCTCAGAGTTGTATAGGATCGGCGGAAGCACTGGGCGGACAGCAGCAGACGGCCACTGGAGTTCGCAGTTGGAGATAGAGTGTTCTTGAAGATCTCTCCGACCAGAGGTGTCATTTTTTTCGGTAGAGGTGGGAAGCTCAGTCCGAGATTCATCGGGCCTTTCGACGTGACGGTACGGATTGGCGAGGTGGCATATTGACTAGCGCTTCCAGCCAGCTTGGAGGGAGTGCATGATGTTTTCCACGTGTCCCAGCTTCGACGCTACATTCCAGATCCGAGGCATGTAGTGGACTATTCAGAGCTAATGGTGGGTCCGAGCTTGACCTACGAGGAGAAGCCAGTGGAGATCCTTGATCGGAGGAAGAATCGCCTGCGGAACCAGACTATTCCACTTATCCGCGTCATATGGAGACACCACCCTCTAGAAGAGTCCACATGGGAGCGCGAGGACGAGATGCGAGAGCGATATCCTAGCTTGTTTGCTTGATTGTATTCGTGTGTTCGAAAATTCTATTTTCAATAAATGATTTGTGTTTGAACTTTTTGTGAATTGAGATTTATCTTGTGGGTCTTCGAATTTCGAGGATGAAATTTTTCAAGGAGGAAGATTTGTAACTCCACTTTTTCCATTTCAGTAGAATTTAAAATTTTAATAATAATACCTTATTTTCTTTTTCTAAATATATGCTTTATGAATATTTTGGAGGGAAAGAATTTGGAGCAGGAATATTTTCAAATTTTCAAAAGTTGGTTACAACTAATTTGAGTGGTCCCCAAAAATTTTTGAATCTCCTAAACTTACTTTATAACTGATTTCTATCAGTTATGTAATAAGTGAAAAGGGGGAGGGCCTATTTACTAGGTTGCCATTAGTGGAAGGACTTTAATGCAAAAGTCCCATTTTTCCTTTATATCAGCTGAGGAGAGAGAATCATCTCTATTTTATTTTTCCTAATCCCTTTCTTCTGCTCTCCCCGAGCGCGCGAGCCCTAACCCTAATCCATTTCGGCGACACGACGGCGAGGCATCTCCTCCAACTCGACGACGACGGCAGTGGTTTTCCGACCCCTCGGCGAGAAGTTCTCCGACGACTATTCTCCTCTTGGCGACGGCAAGTCGAGCTCCATTTTTGGCAACAGACGACCATCTGGCGGTGCACCCCGCTGACGGTGGACAACTCTTTCTTCGACGGCGATCGATGAGGTTTGATTTTTCTTTCTCTTCTGCCGACGGCGAGTACGTCTTCCTAGGCGGTGGCGACCTTTCCCGAGTCGACAACTGAGGTCGAGATCGAAGCTTTCCTTCGATCAGTGGCAGCATCGAGTCAATTTTCGGATCGAGTTTCCTCCTGAATTGTTCAGATCTGGTAAGAACCTCTAGTCCGATTTTCCTACTTGAATGAATAAGCCTTTTTTGTCCTTGATTTCTGATCGGTGATCTCGCGACAAAATAGTTTGTAGTCAAAATCAGAGATTTCGTTGAATCAAGTTGTGATCGATCAACGAATTGGAGGACGATGCCGCAGTGGAACGTTTGGGTATAGTAGAGCCCTGTGGCCGTACCCGACACTTGGAGACGTCCTGAATCAGCGGATTTCTTCCAAGTATATATGCTATCATTCTGATTAATTCTTGATTCTTTACTTCTATATTTGAGTACATATGTTTTTGGTCAGGATCGGTAGGAGTGGGGTCGATGTATCCGGTGTACATACCCAGACTGTGTTGAGTTGCATAGGACAGTTCGTAGGTACAGTCGTGTAGCTGTGTCCTATGTGGATCGTGATGGAGAAGTATGCGTATCCGAGTCGATTTAGCAGCAGGTGGTGATGTATGTTGTGGAATGTTGAAGTAGCTGAGCTCGCCTTTATTTTAGTAGGGTGTTTCAAGTGACGAGTCGCGTGCGGGGATATTCGATTTGAACTGCAGTGGCTATTTCATGTTTCATCTTTGATTTTAATTGATTGTATATTCTTTCATTTAACTTGTATATTCCTTCATTGATTGTAATCCTCTCCTAGCTTTCTAATGTTTTGTGTATGGAATCGAACCTTAGGAGAGTACGGGTTTCCAATTGAATTCAAACTGAGTTCAAGCAAGGGTTGGTTAACTATAACTGTTATATGTATAGTTACTGTAACGACCGTGGTTCGTATTACGTATTTTGGTATACGTATGCGTATATTGCATGTTTCCTGGCATGGTTTATTCTGGTAATTCCTCATTTGGTTCGGTCCAGCTTGACTTGGTTGGCTTGATTCGGCTTGGTTTTGCATAGGTTCGGTTTTGCTTGGTTTTGAGTAGACCAAACCACTCCCACCTACCACCCCTTCCTTCTTTAATAGCCGCCCAACACTCTCTCTCCGAATTACTTCTTTCCCATTACTCCTTCTTCCTCACCATTACTCTCCTCACCTACCAGAGAGAGGTTTAGGCAAGTGCAACTTGCTTCATGAAGGAACTCAAGTTTTATTGTTCCATTTTCTTCTCCACAAGATTCTAAGCCACTTTAGTACTTAGCATTTTCAAATTCCATGGCTCCTTTCATGTAGATCTAAGTTTCTAGCATTTTGATCTTCTTGGTTTGGATCTACTAAAATGGCTTGTTTTCAAAAACTAAGAGTTTTTTGTAGTAGGCATTCTGATTGTATGCAAGATTAGTTTTGGGATGGCCGGATTCCACCAAGTCCTGGCCGAGATGGAGTTCCTCGAGTTCCTGAGCTTTTACGCACGTTTGTCTTGGCTATGGGGAGAAGACGAAGCTTTTACGCCCACGTTTTACGTGTTAGCGTAGTACTTAGTTTTACGTCCACGTTTTACGTGACAGCGTATTATTCAGCCTTTTACGCACACGCAATCGCGTGCCAGCGTACTTCATTTTTACGCTAAGTCCCTATAAATTTTACGCTCGAGATTCTTCCGTTCGCGTAAAAATTCTGCTCGCGTAAATCATGCTCGCGTAAAATCCCTAGCCCGAGCAGACTCTCGCATGCGTAAAAGTCTGGCTTGAGTGCTTCACTAGCGTAGAATTTCGCTCGGGAGTTCGCATGCGTAAAATCTTACGCGCATATAATCTCGCTTGCGTACAACCCGGCTAGCGTAAAACACCACCCACGTGCACCCTTGCTCGTGCTCGCGTAGAGCCGCTTTACGCTTAAGGCCCTTGGCATAGCGTAAAGGCGCACTCGCGTAGAGCCTTGAGCCCCTTGCGTACTCGGTCGACTTTATGCCTTGCACTATTCATGAATTGACAAATTACGGATAGATTGATATAACTGGGCTAATATTGGCATGGAATAGCATGGCAAGTACATGATATGACATGACATGACATGACAAGATATGACAAGTACACACCATGGTGAACATTAAAAGCTGTTGTGACGGCTTGCAAGACATGACTATAATGGATGACCTGGACACCGTAGATGATTGTGTTTGTATAAATAAACCAGTACTGTCTTGCATCATGTCTAGGATGGGGATCCCTGGGTACCACGGTCAGGGGTACCTATTAAAAATTGTCTAAGGCTAATAACTAGAATAATTCAGTAGTCATGAAAAGATTTTCCCTGCTACAGGCAATCCCGTTATCTGGGCGCTCAAGTGGACTTGTAGCCTGTCGATGAGTAGGGCACATTTCCAGCACACTGTCAAGTGTTGCCCCCACCCTGGATGGATATTCGACCTGGATAACCTGGATGGTCTGCAGGGCTTGTGGCTGTTGGAATAATCTTATTGCATTTTGCTAGTTACTAGGCTTGTGCTAACCCTAGCTAGTTAAAGTATCAAGCCGTACTCATTGCTTGGCCGTGATTGATTGAATGGAATTTAGCCCATCTTAGTCTTGTCATGATCCTTTACAAGATTGTAACATGACCTGATTTTCTGTGCCTTACTTATCGGTAAATGATGAGATACCAAGTTCTGTTCAGATGAAGAGTTGCAACTCCGGTCCTTGTTTGGTTTAAGGGTTGTAACTTGGCTATCTGAATAGTCCTATGGTTATCTTACCATATATCGTCCTGATTATTTATGCTTACCTTGACAATAATGATCAGGGACCATTTCTGTTCAGGCGAAAGGTTACAACTCCGGTCCTTATTTGGTTTAAGGGTTGTAACCTGGCTTCCGGAGCAGTTCTGTGTCTTCTCCTCGTTTATTGTCCTATTGCATTCTGTGTCATGCTCGTCCTGTTTTACAAGAATATGACATGACATGGTTACCTATGATTGCCTTAACAATAAAGATCAGGGGCAAGGCTATGTTCAGGCGAAGGGTTACAACTCGGTCCTTGTTTGGTTTAAGGGTTGTAACCTGGCTCCCGGAGCAGTTCCTTATCCTCTTTTCGTTTATTGTCTTAGTTTACCCTAAGTCAAGACTAATCATGTTTTACTTTACCAGCAGTATTTGAGACGGATTTCTATTCAGGTGAAAGGTTGCAACCCCGGTCCTTGTTTGGTTTAAGGGTTGTGACCTGGCTACTTGAATGGTTTCTTCGTACTCAATTCATTATTGTTGTCCCCGTTATTATCAGTAGCTTTATAATTATCTTTAATATTCATTTATGATATACTGGTTTTAGTTCCTAAGTGAAACCTCTTTTGTGGCACTTGCTCTTTCTGGGGTCTGACCCAGCTGGTTTTGTATGGCCAGATATCGGAGCAGCTCTAGAGGATCTACCTACCTTCCAGCCAGATGGTGACCACCAGGCATAACCCTGACAACGAGTGGGGTTTCTTTTGTTCTCTCACTCTATTGTAAAATTATTCTTTTGAGGCGTTTAGCCGGCGAGCACGTGTTAGCTCGTATTGTACCCTTATTTATTGTCTGCCTACGGGCTGTAACATGATTGACAAATCCTAGGGTTGATCATGTATGACTGAAACTCTTGTTAGTCTTGATATTTTGTACGACTAGCTTCATGATCATCCAAATATGTAATGTATGGGACGCCTTACTATTGTATATTTGGGGCTCTGATATCTTGTAATTGCTATTACTTGCTTGAGATTGAGACAATAGGCTTGTTCACGACCTTAAGTGACTGATGGCTTGTAGATAAACCCTTATGTATCTAGACAGCCGTGACCGTATAGCGAGGTAGGTTGCACTTCAATATACGTAGCTGGCTATGTTCGCCCCCGCTCTCCAGTATTCTGGTTCTGGGGCATTACATGGTTTAAGTGGTGGCCCATGCAGGTCTTATAAATCAAGATATGTGAGGGTTTACCGAATAGATGTCTCAATCAGTACTCGCCCTTGATCTCTGCTCGTATCTTCTGAATTCCTGTAATCTTGACCTGATCACATGCTTGTATCGTTGATCTGTCCTGGTCCTTCCTTATTGTTTCTTATGTCATCTTCTTCAGCGGCATTATTCCTGGACCTGACGATCAGCAAGACGGAGCACCTCCCGTGGACCAGCAACAACCTGGAGATCAAGCCCAACATTCAGGAGTAGCCTCCAGAGTCGTGCCTACTGGAGGAGAGCCACCCATTCAGCCCGTCCAGCCTGCAGAACCTGATGATGGTACTTTTGGATCTCATCAGGTTATTATTAGCTTTCCAGGATCGTCGAGGAGATGCCTTGAACCAGGCGGTAGCAGATGCTTTGACCAGAGGTGGTCATCAGGATAACAGCGCGACCAACAGCTTTAGGCGCTTGAACCCTCCATTCTTCGACGGCAGTGAAGATGCTATCGCTGCTGATGCTTGGCTTCAGGACACAGAGGTGATTCTAGAAGCAGCCAGGACTCCAGAAGCCGAGAAGGTGGCCGTAGTGCGCCTACAATTATTAGATCTTGCCGCGCAGCTGGTGGGCGGCGCAGGCCATTGGATTATTGGCACCCATTGCTTGGGCGGTATTCAGAGATAGATTTCAGACCAAGTATTTCGATGATGTAGCTCGATACGATCTACAGACGAGGTTCACCAATCTGAAGCAGATGAACAGGAGGGTCGACGAATATGCGGCCGAGTTTTCGAGACTCGGTCGGTTTGCTCCCACCTTGGTAGCAACCGAGTTCGACAGAGCCCAACGGTTCTAGCAGGGACTGCACCTAGAGATTCTATTGGCAGTGGAGCAGTTTGAGCATCAGACTTTTGATGCGGTATTGAGAGCAGCCAGGAGGCATGAGTATACCTCACAGAGGATTGTGGATCGGACCGGGGGTTGGACGCGATCCCATGGCTAGATGAATCAGTCATCAGCATCAGTCCCGGTAGCTAAGGCTTTGACCATTGGAGCTCCAAGGTGGGCAGCCTCAGTTACGTCGGTTCAACATTCAACCCCGATGCACCCTCAGCAGCAGAAGCAGAAGCAGTCTTCCACAGTGGGATGTTCACACTGCGGGAAGTCGGGGCATGTGGTATTAGAGTGTCGCAGAGCACAGGGTTTGTGCTTGGTTTGTGGTACCCCAGACCACATGATTGGGAATTGCCCAAACAGGGGGAGTTCATCCTCATCAGCCTTTTCTAGTCCTTCGGTGGGAGGACCCGCTCCAGTCAAGCAGCCGCAGCAGTACCCGTTCCCGAAGCCATTGGCCGCAGGCCCAGGCATTCCAGCAGCAGAGACCGTAACAGTATGTCCAAGCCCAAGCCCTGATCCAGAGCAGACAGAGGAATTTTTAGCAGAAGGAACCCGTACCCAGAGGGCATGGTCAAGTGCGGGCCTTGACCATGGAAGAGGAAGGAATAGCACCCGGTGAGGTAGTGGCAGGTACTATTCTCGTTAACACCTTTCTAGCTTCAGTATTTTATTCTGGTGCCTCGCATTCATTTATGTCTGCACGATTCGCGACACGGATAGGATTGGTGTCACGACCCACACCCAGCGTAAGGGCACGAGAAGTAACGAACGCCCAGCCAACGTCGCAGTGTCGACGGTAGAATGCTGTCCTGAGTCACAGTATCTAATACAGTCTAAAATAAACTCCGAATGGAGAGTAATAATAAGTAACTCAATCACAATACTAAGATGGAATAGAAGAATGAATCGCAAGAGAGTCACAAATAAAAAGTCTAGGTGTAAACCACCAGAATAAATCTCAAGTACAACTCATAAAGTCTCAAATAGAAATGCAAATAAAGTACTAAGTCTCAGCTAGACTATAGGCAAGTCCTCAGCGACTGTGGGATCCTCCTGAGGGTCCACGTCGCTAGTGTCATCTAAGCCAATGCCATAATAAGTAGGGCAGTACTCCTCATCAATACCTATAAAAATTTCAACATGCCCAGTCAGGACGGAACGAGCACATATCTCTCACGACAGTTCATAGCAGGAATGGACATATAAAGCAAGCTATAGAAAACTATACATGAATCGCTGTAAAGGAAATCAACAAGAGAGAGAGACTATAAAATGAGATATAATATGATAATAGGGAAATATAACCTTCTACGTGAATCAGAGCATGAATTGGTTATGTAAACGGTCTGGGTTGCACATGGATACAGCTATGGAGTACACATGGATACAACTAATGGGGATAATGATCACATAACCAACTACACTCTCCCTGTCCCAACCAATACACAAGGAACGAAGCATGTTATGTTATTGCACATGGATAACAACTACTGTATACATGGAGCTTATATGGTCATGAGTGTACATGAATAACATATGAGTGCACATGGATAAATGTGAATACATGGAGTACATGATGACCATGATAAAGTACATGAACATGACATACTCGATGTATCCGAGGGGATAACATCGCATGAAAAGATCCAGAGAGTACTAATCCGTGTGAACATTGTGTCA
>JANAVB010029536.1:0-32378 GCA_029216955.1 Iris pallida
CACACACACACACACATAACTTATAAAATATAATTATAAAAATTTCTAAAATCCCCAAAATATTTTTAAAATATTTGAATAAATATTTCATCATTTTACTTATTATGATTATAACAAGACTATTAAGCAAATTATCAAATCAAACACAAGCTTAAATACTACAATTTATATTAAATAAATAAATAATAATAATAATAATAAAACAAAAATCTTAAAACATTTCTATTACAGTTTAGTAAAAGTTTTGTACAACAAAAATTATACTATCATATAGAATAGCAATCTCTTGCTTATATTTTGATATTCACAATTCATATAAATTTGTTTGAAGGCTATTTAATAATTCTAAGAAATTACAAAATCTTTACTAAGATTAAAATAAAACTTACACATTAAGGAGGGCTTTACATTGGATAATTAATATGCATAACATTTCTTAAACTTAACTACCATATACCAACCTTCTAAATAAGGAGGAATACCTATACAAATATACTCTCTCTCTTTTTATAAATTTTAGGGGTTTTACAATACGTCCGATCTATGGACCAATCTCTTGGTGCCTTGCTAGCCCAGAAGAGCAGTGAAGGCCACGAACAGGCGATCTACTATCTCAGCAGAACCATGGTTGGAGACGAACACAGGTATAATCCTGTTGAGAAAGAGTGCCTCGCCCTTCTCTTTGCTATACAAAAGACGTGGCACTATGTGATCGGACAGACGATCCACGTCGTATCAAGAATCAATCCCTTAAGAGTCCTCATGATCAAGCCAGGGGCATTAAACTCACGATTAGCCACGTGGGCAATCCTTCTGACTCCCTATGATATGGTGTTCGTCCTGCAGAAGGCAGTCGAAGGCCAAGCGCTGGCAGATTTCCTGGCAGCACACCCTGTGCCAGAGACGTCAAAACTCTACGACGATATCCCAGATGAAGTTCTAGAGTCCAATGCAGTCTTAGACAACTCAGGTTGGCGCATGTTCTTCGATGGTGCTTCAAGAACAGGACCAAAGGGCGATATCATCGTAGGAGTTGGGATCATCCTCATCACCCCCGATGACCGAGTCATCAATCGCGCGTATTCTCTCATGGAGTCATGCACCAATAATGTTGTAGAGTATAACGCTCTCATCATTGGGCTTCAACTCGCTAAACAGCTGGGGGTTGACTACATCGAGGCCTATGGAGACTCGAAATTAATCATCAGCCAGGTTCGAGGGCAGTATGAGGTTCGACATGAAGACCTGATCCCCTACCACCAGGTAGCGATCGACATCATCTCCACATTCGTAGGGTTCTTTATAGAACACGTGCCACACCTACATAACTTAGAGGTCGATGCACTAGCCAGCCTCGCCGCTTCTCTGGCTGCCCCCGTTGGATCCCAATATACCATTACAGTGATGGGACGAAAGCTAGTTTGTTCGAAGAATGCTCGACGTACATGTTAAAGCTACACAGTACAAGTAAACACTGACGTGGACATTCGAGACTGGCGATTCCCATTCATAGACTACGTTGTCTACGGAATCCTGCCTGAAGACCCAAAGGAAGCGGCCTCTGTCAAGAGACGCTCACACCGATTCTTCTACGACACGGCCACCAAAATATTGTACCTTCGTTCATACGACGGACTCCTCCTGCATTATTTTTCCCAAACAGAAGTGCAAGTGGCACTCCGAGAGGCGCATGATGGAACCTGCAGAGCCCATCAGCCCGGCCCTAAGTTACAAGACCAGTTGTGTCGCATGGGCTATTATTGGCCCACCATGATGGCAGACGCCATAGATTACACAAAGAAGTGTCAGATATGCCAGTTTTACGCTGACTTTATCCACCGACCTTCGAAATATCTACACCCCACGGTGGCAGCTTGGCCATTTAAGGCATAGAGAATGGACATCGTCGGGCCGATCAGCCAGCCCTCCTCCAAAGGACACCGATTTATCCTCGCCATCACTGACTATTTCTCTAAATAGGCGAAAGCGGTACCACTGGTAGAAGTTAAAACCTCCAACATGATCAGCTTTATCAAGCACCACGTTATTTACCGCCTCGGAGTTCCTAGAAGGATTGTCTACGATAATGGCCCCCAATTCGTGAGCCACACATTCCATCGATTTTACGCAAGAACCGAATACAGAATGTGGCATCAACGGCTTACAACCCTGCGGCTAATAGACTAGCAGAGACATTCAACAAAACCATCGTCAAACTGCTTAAGAAAGTCGTCTCTTCTAACAAACGTGATTGGAATGAGAGGTTGGGCGAATGTCTATGGGCTTACCGTACGACCGTTCGGACACCCACGGGCAGCACACCATTCTTCCTTGTCTATGGGAGCGAAGTAGTGCTCCCCATGGAGATCCAAATCCCGTCCTTACGGGTAGCTATCACCAACCAGCTGGCTGACGAAGACAATCAGCATTGATGGCTACAAAAGTTAGAGACGTTGGACGAAAAATGCCTACTAGCGCAGCAAAGGATCGAGCTTTACCAAGCTCGTATTTTTGGGACCTTTTAAAAAAGGTCCGGAAAAGAACATTCCTAGTGGGCGACATCGTCTTAGCAGTTTGAAGACCGATAGTGATGACTCACAAAATGGCAGGGAAGTTCAAACCCAAGTGGGAGGGACCATTCTTCATAGAGACGGTGTATTCCAACGGCACTTATCGACTGGCCAAATCTAATGGTGACTTACTCATAATGCCAATCAATGGCAAGTTCCTGAAGAAATACTATGTATGAAGACAAGCAATACCAGCGAAAGCCCTCACGCTCAAGTGGGTGCTCACAAAGTCGTGCCAAGTCAACAAAAGAAGGCAAGACGCTTCGTAAACTCTCAAAATGACGTGGGTTCAGAAAAAGGTCATGATAAACGTTCACAAGAAACGAGGAGTCATGATCAATACTTAAGGAAGCGACAACTTGAGGCATTTAATGTTGAAACCCAAGCATGACGTCAGCCTGGCAGCAAACGTGATGGGCGTTTCGCCTACAAAGAAACACGTGTCAAGATTCTTTTCCAAGTATCCCGAGCTTGACTCAAGTTCGGGACACTTTGAAGGAGGTCTTGTAGAAGCATGAAAAAGTACAGGAGACACAAGGTGCAGGTGGGTACTCTTGCTACCCACCCATCTTCACAAAGGTGCAGATAAAAAATGGCACAGGTTGGTGCTCCCGCTACCAACCCAGCTTCACAGAAGCGCAGGCGGTCAAGCACGCCAACAGAAAAGACAAACTCACAAAAAACAGATAAAAAGTTCAAGGACAGTTCTTTTTATTAAATCATGGCTACAAGAGTCTATTACATATTTGTCATGATTACATAAAAGAAAACTTCCTAAGGATCTGTTACAAAGTCTTTGTGATTACATGTGCTGAACTAAAAAATTCTACGGATCTACGCTGGGGTTCATCTTCACAGTGTGATCGTCATGAGAGAAGGGACTGTAGATAGAAGATGTGCCATCAAAGTCTGCCACCACAGCACCCTTCCTCCTCAGACGCAGCTCTTTCTGAAGCAGCTATTGGCCTAAGCGAGAATCCAGTCCATAGCACGATAGGAGGCCCTTTTCAAAAGTGCATCAGCTTCTGAGGCTCTTCCAGCCTAACAAAAGTGCGCAAACCGCCAATGAGCAGGGCAGAGCACAACCTGCGGCGCTTCATGTTGGCAAACCAGACTGAACTCGATCGGCAGGTGTAACTACCACGAATTGGAAATTTTACTCATGAAATCTTAAACTATAAAATTCTTTTCTTGAGGTTTAAAATTCTAGTTTTAAAGAGGAAAGAATATTATGCTTTTGAGAATTTATAGAAAATCAATTTGTTTTATTATATAAATTGTGATTATTAGTATTTAATTAATTGTTTTCATTTTTGAATTAGGTTTAGCGAAATAACTCGTCGAGAACGAGTATAACTTTCCAAATTTTCTCTTTACGTGGATGTTGGTTCTTGTATAAGTAATCGGTAGGATGCAAGGGCCAGGCTGGTATTTAGATAAGTAGTCGGTGACTATTGACTAAGGCCTTTAGACCAGAACTATATTTTGAGTATGTCGTTAAGGGTTAGTGTTATTATGGTCGGAACCAATAGGCCCTGAGAAAGAGTTTTCCTTTCTCAATACTTTGATGCATCCTAAGTTTATTACTGTCAATTTGGACTTGAGCGAATTTGGTTGTAGTTTAGCACGGACTATACTTGATAGGTCAGGACTATAGGGCAATCTAACAATCGGATTTGCTTGGGCCGGGCTTATGCAGTAGTTTAAAAAAATGGATAGTCTAGGAATTTGTTGTAATTAGTTGGAGTTTGTTAGAGGTTAGTCCTCCAATATGCCCATAGGTCTACTCCTATTTACAATTGTTGCCACTCAAGTCTTGAAGAACACTCCATTCCCTCCTTTAAACTATTGGGACTTCCAATAGTTTATTACACACAAAATTTATTACAAAAATTCCTATCACTCTCTGCTGCTCCTTCCCGACGCCATCACCACTCCAGACTATTTTGGCTATCCGCCATCACTCTGACGAACTGCATCTCCACTACCACATTCAAACGCCACCACCGCCATCAAGAGATTCATGTCGCAGAAGTCAGCTCACCTTGCTCCGGTCGTCGCTAACCTGAGCATGACGATCGCGTCACCGCGTCACCGGAGTCATGCACTGTCTCCGCATTGTTTTCGGAGCCACCCGGCAAGGCAGCGATCGCCTCCAGATCCGACGTGCTCGGCTGATCCCAGCCATTCGCGTCCGCTGCCAAGCCTTCATCCAGATCCTCACTCGACCGGCCTTCCGACCGACCCCAGCGTATCAACAATTCATTCGTGTCCTGCTGCAGATCCGTATCATAGGTATGTCCACAAATACATTCAATTGGTTAAACTTTTACACCTACAATTCTGTGTCCAGCATTCGGACACGCAGACACTACTCCATTATCGTGTCCAGTAGTTGGACACGTTACAACTTCACATCCAATATTTTTGTATCCTGGCCATTGCAGAACACTTGCACATCACATAGCATACTCATATCAGACTCAAACCCTAACCTGGCCGTGTCTTGGCCGTGTCCACCGACAGATCTGGCGTATCCAACCGATCACCTCGTCGTGTCCTCGAATTCGTCATGTCGCCACCGTTCCAGAACCTCGCCACTTTCAGATTCGTCGGATCCGACGCCCAGCGACCGGATCCGGAGTACAGCATCGCCTCCAAAAAGGGGGGTTTCGTCGTGGTCCTCATGACTAGCCGATCTAGGCCCTCACCACCTCCATGTGCCGACCCCGTCTATTTTTCTCTCTGCACGAGCGTTGCCGCTTTCCGACGACCGAGCATGGAGGCCATCTAACCTCGTCTTCCTCCTCTACGGGTCGTCCGACCTCGCAGTACGAGCGCCGCCCTCCGCGGTGGTTGTCTGCAACTCCGCCGTGGTTCCAATTTTGGTAGAGCACCGCCATCGAGGACGTAGCCACCCTCGGCTGCCGAGTCCTCGTCGGCATCGGAGGGACTCGCGGTCGTGCTCTTCCCAGTTCCTGTATGTGAGCGCCTCCTTTTGCTCTTCTCCTTCTTCCCCTTCTTTTCTAATTTTTCGGCTGGGTTGGTTCTCTCCAGAGTGGAGAGAACCATGGGTTCTAAACCTAGGTTTTAGTGGGCTGAGGGCTCAGTCTCCTAGTTTTATTAAAGCTTTTATGGACCGGATTCAATAGGATCTGAGCTAATCCAGTTTGGGCTGGTAGCTGGTTGGTTGAGTAAGACAGTTATTCCAGATTTTAATATATGCTTTAAAATGTATTTTTGGGCTTGAAAACTTGGTACCGAGTATAAAGCAAGAGCTTGGGATTAGTTGCTTTAATCATTTTTGGTATGGTTTGAGTTAAGCCACTAGGCTGATTTATATATTTATATAGTGTATAAATTTTTGTGTATATTATTAGTATAATGAGCCAGTATACTATTATAGTATTTAATATTTTGGCATACATTTAGCAAAAATAATGTTTAAGGTATTTCACTAATAATTATTTTGAATAAGCTAAGATATTTTCTAAAAATATTGAGAGCTAATATATGTATGAATAGATTATTAGGGATTGCCAAAACGGGTCTATATATATATATTATTATAAAATTATTTTTGTATATTGGAATATGCTACTAGTAGTTATAGCTACAAATTAATTTTTGCTAGTGGAAATATTCATATGTAATAATACAGTTTATATGTTCAGGTTCTAGTTATGTAAATGATATTGTTTTACTAAATTGTGTCCTGCTAGCTAGTGTATATATAGGGTTAGCTAGAATATATTAGCAAGTAATTTAACTTGTTAGCAAATAGCTAGATAATATTATTGCTAGATTCTGATCCACTCTTGTCCTATTCTAGGAGGAGGCGTTAAGATATATTGATTTGCAAAGTACAAAGGCAAGTACACCGACTCAAACTCTTTACTCTGTATTTCTGTCTTGTTTTATGTTCTCATATTGACACGTTGTACACACGATTGTTCATTGTTCATTGTTCACCGTTCATCGTTCATAGTTCATTGTTCTTACTTATCCAATGGGGTGGGAAAATACTACAGATATGTGATCAATCCTATTTTAGCTAGGCATTGACTAATAGCTTAGGTCTCACATCGAGCACGTGGGACTCTAAGCCGTACCATTATTCATGTGCTCATTGTTCATTGTTTATCCAGCCGATCACATACTCTGATAGTTATTTCAAATGCATGTTACACTGATAGTATAGTTCAATGTTTCTGGATCCAGTACTATAGTTTTATTGTCTTTCATGTACCACAGTTTCATATTCCTGTCTTGTACCATAGTTCATATTATGATTCTTTTCATGCATTTTAGTTTATATTGTTTAGAGCTTCTTATCGGGTTGTACTTTGCTCCTTTCCTGATTGGATTCGTTGCAGTTGTCGGGGCATTCTACCTTAGCATTATGGTTTACAGGACGGGATGATGGTTAGGTAGCCTAGAGGCTACGAGGAGATTAGTGATGGGTTGGAACTTTATTGTACAGGTTTACTTTTAAATTGATGATTTTGTATTATAAAGTCATGGTGATTTGTAATATTATTTAGCACGTGTTTAGATGCTGTGATGTGATTTCATGATGTGACTTGAGATATTAAATGCTTAGTACAACTTACTACGTTGTATCTTCCAACGTAGGCTGGGCGTGTTCGACTCATGTCTGATTATTCGGGAGCGGGTCGTGACATATTTTTAGTGGTGGCCCATGCAGGTCCAGTCCAATGGTGCTTAGGAATTGAGTACCATTGGGAACCTGCGACATAGGATTGATCGATCACAACTTAGGCCGATTGCATGGTTATACATATTTGCTATATGTGTCTTCCTAAGTACTATTTTTATATCTCTATTAGATTCTAATGTTCTCTAGGGACTAGGCTAAATAATATTTTAGGTGTTTTGATTCCTCATTTAACAAACCTTTCATCAATGATTTATATTCCCAAGTCCTCCAAATCTTTTCATAGTTTTGCTACAACCTGATTTTCTTTGATCAATTCTAACATTCTGTCATAGAGCCCTAGACTAACTGCTTAATCCAACTTATATATATATTTATCAAACTTTTCATTGACCATAAGGAATTATTTTGTCAAAATAATTCCGATATAGGTCAGTATCTCTTAGTATTTCTCTAATGGCAGAAATATTTTTCACTAGCTCTTCTACTTAATTTGAATTTGTATTATTTATATTAGTCAGAGTTGGGTTTGATCAAATCTACAAGTCTAGGTCATCAATTCATTCAATAGAGTAAGGTCAGAGAACATATACTTACTTCATTTATTTATATTTTTAGAACTTTTTAGCACTCATGTTGAATTTTTATAAACTCCTTTAGAATTCCTAGGGACAAAGTTGAGAAAATATTCGACTACCTACTATGACGTGGCAGATGCGCACTACAGTCATTTATCTGGATTATGGAGACCGCAAGTTTACTGCAGTTAGCTGCGCACTGGCGAGTCATGAACTCTAAGTCAAAGTAATTCCAGGTATTTATAGATTTTTGGATATTATTAAGGCTATGTCCTAAATTCATAATGTTTTGACCTCTTGAGTTGTTCCGGCAATCCTGGATGAAGTTGATATAATATTCGGTAATCTATCATTATAGGAGTCATGGACACCAAAGGTTCATTGCAGCTAGATGTATACTACACTGGCGGGGCATGAACTCTAGGCGAAGTGACTTCGGATATGTATGGTTTTTGGATACTATTGAGACTATATTCATGATTTCATGTTTGACCTTTTATCGTCATTGACAACTTTACCAGAATTTCTTGAATTGTTTAAACTTGATCTTACTCAAGTTTCAATGTTTGCTTCAAGTTTCAGAACTCATTTCTAGTACCATGTATTCCATATAGAAACTACCTCATTTTTTACAGCTCAATAGGACTATCCTTTCAATTTCTATTGACCAAATCTCCTTCATGATTCAACTCTAGTGATGGTATAACTTTTGTTGATGGTTGCATAATTTGATGGCTATGTATAGATAGTCGATATATAATCATGAATAATATGTATATGTGTATATATGTATAGGGTTGGTAGCTATATAGAAATACGAGAAGAAACCTAGATAGGTTACATAGGTTATTTTAGGTACCCTTGGAATAGACATTTGATGGAGATAGTTATGGGAATCATGGGTAGGCAAATGGGTAATAAGTTTTGAAGGAGTTATAGATTATAGAAGTTTGTGATTGATTTGAGGGTGAATAGGTTATAAAGTAATTATTTTCGTGTATATCCTATCTTATAACCAATGTTTGATTTCCTAAAAAAATTGACGTGTGATTTTTCTAAATCATGATTTGAATTTCTCCTGTTTTACTATCTTGTTTTCAATAAAATTATATACCAGATTTCACTGATAATTATGTCATATCTAGATAATTCTTTAAAGCATATTTATGGGATTTTATCGTGACTGGATTTTATTTCAAATATTGATCGTGCCTTGATTTTGATATCAATTTAATCATGCCATGGTGAATATTTTGTTTTTGTTTTTGAATTCTCTTGGTTATAATCTTGAGTGTACCTCATAATTTTTTTATTTATGATTTGGACTTTATTACTAAATAATTTGATCTTAGTCACGACTGTGCCCAAATGATTTATTTCATTGATCATGTTTCAAAGCAAATTAACGATTTGATTTACTTACTCTTGAATTTGATTTCTAGTCAAGGCAAATTTGAAAAAAAAAAAAAAAACATGCTAGTAAAGCTTACATGATTTTGATTTTGACTTGGTCATGCTTAACTGATTTTTGGTTCCTTTAGTCTAAGCTTTGATTATGCCTTGATAATTTTGATTATATTTTTGTCCGTGCCTAAAATTTTTTTTTGATATTTTGATCATGCACATTGCTTCAATTTTACTTTTTAAAAAAATGAATGAAATTTCAAAATATTTTCATCCTTCTATTTTAGCATGTATGACCCTAATAGTTTAAATTTTGGACTATATTTTTCTAAACATGATTAAATGAATTGATTTTTCATAGCCGTGCTTGTTATGCTAAACGATTTCTTCATGGATTTAGGTCATAATTTTAAACTGTAGCCATAATTAGAATTTTATCATGACTAAATTATTCTGATACTATTTGACCATGCCTAAATTTTGATTTTGATCTTATAGTCACTTTTGGATAATCATGATTTTTCTAGTCATATATAAACTAGAATTTTGTGTTTAAGTAATTTTAATCATTTTTCGTTTTTGTGTTGCTTATATTCTTAATCGTGTTTATCATGCCCTTCGAAATTTCGAGGACGAAATTTTTGTAAGGGGGTAGATTTGTAACTACCGCGAATTGAAAATTTTACTCATGAAATCTTAAACTATAAAATTCTTTTCTTGAGGTTTGAAATTCTAGTTTTGAAGAGGAAACAATATTATGCTTTTGAGAATTTATAGAAAACCATTTTGATTTATTATATAAATTGTGATTCTTAGTATTTAATTAATTGTTTTCATTTTTGAATTAGGTTTAGCGAAATAACTCGTCGAGAACGAGTATAACTTTCCAAATTTTCTCTTTACGTGGATGTTGGTTCTTGTATAAGTAATCGGTAGGGTGCAAGGGCCAGGCTGGTATTTAGATAAGTAGTCGGTGACTATTGACTAAGGCCTTTAGACCATAACTACATTTTGAGTATGTCGTTAAGGGTTAGTGTTATTATGGTCGGAACCAATAGGCCCTGAGAAAGAGTCTTCCTTTCTCAATACTTTGATGCATCCTAAGTTTATTACTATAAATTTGGACTTGAGCGAATTTGGTTGTAGTTTAGCACGGACTATACTTGATAGGTCAGGTCTATAGGGCTATCTAACAATCGAATTTACTTGGGCCGGGCTTATGCAGTAGTTTAAAAAAATGGATAGTCTAGGAATTTGTTGTAATTAGTTGGAGTTTGTTAGAGGTTAGTTAGTTAGTCCTCCAATATGCCCATAGGTCTACTCCTATTTACAATTGTTGCCACTCAAGTCTTGGAGAACACTCCATTCCCTCCTTTAAACTATTGGGACTTCCAATAGTTTATTATACACAAAATTTATTACAAAAATTCCTATCACTCTCTGCTGCTCCTCCTTCCCGACGCCATCACCACTCCAGATTATTTTGGCTGTCCGCCATCACTCCGACGAACCGCATCTCCACTGCCACATTCAAACACCACCACCGCCATCAAGAGATTCAAGCCGCAGAAGTCAGCTCACTTTGCTCCGGCCGTCGCTAACCTGAGCATGACGATCGCGTCACCGGAGTCATGCACTGTCTCCGCGTTGTTTTCGGAGCCACCCGACAAGGCAGTGACCGCTTCCAGATTCGACGCGCTCGGCTGATCCCAGCCATTCGCATCCGCTGCCAAGCCTTCATCCAGATCCTCACTCGACCGACCTCCCGACCGACCCTGGCGTGTCAACAATTCTTTCGTGTCCTGCTACAGATCCTATCATAGGTATGTCCACAAATACATTCAATTGGTTAAACTTTTACACCTACAATTCTGTGTCCAGCATTCGGACACGCAGATACTACTCCATTATCGTATCCAGTAGTTGGACACGTTACAACTTCACATCCAATATTTTCGTGTCCTGGCCATTGCAGAACACTTTTACATCACATAGCATACTCATATCAGACTCAAACCCTAACCAGGCCGTGTCTTGGCCGTGTCCACCGACAGATCTGGCGTATCCAACAGATCTCCTCGTCGTGTCCTCGAATTCGTCCCGTCGTCGTCGTTCCAACGCCTCGCCACTTCCATATCCGTCGGATCCGACGTCCAGTGACCGAATCCGGAGTACAGCATCGCCTCCAAAAAGGGGGAGTTTCATCGTGGTCCTCATGACCAGCCGATCTAGGCCCTCACCACCTCTGTGTGCCGACCCCGGCCATTTTCCTCTCTGTACGAGCGTCGCCGCTTCCCGACAACCGAGCATAGAGGCCATCTGACCTCGTCTTCCTCCTCCACGGGTCGTCCGGCCTCGCCGTGCGACCGCCGCCCTCCGCGGTGGTTGTCTGCAACTCCGTCGTGGTTCAAATTCCGGTGGAGCACTGCCATCGAGGATGTAGCCACCCTCAGCTGTCGAGTCCTCGTCGACATCGAAGGGACTCGTGGTCGTGCTCTTCCCAGTTCCTTAGGTGAGCGCCTCCTTTTGCTCTTCTCCTTCTTCCCCTTCTTTTCTGATTTTTCGGCTGGGTTGGTTCTCTCCAGAGTGGAGAGAACCATGGGTTCTAAACCTAGGTTCTAGTGGGCTGAGGGCTCAGTCTCCTAGTTTTATTAAAGCTTTTATGGACCGAATTCAATAGGATCTGAGCTAATCCAGTTTGGGCTGGTAGCTGGTTGGTTGAGTAAGACTGTTATTCCAGATTTTAATATATGCTTTAAAATGTATTTTTGGGCTTGAAAACTTGGTACCGAGTATAAAGCAAGAGCTTGGGGTTAGTTGTTTTAATGATTTTTGGTATGGTTTGAGTTAAGCCACTAGGCTGATTTATATATTTATATAGTGTATAAATTTTTGTGTATATTATTAGTATAATGAGCCAGTATACTATTATAGTATTTAATATTTTAGCATACATTTAGCTAAAATTATGTTTAAGGTATTTCACTAATAATTATTTTGAATAAGCTAAGGTATTTTCTAAAAATATTGAGACCTAATATATGTATGAATAGATTATTAGGGATTGCCTAAACGGGTCTATATATATATTGTTATAAAATTATTTTTGTATATTGGAATATGCTACTAGTAATTATAGCTACAAATTAATTTTTGCTAGTGGAAATATTCATATGTAATAATACAGTTTATATGTTCAGGTTCTAGTTATCTAAATGATATTGTTTTACTAAATTGTGTCCTGCTAGCTAGTGTATATATAGGGTTAGCTAGAATATATTAGCTAGTAATTTAACTTGTTAGTAAATAGCTAGATAATGTTATTGCTAGATTCTGATCCACTCTTGCCCTATTTTAGGAGGAGGCGTTAAGACATATTGATTTGCAAAGTACAAAGGCAAGTACACTAACTCGAACCCTTTACTCGGTATTTCTGTCTTGCTTCATGTTCTCATATTGACACGTTGTACACACGATTGTTCATTGTTCACCGTTCATTGTTCATAGTTCATTGTTCTTACTTGTACATTGGGGTGGGGAAATACTATAGATATGTGACCAATCCTATTTTAGCTAGGCATTGACTAAGTCTCACATCGTGCACGTAGGACTCTAAGCCGTACCATTATTCATGTGCTCATTGTTCATTGTTTACCCAGCCGGTCACATACTTTGATAGTTATTTCAAATACATGTTACACTGATAGTATAGTTCATTGTTTCTGGATCCGGTACTATAGTTTCATTGTCTTTCATGTACCACAGTTTCATATTCCTGTCTTGTACCATAGTTCATATTGTGATTCTTTTCATGTATTTCAGTTTACATTGTTTAGAGCTTCTTGTCGGACTTGTACTTTGCTCCTTTCCTAATTGGATTCGTTGCAGGTGCCGGGGCATTCTACCTTAGCGTTATGGTTTACAGGACGGGATGATGGTTAGGTAGCCTGGAGGCTACGAGGAGATTTGTGATGGGTTGGAACTTTATTGTACAGGTTTACTTTTAAATTGATGATTTTGTATTATAAAGTCATGGTGATTTGCAATATTATTTAGCACATGTTTAGATGCTGTAATATGATTTCATGATGTAACTTGAGATATTAGATGCTTAGTACAACTTACTACGTTGTATCTCCCAACGTAGGCTGGGCGTATCCGACTCGTGTCCGATTATTCGGGTGCGGGTCGTGACATGTTTTTAGTGGTGGCCCATGCAGGTCTAGTCCAATGGTGCTTAGGAATTGAGTACGTTGGGAACCTGCGACATAGGATTGATCGATCACAGCTTAGGCCGATTGCATGGTTATACATATTTACTATATGTGTCTTCCTAAGTACTATTTTTTATATCTCTATTAGATTTTAATGTTCTCTAGGGACTAGGCTAAATAATATTTTAGGTGTTTTGATTCCTTATTTAACAAACCTTTCATCAATGATTTATATTCCCAAGTCCTCCAAATCTTTTCATAGTTTTGCTACAAACTGATTTTCTTTGATCAATTCTAACATTCTGTCATAGAGCCCTAGACTAACTGCTTAATCCAACTTATATATATTTATCAAACTTTTCATTGACCACAAGGAATTATTTTGTCAAAATAATTCCGATATAGGTCAGTATCTCTTAGTATTTCTCTAATGGCAGAAATATTTTTCACTAGCTCTTCTACTTAATTTGAATTCGTATTATTTATATTAGTCAGAGTCGGGTTTGATCAAATCTACAAGTCTAGGTCATCAATTCATTCAATAGAGTAAGGTCAGAGAACATATACTTACTTCATTTATTTATATTTTTAGAACTTTTTAGCACTCATGTTGAATTTTTATAAACTCCTTTAGAATTCCTAGGGACAAAGTTGAGAAAATATTCGACTACCTACTATGACGTGGCAGATGCGCACTGCAGTCATTTATCTGGATTATGGTGACCGCAAGTTCACTGCAGTTAGCTGCGCACTGGCGAGTCATGAACTCTAAGTCAAAGTAATTCCAGGTATTTATAGATTTTTGGATATTATTAAGGCTATGTCCTAAATTCATAATGTTTTAACCTCTTGAGTTGTTCCGGCAATCCTGGATGAAGTTGATATAATATTCGGTAATCTATCATTATAGGAGTCATGGACACCAAAGGTTCATTGCAGCTAGATGTATACTACACTGGCGGGGCATGAACTCTAGGCGAAGTGACTTCGGATATGTATGGTTTTCGGATACTATTGAGACTATATTCATGATTTCATGTTTGACCTTTTATCGTCATTAACAACTTTACCAGAATTTCTTGAATTGTTTAAACTTGGTCTTACTCAAGTTTCAATGTTTGCTTCAAGTTTCAGAACTCATTTCTAGTACCATGTATTCCATATAGAAACTACCTCATTTTTTAGAGCTCAATAGGACTATCCTTTCAATTTCTATTGACCAAATCTCCTTCATGATTCAACTCTAGTGATGGTATAACTTTTGTTGATGGTTGCATAATTTGATGGCTATGTATAGATAGTCGATATATAATCATGAATAATGTGTATATGTGTATATATGTATAGGGTTGGTAGCTATATAGAAATACGAGAAAAAACCTAGATAGGTTACATAGGTTATTTTAGGTACCCTTGGAATAGACATTTGATGGAGATAGTTAAGGGAATCATAGGTAGGCAAATGGGTAATAAGTTTTGAAGGAGTTATAGATTATAGAAGTTTGTGATTGATTTGAGGGTGAATAGGTTATAAAGTAATTATTTTCGTGTATATCCTATCTTATAACCAATGTTTGATTTCCTAAAAAAATTGACGTATGATTTTTCTAAATCATGATTTGAGTTTCTCCTGTTTTACTATCTTGTTTTCAATAAAATTATATACCAGATTTCACTGATAATTATGTCATATCTAGATAATTCTTTAAAGCATATTTATGGGATTTTATCGTGACCGGATTTTATTTCAAATATTGATCGTGCCTTGATTTTGATATCAATTTAATCATGCCATGGCGAATATTTTGTTTTTGTTTTTGAATTCTCTTGGTTATAATCTTGAGTGTACCTCATAATTTTTTTATTTATGATTTGGACTTTATTACTAAATAATTTGATCTTAGTCACGACTGTGCCCAAATGATTTATTTCATTGATCATGTTTCAAAGCAAATTAAGGATTTGATTTACTTACTCTTGAATTTGATTTCTAGTCAAGGCAAATTTGAAAAGAAAAAAAAAATCCATGCTAGTAAAGCTTACATGATTTTGATTTTGACTTGGTCATGCATAACTGATTTTTGGTTCCTTTAGTCTAAGCTTTGATTATGCCTTGATAATTTTGATTATATTTTGTTCGTGCCTAAATTTTTTTTGATATTTTGATCATGCACATTGCTTCAATTTTACTTTTAAAAAAATGCATAAAATTTCAAAATATTGTCATCCTTCTATTTTAGCATGTATGACCCTAATAGTTTAAAATTTGGACTATATTTTTTCTAAACATGATTAAATGAATTGATTTTTCATAGCCGTGCTTGTTTTGCTAAACGATTTCTTCATGGATTTAGGTCATAATTTTAAACTGTAGCCATAATTAGAATTTAATTATGACTAAATTATTTTGATACTATTTGACCATGCCTAAATTTTGATTTTGATCTTATAGTCACTTTTGGATAATCATGATTTTTCTAGTCATATATAAACTAGAATTTTGTGTTTAAGTAATTTTAATCATTTTCCCGTTTTTGTGTTGCTTATATTCTTAATCGTGTTTATCATGCCCTTCGAAAGAAACTCTCCCTTTATATAGGGCATGAGTGGTCCATGACATAGGCCACGGGGCCGTCGGTTAAAATTCCCATATTAAAGGGATGAACCTAGGACTCAGCACGATGAACCTCATTAAATAGGTTCATTCGACTAAGTCTTAGACCATTAAAAGACCCCTTGAAATTCCCCAAGTAACGTTGGCAATTAAGAGGGAGTCGTTCCTTAAAGAGCTATCATTAATTGCTCTTAAAGAAGACTTCAAAGCCAGCTTCTTCAAACCAGAAACGTAGCTACAATCTTGCGCCAGTAGGAGGCACAGACTGGTTATGACTTCACATCATCCCAGCTTCAACGGCGCTGACCTCTACTTCGACCCAGAAGCTCAACCCCCTTCATTAAAGACTTAGGAAACACCATTGCATCCAACACAAGTCTGCATGCCGCTCCAAAAGTATAGTAACCTCGTTAGCCTGAAGCACAGCCTACTCGTCGCCCTAAAGCACAGTGACCTTACTACTCGAAACACAGCCTACTCGTCACTCAAACGTACAGAGGTTCCGTCGTCTTCGAAACATAGTACACTCGTCGCCTGAAAGCACAGAGGCTCCGTTGTCTCCAGAAGAACAGTCTACTCGTTGCACCAGAAGTGCAGCAGCACTAAGATGCAAGTTGCATGGTCCCACCCAATTAGTTTGTTTAAACCGCCACTCTCAAAGATAGGACAGAGGTTGATCATATTGATAAGTGCAAATATCTTATCAATTGGTTTAAAACTCAGATAAGGACGAGGTTTGCTCTTTTGATAAAGGTCGTATCAAGTCGGTTTGTTTAAACCGATAGCCTCCTGAAGATCAAACAGAATCCTACTCTGAGATGAAATCCAAGATCTACTCGGCTTCTTCTAAACAGAGAATTCCCAGCAATAGACACGCACCACGTATCTCCTCCTTCGGTTATTTTGATAACCACCCGAGATCTCGATAGAGAGGAATCTCGACGTCCGCCACGTGTCAGCTCAGCAGAAGCCCGTACCGTACAATGACAGCAGATTCCTTCATATCTTATATCCGAGTGCACATCGCATATATGCCCCCTTTCCCTATAAATAGGAGGAGTTTTCCCTTCAACAAAAAAAAGAGGACACACACAGAGAGGAAAGAAGCAGAAGGCAAAAGGCAAAGCTTCGAAGTCTTCAACTCCGGCATCCTCTTGATCGGTAACCCTAGAGTTCCATCAAAGATACCAGAAAGCCAAAGCAAGTCCAACTCATCGTCAGATCGTCAATGGAGTAAAGGAGCCGCTGCAGTGCTCGATCTCCACCATCACGCTTTTCCAGAATTCTTGTACTTAGATTTCCTCGTATAGGAATCGATTGTACCTTTTTTCAAGTTCAATAAACAAAAAGTTCCTATAACCTTTTGTGATGTCGAACAAACATATTTTTATGCATATCTAAGCCTAGGTGTACTTTACTAGACCTAGCTTCATAGCTAGGATCATACGCTCTAACGGTGAAGGGCGACATGTGACAAACTTGATGGACATGCCATCCATGCAACCGCCGACACATAAAGTGCCAACGAGCTCCAAGGCCAACGGCATCAACTCACCCTTGACGGGCTTACGAACGTTAGGGTGATTCAGGTCGACAACGAGTGGCTCCTACGCGGACGCAACAGATTGGGCTGTCGCTTTGCCCTTTCCTTTAGTAGCAACAGCAACAGCAGTAGACTTGGGAGCCCTGGCGAAGGAGAAGTCAGAGAAGAAGACGAAGGTCAGAGAGTTCTTTTCTCTGGAAACAAGAGAGCAAATAAAATTCTCTCTCACACACCCAATGCCTATTTATATGCCGCCAATACGCTGCCACGATAGAATTTGAAATGAACCGACATCATTTTGGATCACACCAAAAGTTAACAACCCTCATCCCAAAGGTTGATTTGACAGCCTGTCAAGGACGTTCAAACATCGTGCGCCTAATAACCACACACGCCCTGGATGTCCCTACGCTCCAAACAGCATGAACAATTAGAAAAAAGTCTTTACTGTCCATGCTTCTTATTCAAAGTATTTCAAACACTTGTTTAAGTTTTGAAAACTTTGAAGGGGGTCTTATAGAAGCATGGAACTCATGCGCCCCCAAAAACAAAATACTCTAAGCGCCATAAACAGCAGACGCCAGACACCAAGACTAAGAGTGGCGCATCAAGACGAACTGAAGACAAAACAGTAAACAAAAGTGCAAAACAGAAGGATTTTCATTCATTAGAAATATATCTATTACAAAGGATTTTCATTTATTGGAAATCTATTACATGAATATAAGTCCTATCCTAGGGTGCGGCACTTTTTCCTTCACTGATGGCGTAGGCGTGTCACTTAACATTGTCTTCCGCCATATGGATGAGACTCTGGTAGAAGGCACAGTCAGAGTAGGCACACTATTTAACTTGGTCTTCTGTCATATAATTGGAAGAAGACATAGGCAACGTAGGCGTGCCACTTGACCTTGTCTTCGGCCATGTGAATCAGCCGCTGGCAGAAGGCGCAGGTAGCATGGGCGCACCACTTTACCTTATCCTCGGCCATGTGAATCGACCGAAGATAGTGGGCGCAGCTCTTCCGTACAACTCCCTATGCAGCTCGACTGGCGTACGAAGAGGAACGAGTCTATAATGGCAATCAATCCAAATCTAGTATCTTGACCCTCGAAGAAGAACACAGTCAAGATGTTGTTCGGGTTCAAATTGCATCTCAAATCTCTGAAAGAGTTCTTCGTCGCGACTACTACTTCTTTGAACAAGGAGATCTACAATCAACAGCCGACATATGTGCCAAAGGGGAGGCTCACGACCATCCAAAGCTAAGTCGAGGACAAGCATGAAGTAGGGGTGTAAAGAGGAATGGGCAAAGTCATTCGTTCACAAGAGCTTCTATTTATAGGCAGCGGCATAATCCTGCGTCTACACCAAGTGACAGTCAGTAAAAGCTCCGAGATCAACGTAATGAATATCGTATTAATGGCAATGAACCCGCCGTCCCCTAAAATTAATGTGATGAATCTCATATTTATGGCAATGAATTTGCCACCTCGATGTTGTTTTAGTCAGCATTTCGAGCATCATGCCGCATGCAACGGCTAAACTTTAAAGACAAATTGACCAAATCCAATAAGCTAAAGGCTACTACGCCAGAAAAGCCACTACGCCAATAAGATCACTAAGCCTTAAAATCGGCTATACTCGCAAAGGTTGCCTTGCCCTAAAATGGCTATGCCCTAGAAGTAGGCTACGCCATTTGAATGGCTAAGCTCTCTCCAACTTCCCTTTAATCAAGGTGCATTTATTGTAGTCTGACAGCAAGTTCGAGTTCCCAGACAAACTCTTCTAACAGAGTGCAACCACACTTCGATGATGGCAGCACAAGAATAGAAGAGACGTCGAGTAATTGTCATAGGCGTAGCACCAACCTACACCACTAGAAGCCAAAATGCTCTATAAACCGAGCTGATAGGTTACATCAGCTTAATGATAAAAATTTTGAGACAACTGTGCAATACCACGTGGATTCTCTCCCACGCCAAAATATTTCAATAAACCAAGTTCTGGCGTAGGGTCATCCCTACGCCTATAAATCATCTTGTTCCTACAATAGGGGATCTTACACGCCAAATCATGGCACAAGGATCTCCTCTACTCCAACAGAGCGAGATCTTTGGGCAATGCACACGTGTCATATGTCATTGACCTAGTCATGCTCATGAACGGGTGCCAACCACCCAAGATCTCAGCAACTGAAAAATCTCAACAAACACCATGTGTCGGCTCATACGTAGCCTAAAGAACAGTTACAACAGATTTAGTCCTATTATCACGCGCACAGTCCCCCCGTGCCCAACATATCACGCACGTAGCATCCCTATGCACATGAGTGGATCATTCCATAAATCAGCTATAAATAGAAGGATCATTCTTTCATTCAAACACACAGTGCATAACCCACAGAAGCGGACATTCTGAAAGTAAGAGCACACTTCAAAGAGCCACATAGTCGTCCTTCTTGCAAATCAAACAGGAAGACTTACAATTCTCTCTCGATCGTCGTCGAATCGTCAACGAAGTAAAGGAAGCAACATTCAACCTCCATCGTCACAAGTTTTCGAAAAAATTGTACTTAGGAAGATCCTATTAAGGATCAAAATTTTGTACTTGTTTCGTTTGTTAATATAAAAGTTCATTCCAAACTTTTCCATGGCAAACAATGGCGTGCGAAGATATACTTCATCGTAGATTAGGGTACCGTCTCTTGTCCTTATTTGGATGGGGGGATGGTACACTAATTCAAGTATGGAGTATTCGACCAAGTTATGATCTGATTGACTTATTGTTGAATAATTTATATTCAGTTATATGGCATATTTTTTTGTATCTTGCTACGTCCCTCTGAGGAACTGGTGATCTTTCCAAGTATGTGTGTTTTCTTGACTTTTTACAGAAATTCCAGCCAAGATCGTGGTCTTCTTCTTCCTATCGAAGATGACATGCTCTTGGATCATTCCTGTTGCTTGCACTCTTTATTTTGTTATTTCTTTCTTTTAAAGTTGGAAGTGGATTTGTTTCCATACAACAACTTCTACAGTGACAATTCATAATTGATTTATAATACTTTATTCTTTTATTTTGTGGATAAGATTAGTTAGCCATGATTATACTGCATTTACAGCTTGTATAATTATTATACGGCTGGCATGTCTACATACCTAGTCCTATATATTTCGGGACTAGGGAGTTACACCACGAGACCAAGCTCCTAGCTCACGAGAAAAATAAAGAGAAAATGATAAGAGAGGAAGAGTGGGAGAGATTGTAAAAAAATTGAAAAAAAATGAAATGGTATATATCTAGAATTAATTATGACCGTCCTATCGCAATCCATGACTCGATCTGAATTGATCTCGACCTTTCAGAAGAAAACCAAGAAACCAATGGATAAGAGAATGTATCTTTACTATTCATGAAAATATCTAAATACTATTTACGAAAATATCAGAACACTATTTACAAAAATATCTGAAATAAAAAATATCTAAAAGTGGAATATCTTTCGGGCAGTATACCGTCGGTACCGGTATATCGGCGTTATGCCGATCAAGGAGTAAAGTCTCAAAAATCAAGTTTTCTTTGGGTACTCTGGAATCCAAGAAAATACAGAATACAGTATATAATACATATCCGTATACAAATATCGATATTGTGAGACGAGTCTCACACTCGCCGAGACGTAGGCCGCTGCATCTAGGACTTATTCCAACAGAAGTTGGTCTGGATAGCGAACCTTGGAGTGCTTACACGAAGGGACCTACAACAAGATATACAGACCTACCAATTCAACGGAATGAGTCTATTTTTGTTCACCTAAAAAAACTTGGGTGATGTTCACCACTTAACTCAAGGGTTATAGGTAGCCACATATCAACATAAAATTACTTTTTTACTAATTAAATTTCTCTTACCTCATAATAATGGAAAAAGTAATTATATGTTGACACTTGACAACCTTCGAATGAAATGGTGAACATAATCAAATTTGGTGGGTGAACAAATATGGACTCCAACAAAATCCTCCTGATGTAGTTGCCTGCCCCAAACATCATGCCCCATACCTCGTTCATGAGGGGTATGATTAAGAAACTATGTTGGTACCGATTGATCAGGACAAACTAAATCAAGAGCATTTCCTTATTATGGATTGGTTTCTTCGAAATCAAGTCTCATATTCTACGGGTTGCGCCTCGAGAAAGGACTATGTGTCTGAGCTATGAGAGACCTCCCGCTGCTTATGGTTTTTGATGCCGCACTTGCTCCTTTTTGCGTTGGTTTTATTGAATGTGTTTTCGAGAATGTTTTCAATAAATTTCACTGCTTACGTTCAGTGAACTTGGAACTTCATATCGAAAAGGATAGAGTAGTAATCATTTGCTTATGCAATTTTATGTGACGCATAAGCGAACGGATAGTTTAGAAGACTCTTTTCTTTCATCCCATTCAATCAATGGTGAGTGGCTTAACCTTTCTCCCCTTGACCCTCTTTCTTCAATCAATCAATGATACCAATAACTAGTTATGTCAAATATAGATGATAAGACACTAACTATATCACATGCTTATATTATAGTAGGCCTGCTATACAACTACAAATTATGAGAATGCTATATGTTTACTTTTTATTATGCCTACTATATATAATTGTGTTATGCAAAGATTGAATCAATGACTAAGTGTTGCAATGACAAGGCGAAACACGTTGAAAATGGTTAAGTTTCTTATAAATTCATACAGCATGCTTGAGTAACTAGTTTAAATCTTGCACGGCCATAGACAACTTGTGCACAAGGTTTGGCTTCCTCGAATGAACACCCGGGGCCACGGGACCGATTCGACCTTAGAGGAAAGCAAGATAGATGTGCTAGTTACTAGCACAGGTTATTTAGGAGCTTTCAGTGGGGCTTACTACCCGTGCTGAAAGGGTCGCTATCTAAACCAAGCTATAGTCCAGGATGGCTTGTGGTGTCAGTGACCTTGACATATACACACTATTTTAGTTAATGATATCTGGTTTGACATCGAAGGGACATGGTAAGCTTTATACTGTAGCGGCAGACTATGTCGTGGGTAAGATTTAATGTAGTTCTAGCATGTTATGCCTTAACTTATGTTTACGTGAAATTGATTAGGATGACTAGAAAGATTACTAAAAACACCACATGATTCACATAACTTCATGAACCATAAATGAGAATTTTTAAATAGTCACTCACCAGTACACGACAATATACTGATCCTCTCTCTCCACAGGTGCTGCGTCCCAGGGAGGCGTGTCGAACAATTGAAGGCGACGCCTAAATCTTTTAAAGTCTTGCTCCAGCGCAAAGGCTTGCTCAACTTTTGAAGACCTCGCACTAGTCCAACGGGAATGACAACTCTCTCTGATCCAAGTTGTTTTGAATATTTTAGTTAAATAAAGGGGTATAATTTATGGAACGACTATCTCATCAACGTTCATGCTAAGTTAGTTTGTAAGCCAGCAAAGCAATCTATGTAATTGAGTCTTTTAATTGACGTTTTATTACTAATAAAGAAAAGTTTTATTCTTTGCAAGTGTTCAATTTCTCTGCGTACTCTGTTTGTTGTTGTGTTTCGGATAACCTTATGCACTGCCTTGTGCGAGCACAACTTAGGCTTGCACAGCATTATGCCCAGGGGACGAATATTGATCCTACGGAATCAGACGTGACATAATGGTATCAGAGCATAGCTTTACGTTCTTTGGTTTTTCGTCTTGAGTCTCGAAACCTTTGACCTCGTGCCGATGAGAGTAGTAGTTCCATACAACGAGTAATATTTTCTGAAACTAATGTTAGTTGTCTTCTAATTCCAGAAGTTAGAGAAGTTGCGGCCGTGAACGAAGCGAGTACTTCGAGTGGCTCGAATAGCTCCCTATGGAGTGGATGTTGCACATGATGGAGGCATAATAGAAACAAGTCGAGGCGTAACACTACCAAACCCAAAACTAGAATCAGTAAACAGAGGCATGACAGACCCAATTTGAAGCTAGGTTCGAAGTGTAATTCAAGGTGCAGCAAAAGCAGCTTGATACGCTACATCAAATAGTACAAAAAATAGTAGCCAACAAAATTTTTGCAATGACACATGTTGTCACTGAGCATGTGGCTCGACCTACCGAAGTCGAACCAGAGGAGCCCGAGCCTCAGCCTGTGCCGCGCGCAAAGGAGTTACACCTTCGAGGTCTCCAAGTTCAAGAAGGCGTTTCACGCCTCCTTCACCGACACCGAAGACCCTTCACTGACAATCAATCGGTTGAAAGAGTTAGAAGACCACTTCGAGCTCCTCGGCATCAAATAAACAAAGTGAGTTGCTTGCGCTCAACTTCAACTCCGGTTGAACATGCACTACTAGTGGGTCATGCAGAAACAAGCGATCCATCGTGACAACTCGTCAATGCCGATCTTTTGGGGTACTTTCTGTCATAGTTGGTTTCAAAATTTATTTTATTACTATTATTATTTATTTGGAAATAAAGTGTTACGACAAAATAGCTTTACGGAAAGAATTTTATTATTTTAATAATATAATTTCACGGGTTCCCAAAAATTTTAATATAATAATATCATATATTTTACATAAATATTTAATATTTTTAAAGTGTTACCTATGTGCTTTATCATTTATGGATTAGGGTTTAATTAGTGTAAAGAATGGATTTGGATTAGGAGTTTAATTTGGTTGAATTAAATCCTAATCAACTTTACATAGAATTACCAAAATAACCCTAACCAACTTAACCCTTAACTTTCCTTGGAAGCCGAGGGCATGTGGACGATTCTATGGAGGGTTTCCATTCAATTCCTTTTGACTTCCTACTTCTAGATATCTTGTATGGATAATAGGTTAATAGTTTAATATTATAAGGAATTGGTTTATATACAAAAACTAAGTTTTCTTCCTTATGTAAAAGCTTTTAACCTCCTTACTTTTAACCTCTTCATTCTACAAACCCTCTTCACCATACTCTCTCCTACTCCTTCTAAACCATCTTTCCATCCCTCCATAATTTCTAAACCCTATAGAATCAAGGCAAGTCCTTCCTTTCTCTACACAAATATCATTTTTATGTATTTTTCCATATTGTTCTTGGTTATTCTATTAATTCAAGTAAAATGTTTATTTTAGATAAATTTTGAGATTAATATACGTGGTTTAGAACATGACTTTAAGAGTTTTCTGTTAAGGTGACACATCCATATAAGTCTTGGACATGAATTAAAATTAGAAGATATATGTGCTGAATTTGTTCACCTTGCGCAACAATTTTCAGAGCTAATTTTGTTCTATCACACTTGGCCAAAATGAAAATATGTCTAAACGAGAATCAAATAGGACTCAAAAATCTTTCCAACTGTATATAATATGATAGTATCTAGATGTATATATTAGAAGTTATTAACCGTGCAACATCGTCGTCGAAACCTGAAAAAAATCTGTAACTTAATAACACAACAGTCTTGTACCTCAGTTTTGACCTATTAAACTTTGTCAAATCCAAAATGTTAAATACTCGTTTTGTAGAAAATTCGACAAGCTTTTCAACGGTATATACTATGATGGTATTCAGATTATATGATAGGAGTTATGCTATTTGCAAGTAGAGGATACATGTAGAATTTTGGGCAAACATAGTTTTGTGCTTTTATACAATTCCTATCTACTATATTAACTGCGTGTGACCGGTATAGAGTTGTTCCACCGAAGGGAATTTGACCCATGTCAATTCTACGGAGAGTTGCTCTGGATCGGTTATATTACTATGTTTGGAGCTCGAAATACAAAGGAGACTCTGTCCGAAAGTCTAAGGATTTCGGAAGATAGCCTAATTTCGAAGCTTAAACGCCATGGTATCGTACCGAACCCTAAATCTAGAAATATGTATTCTAGAAATACAAATCAACATGTATACTTGATCCATGAAATGGTGTTTCAATTATTAGAAAGGACTTAGGATTGATTGTGATTGTAGAATAGAGCATTGGGCGGGGGAGAACAGTTTGGATCGCATCGTATGAAATCTAGGCAATATAATTAAACAAAACTGATCAATGCCTATAGGTCCTTCGCAAGGTCTTACGTTGAGACTGGGTGAATGCTTAGATCACCTACCTACCTGACGCTCGTGTTATCTGTAAATGTTTACCTAATTCGATAAAAAGTCGAATTTGGCTAATTGATATTATGATTTTGCTCCCGAAGAGGAGAGGCTGGACTACTAAGCATCGGCCTAACTGCCACCACCTAATTCCTGGTAACGGGATTATTGCCTAGATAGTGCTCATGACACTGTGAATGTGAGATCCAAACATGTTCTCTAAACTTTGCATCATTATATAGGAAAAATTGTCTTGTGACTGTGCTAGTGACTTTAGGACTTAAAGGACAGTTTTGGATACAATTATTTCACCAGATTAAGATCACTTTAGAAGTTAGTTCAATGTTATATTTAATATTGTGCTTAGAGTTCATTCGGTTTAGATTTCTATTGTATTTCATTTCCAGTATCATATTATTTCATTTATTTCACCTTCTTTGAATCGAGGACTTACATGTCTTTGATGACCTGGTTTTTGTTCACTAGATGAAGTCTAGGCTGAAGACGAGATACTTCCCTTATATAATATGAATGAATCGGAAGAGTAAGGGATGTCGCATGTAGAACAACTTCATTTTGTATTCTTGTATAATTATATGTATATTAATCCTTATGGGAGATAGACATGTGGTTGTATAACTAGTGAGTAGCTTGTATACTATCTTTTGAAGACGGAACTCATACTTGTGAGATGTAAATAAAGAAGAAGAATGGTATTGTGATTGTTCTTAGTTCTTATTTGTTGATGGTTTAGCTTTACCCTATACTTTATTCAAGAACATACAGATCGTGGTTACGAATATAGGTTTATTCGTAAAGCACGTAGCTTGGGGATACTGGTTACATACTCGACCCATCATATACTAGGAGCGGGTCATGATACATTCTGTAAGGCATTTGAAGTCTAGTACCTTCTCCAGCTATTCACCAAGCGAAGGAGAACAAGTTTATGCTGCTAAAGCAAGGGAGCATGACGGTACGTCAGTACGCAGCTGAATTAAACAAGTTGGCCAAATTTGTGAGCACCTATCTGCCTACAACCGCGAGTTGAGCACGAATATTCGAAGTGGGCCTGCGGCCCTCCATCTCTACTCATGTGACTGTACCAGAATACCAAAGGATGGGTGAGTCACTCAACCATGCCCTCCGTCATGAGCCTGAAGTAACGTGTAGGCAACTCTAGAGGGGGATAAATAGTGTTTGTGTCGATAATAACCAATTAAAAATACAACTCTATATCAAGTCCAGAAATCAACTATCAAGAGATTAAGTAATCAGAGATAAATTGCGAAAATAAATAGAGATCAGAAGAGCATACGCAAACACAGCAATTTTAACCTGGTTTCTCTCGTGGAGAACTAGTCTAGGCCAGAGAACTCTAGCTCAAGATTGAAATCCACTATTTGTGAATAGCATACAACCACGTGCCTTTACTCAGAAGAGCACGTCAACTTCTTACAGATTCGCAGATGGCGAAACTTAGAATTATCCAAGTAACTTTTCTTTCACTCTTGCACACAACTTCTAGCTGACATCGTACTGAGCACCTTGGGCTAAGGAGAGTTGTGGCTTAGGAGATATGAAAGAATAAGGCTTGGAGTAGTAGAGCTTAGAAGGCTTGAATATTTGAATGTAATAGATGATTTGAAATTAGAGAATTCAAGCTCTATTTATACTACTCTGGGGAGGCAGAGTTCGCCCGAATTTTGTCCCAAGAATGCAAATTTTTGAACGTTGGACAGCTTGTATCAAGCATGCCCTAAAAATTAGGGTGCTAAAAATCAGGTCGGCCCGAACTCTGTCTCCCTTGGGACAGAAGTTCTCAATAGACTATGGTGGTTTGGTTTGGTTCAAGAATTGGTCTGTTTGTATGGTAGAGCTTGGAAAGATATGTCTAGGGGTTGAGATGACACAGTGCGACTCAACGTACACATTCTCCTAGACTCAATAAATTGAAGATTACAGACTTGGAACAAATAGGAAAACCAAGAGCCCTTTGATGACGCCTTTCTTCTGATATTTGAGTAGACCTGAAGACGTCTTTTTCCTTGATAGCAGTCGTCCAAAGATAAGCAGATCTGGAAATCTGAATACCTTTCGAGGGATTCGCTCCCGAACTCCCGACGGGGGGCGCTACCCCTCGATCCATGTCCACTGACCGGACAGCAAAACCCCCGATGCGAGGCCCCGGATAGGTCGCTAGACGGTTCAGAGAAATATTTTTGTATGACGCCGTCTTTGGTCCATCATTAATTCTTTATTACCGATGTCCTGGTTTGATCATGCTTACTGCATGTCTACAAATACATATTAGCCGAGCAAAATATGTTGCAGTATGATATAAGTATGCAATATGATATAGGACAATTAGAACAATGCTAAGTTTAAGTAGCAACATGATAGTGAGTATATTAATATTAGTGACATCATTATGTTAAACCTAATTGATTAGTCATATTCTCATTAGGCTAACAATCTCCTCCTTTTTGATTATGACAAATCGGTTAAGTTTAAGACAGATACGATAGATGCATGTATCACTAATAAACACATATTGTGTGCTAACTTAAACTTATTTCTCCCCTTTAACATGATCAAAAAATAAGCTCCCCGTAATAAGAGATAAAACAAACTCAAACATAAGTAAAGGAGGAAGGCATAGACAATCATGATCAAGATATACTAAATGAGGAACAATGGGAGAAGTGTGTAAAGACAAGTATAGAAACTACATACAAATGTAGAGTGCGAAAAAAAGCTTGTCAAAACACAAATAGTTGGTAAAACTAAAAGAATTTGAAAATAATCAATAGATAGTTTACCAACATGAGAACCAAGAAAAACATAGTATGATATGAAATATTGCTCTAGTTTTGGAAGAGAATTATGAAATAAAGGATTTCAGTCAAAAAACCACGGGGATTAGATAATTGTAAATAATAGATATCAAAGAAAAAAGATACCAATTAAGATATTGAAATATATAAACTTGATATCAATTGAAATAAATAAACTTAAAACATTGATCAATGAAACTATGATAGTCACAATTGTCCACAGATAAATAGTGGAACAAAATAAAGGAATCAATGTAAAATAGAGCAATTGATATAAAATTATCTCATTATTTGCAAATCTATTTGCTTATCCAAAATTCATGCATTTGAACTCAATTACCTTATCATGCTATATGAATACCCTTTAGATAAATATAAGGTAAAGGGAAAAAAATGCTTGATAAAAAGAAATTCAGTCTACTTGAATGCTCCCCCCCCTCAAACTATTACCAATATAGATAAAATTATAAATTTTGGGTAAGTCCTCAACAAGGAAAGCTAAATCAATTAAGCATACAAGGAAAGCCAAATCAAAGAAAGCACAATAGTCATCAAATAAGATACGAAAGTTAATATTAACGAGATGACTCATATAAAAGAGATAATATGATGAAAACAATTACATATACTCTCATAAACCTTTCACAAAATAATAATATCATAACCTCAATCACTACGATATAAATAATGATAAAAATATGGGTCAATAATGAACTAGGTATACGACATATTAAAGGGTATAAATGAACTGAACCAATTTATTTGCTCCCCCTTAAAATATGTGTATCTAGTTCCAAAGCACTAGCATAAAAAATGATAACTTCAAGATCTAGGGGTAAATCAATTATTGATTTTTCCCCTTGCTCAATGCATATAAGGCTATAAAAACGTCATAGGACGAATAATATCATCTTTAGTCAAGAATATATACACTAATAGTTACTAAAGATGAGAAATCAAAAGAATATTCCAATTTGGCACATGTAGTCTACATTAGCCTATATAGAAGAATCTCATATTTAAATGTGATATATCAATGCATGTTACCTTTTGAGAAGAAGATCATCATGAAAAGAAATAAGGTCCATTAAAACTATCATGATGAGAATCACAATATAGCTCAAAAATAAAATAAAACTCAAAAAAATGTCCATAATTATCTAATTAAGAATGAATCAACCAATTTATTACTTTGCATGAACTATGTATGTTTTACCACATATGTACCCATCAACGGATAATAATCCAACCTTGCTAAGAGAAACCCACGAAGTTCAAATAGCAAAGAGCATATGTGATAATCCATGAGTAGTCAAAATAGAGTAATAAATTAACTTGATAACCACATAATTAGATAATATAGGACTACTCAACCATTAGGATCATTTATCAATAACATTAAACATGATCCAACGAATCTCATCAAGAGAAAATCCGAAATCCATATTTATAATAAAATTTACAAATCGATGAAAAATATGGAGAAAAACTCAATCTCATTTAAATTATTACAATTTAATCTAAAGAGATGTAATCTGATAATATGATAAAATTATGACTCAAAGATGAGAGAAATTTAAGAGATGCTTACCAAGACTAGTATGGAAGGAAGTTAAAGCGATGAATCACAAATCTCAATGGAAACAAACTAAAAAATTTGTCAAACTAATTTTAGAGACCAAACATATGTATCTAAAATAGAATACAAATCTTATCAAGAAAATGCATAAATCTTGTTTTTGTAAACTAGCAAATCACATATAGATTGAAATTCAAGAAGATAACTAGATGAGTGAAAGTGAACAAAAATTATGTAGCTTAATCAATACATCGTAAATAAGCAAGCTACATAACTAATTAAGATTAATGAGGTAGGCCATTAACAGGATAAATGTGCTCATTAAATCTTAAGTCACTAACACTAAAGATACATGCTTAAGCATAGAGTTCACAATAAGTGTGATACATTTGAATGATCAAAATAATTTATATACTCTTTATTAAGCAAGGATAAGAGTGTAAGAGAGCAAGTAAATGAATTAGACTATCATCAAGTAAAGGACAAAAGATGTTCATGAAAATACAATAGAACAAATCTCTTTGCCAAGTATTGAGATTAATCCAAGATAATGAAATAATAGATTGATTTAGAGAATGCAAAATTATAGTCATTATGAAAGTGTATTCTCTAGAAATGAAAAATCTCAACGCAAAAGCTCAATCCATAGTGGCTAAAGACATAAGAAATATGATGTATCAATTACATGTAGTCTTATGTGCTGCAAAAATATCATTGGACAGCAATAATTCAAAAGAAACATATGTCCAAGGAATGGGCAAAGAAAGATCATTAAGATCAATAAAGCTAATTAAGAGCTGAAGATAGTAAGAGACACAATTTTTTTAGAGCTTTCATAGTGCACCATAGTGAAATATAAAGAAATAGACTAGAAAGTGTGCACTAATTAAGGAGGTCAAATTAACAAGCAAGGTAAAACACAAAATCATGCAATCCTTAAAAGAACTTCCATAAATAGTCATGAGCAAGATACTAATAAATATTTTCTCTCAACATCCTAACTTGAAGAAGTAACACAAATAAATATCAGAAGTTAGGAATCATATATATATATATATATATATATATATTTATATATATATATATATATATATATATAAATATATATAAAAATATTAATATATATATATATATATATATATATATCACAAGACATACATGAAAAGATCAAAAATCAATTAAAAGGCATGTATCCATAAAGTCAACCAAAAAGCCAAGAAGATATCATCAAAATAAGACTTTAAGGAAGAACCTAATTGATTCAAGAAGAGATGCACAAATTTGGTCAAGGAAGCAATAGCTAAAGTATGGGATAAGCACAAGTTTGAAGGAAGCAGTATAATTAAATATTCTTCAAAACAATATAAAACTGGAGCTTAACTCATATGATGTAATCCCCCTTCCCAAAATTTTAATATATTTTTATTTTATTTTATTTTATTTTATTTGAATTACGATTTTTTAGGATTTTTATAAATAATTAATAAGTTAATTATTACGGTAGATGACTTTAGCCATGATTGAATTTTGAAGTACAAGACGACCAGGAATCATGGCACGGTAGTACAGTGGCATATTTTGACTAGTGTTTAGCCATGGTAGGGAAATACAGAGCCATAAGTGTGTCCTAACTAAGAAAATCAGGCCAAGTTGTGACATGACCACTATAAATAAATTAATTAGATTACAGACTCTTTGGAAGACTCGGTTGTACCAACTTAGCCCGATTTGCCCCGAGCCAAGCCTGAAACAATATAGTCATATAGTGCGTCCCAAGACGTCTTTGTAGACATGCATTGTGTAGTAGTATTTTAGTTTAATGACCTAGTAGACGACTTTTATAGATAAATGATAGTTATATAAATATTAAATGTGTTATGCTATTAAAAGGTATTTTATTTCGAGAATAGATATATACATATACACTAATCCACTTGGTTACTAGTTTAGAGTAGCGTAATAAATATTGCTTGTTTATTTTATATGTAGGTATTATTCTAGGAGTATATCAATATAAGGGTTATATATAAACAAATATAGGTATATATATTTTGGTATGTAATTATCATATATGACTTTTACAATAATTGATATGTGCACACATATATAGGTGTGTGTTGTGTGTACAGACAAGGCACTATACTAGGAATAACTAGTATTAAGACTTTTTAGGATTTATGGAGTAATACATATATAAATATATGCGTATATGTAGTTACATATATATATATATATATAT
>JANAVB010029537.1:0-26322 GCA_029216955.1 Iris pallida
TATATATATCTATTATATATTTTATATATATATATAAATATATATATAATATATTATATATATATATATATATATATAATATATATATATAATATATATATATATAATTATATATATCTATATATATATATATATATAAAGTTGTTGTTGTATATTTATGTATGTATTTCAAATTCTACTTGTACAAAATATTATTATGTAAATTTATAAGTTATTTTATTGTATATTTTGTGACTTGCATATCTTACCACTTTAAAATATATTATTTATATTTAAATTTCTGTATTTTATTAATTATGACCATTGATGTCCAAACCTAGCATGAGATTTTCGGGCCCAATTGTGTCTAATACATTTAGAGTCTGTATAAGTCATATTATACTTGATTCATGGCTCTGGGTCCTATATCTGGACTTCGTTCAATTTCGAATACATGGACAAAATAGTAAATAATTAATTAATTATTTTTCCAGAAACTGTTGCTTGCTGGTTTTGAATTTTATATGTATTTTAATTACTGTAAAAATCTGAGAAAAACTTTATTTAAATACTATGTTAATTTAGCTAAT
The DNA here is from genome assembly GCA_029216955.1 of Iris pallida. NCBI lineage: Eukaryota > Viridiplantae > Streptophyta > Magnoliopsida > Asparagales > Iridaceae > Iris > Iris pallida. The sequence continues at coordinate 570 of JANAVB010029537.1, forward strand.
TTATTATAATTTTTCCAGTATTTAATAAGTACTTTTAGTATTTTATAAAAATGGAAAAACAGAACTCATTTTCAGGATACATATGTTTGCTGGTTTTAATAAATATTTATGTGGGTTTATAAATTCCACAAAAATTAATATAAATTTTTATAATTAACAAGGATCATTTTGGTACTTTACTTTATGTAAAATTGAGCCTTTTGTCTATCTCAAAAATTGTTGGAACACAGTGTACAGTTTAATTTATTTATTGAATAGTTACGACTTGCAATATTTTGTGTTGTTTTGAGTTATAGTCGTATTGAACCTCACCCTACACTAGTGTAAAGACCCTAGAAAGATAGTTTGGGTATTTTGTCATCCAACATTGGTCTTCTATGCTAAAGTCATCATTTGGCTAGGTGCCCAGTCAGAAAGTCGTATCACACAACTAGTGTCTTAGTGTTTAACTTAGAATAAAAACTAAGTTTATGTGTTATTTCTACAGTGACGAGTCACCAGGCATCTATAGTATTTCTATCACTGCTTTGCTTTGCTAAAGGCAAGTACTTCTACAAAGTTTACATACTGTTACAACAATGAACTGCGATTTCCAACCATGTTAAATGCTGATCCTTGGGGGTAGCAAGTCAAATCTTCACATGTTATATTATTTTCAGTCCCTACCATGCTTCGGACAGTCTTTATATATCTCTCACATGATTAGAATCTGGGTTATGGGGAAACTGTTAGTAGAGTACGTGATCATGCCCCCTTCTCCGTATGTATTTACCGAGCAAAGTTTCATTTTATATGATTACTGCGCCGTAGGCTTTATCTCAAAGCGGATTTGTGCGTATGTACATCTATCGCCGTATCACTTATACGGAAGTACATTTCATTATGTGCCCCTCCATATTGTACACCTATTAACGATCACATGCCTGCTACAGTTTTAAAATATTACATATACATCTGTCTCTATGACATATGTGTCCTTACCATGATAGATTATGATGTTCCATGATTCCAGTTTATTACATTCCTGTTCATTTCATGTTTCGTATATTTAGTTTGCTAGAATCAGTACTTGCTCCCGTCCTGACAGGATAACGTTGTAGGTATACTTACTGATGAGGAGTTGCTTGTGCGATTCCTATTATGGAGTTGCTGCTGAGGACCAGGCTTTATCTTACGAGGATGTACCTGCGGGAAACTCGTCTAGTTTGCGTAGTTGCTTCGGGATTCCGAGAGTAGTCATACTGTTAGACTATGTATTTTGTGTCTGGACCTGTATCCAGCTTTACATTTCGGACTTGTACTTGGAACATACTTATATATGAGATGATTTTTGTGTTTGGAACATTTCTGACTCTTTATTACTTATAGAACTGTTAGCACATTTTAGTCTTACCTTGATATCTTTGGAACAGCTTACTACGCTTTATCTTAAGCGTAGGTTGGACATGACTCGGCCCAGCCCAACAATTTGGATAGCAGATCGTGACATGCAGAGGGAGAGGTAGAGGGGGAGGGGGTCGGAGAAGAGGTTACGGGAGAGGTCGAGGCGGGAGAGGGAGGGGAGGGAGCAGAGGAAGGGGGGAGGAGGTTGCCGGAGAGGTTGATGACCTGGAGGTCGAGGTAGAAGATGGACCGGTGGGGCGTGCAGGCGAAACCGGTCTAGTTGCAGTGGTGATTAGGGGAAGAGGGGGACCAGTCGGAGAGGGAGGAGGAGGTTTGGTCGTGGAGGGAGGACTTGAAGGTCAAGAGGAGGAGCTCTTCGTCTGGAGTGGAGGAGGAGGAGGAGAAGGAGGAGGAGGAAGAAGAAGTGGCAGTGGAAAGAAGAGTGAGTAGGAGGAGGAGAATGGTGGTGGTGGCCATGGAGGAGTGAGGAGTGCAAAGTTTGTTAGGGGCTATAGTTTGCAGTGCGCACTAGTCCTCACACATGTACACTTAGTGTAAGACTTGCCTTGCCACGTCAGCTTTTTGTTAAGGCTTGGATGGAATGTTAGCACAGGGACTGTGATACTCAGTAATTAAAACGTATGTTACTTTATTGTAAGAAATAATAGATGGAGTACTTCATTGTTATTATGCCCTAAGTTGGAGTATCACCCAAGCATTTGAGCCTACAAAAGATATATTAAATCCTAATAATTCATATAGTAATCATTGGCTAGGTTGAAATCATCCCATATCCTGGATTTGTCAGATTTGTGTGGACCTTGATCATACCTTTTTGCAAGGGCGAAACCATTATTTAAAATTGGGGTATGTTACAATAAAATTTAAAATCTAACAAAACGTAATTCAAATGCTCTAGAAAACAAGTAAAAAATGAAACCAATCAAATAAGTCCCATAATCTAGGATTTGATTGGACTTTGTTGCTATTTGTTTCTAGATGAAAAAATGTATTTAGGATTTTACTATATTGAATTGGACAACATGGGCTTCCTACCCCCCACCCCTCACCCCAATCTGCCCTTGCCTATTTTATATCGACCATATTCGCGCCTGGACCAAGTTCAACCCATTGAATGGGGGTACTCAGTTTGATCAAAATAACGACCTAATAAAAGTTCTAAAATATTTCTTATATTTGAAAATGGTTTCCATTGTCACATTTCTGAAAAAAGAATTTATATTTAATACAACGTGTTAATAATTGTGTATGGATACAAATGTATCCCACTCATAACCAATTTCGTGACAACAAAACATTAACTTAATACAAAAAAACTATATTAAGTACTCTTAGAGTACAACCATATGGTACTCTAGCCTTACTAAAATTTGCCAAGTGTACAATATTTGTTGTCCCAATGTATCCGTCCTTGGAAAAGCTATCCTAAAGATAAGATAACTGGACAATGAACACGTACAAATAAGACTAATAAACAATTTGTATGAAATAACTTACGACGTGAGAACGGCTGGGCTAATACGGCAGATCATCTCGATGGCTATCCATAATAAAAGGTATGGCTAACCTATGTGAGTTATATGACTTAGCTATCCACAATAATATTAGTTGGGCTTGTTCACATACCTACCCCTCCCGACTCACTAAACAACAGTAACAGAGCAATAGTATAATAACCTTATCGTGTCACAATCATGTCTCAAATTGGATAATAACTGAAAACATGGTAAGGAAAGCATTATAATATAGTAAGAACATAAAACAATAGTGTACTTGTCTCGAGTTAGGTTGCAATCGACGTGTGCGACACGATCATGTCGGCACGGAATAGGTTTAGGTGCTAAACGTCACAAGATGATCTCTAATGATGGGACACATTTTATTGAATCCAGAATAGTCCAAATATCCTAGGGTCGAGATGAGGAAGTCCAAATAGAAATATTAAATTAGTCATGGTCAAGATTTGATTCGAAGGAATTCATTTAAATAAATATTTATAACTATTTTAGAAAATATTTATGACACTTGGCAACCATATTTTATTAGTTAAAATAATTTTAGATAAATTCTTGAAAGTCAAGAAAATCATTTAAGGCTAAAATCCAATTTTTTTCAAAATACACTTTTTAGGCCTAAACTATAGTCATTATTTTAAATAGGTAAAGAAATTAATATTATGGTTAGGGTTCTGAAACCAAATTGAAAATAGTTGTAGGTCCAAGCCCAAAACTATATATTTTTGTTACAATATAATTTTAGGAAATTATTTAACATGCAATTATTTATAAACTAGTAAAATAACACTAATAATATTAACAATAATGATAATAATAGTTAATATAAAGTATATATACATATTAAATACTGTAAATAGTAAAATAGTATAATACTTATACTTATACAAAATTTATATAAAATAATAATAAAACAAATTCTCTCCCTCTCTCTCTATCTTCTCGGTTCTGCTGGGAGGCACTATGAGAGAGAGAAAGGAATGAGTAAAAAAAATAAATGGAGAAGAAGACTCAGAAGAAGAAGAATTCGAGAAAGGAAGAGAAGGGTCTAACCGAGGGTTCTGCTCTGTGGAGCACGACTCGAGCACGGTGGTTGAGGAATTCGATAGAGAGGGGTTCCCTACTCTGTCTCGACGGCGGATGATGGAGGCTCAGCACGGTGGGGTCAGCCGACTGGGTGTTCCGGCGAGGTGGGTGCTGAGTCGAGGATTGTGGTGACAATGATGGAAAGAGTGGTATTGGTGAAGAGGCAATAGTAAGGAGACGACAGCAGGGCTGGTCTACTGGAGTCGACGACTCAGCTCCCTAGGAGGTGGCGCTAAGGAACGCGATCTAGGAACTGTGGGGATCCGGTCACCGGTGTCTTCCACGAGATCGACGTCAGTTACGACACGGTGGTGGAGGTCTCGCCTGTGATGGTGGTGATGTTGCCAGAGGTGAAGGTTGTGTCGACGGGGACATGGAGGTTGTCGAGTCTGGCTACTACTAAAATAAGTTAATTTAGCAACGTATTTAGCGACACAAGACGGAACGTCACTAAATTATACAACGTTGGCGACGACATACATAAGATGTCGCACTACGTCGCATTTTTGCGACAAATAGCGGCGAATAGTGACTACTATCAATATTATCTAAACATACGCCGCTAGGAGTCACGGTACGTCGCTAAATATTTCACAATAGCGACGTATAGCGACGACATTAAGTTACACGTCGCTAATTTTTTAATATGTAGCGACATTTTGCGACGTCTGTCCTAAACGTCGCTAATTTTCACTACCAAAATATGATATAGCCGATCAGAATTCATTTTTCCCCCATCTCCACATTTTGGACCCAAAATTGAAATCCCTTCCCCTCCCGGCGACCCCTCTGCTCCTCCTTCCATCTCGGCGTTCCGCTCCCATCCGGCGACCCCGTTGTTCCCTCCGGCGCTCCCGTTTCCCTTCAGCAACCCCGCTACTCCTCCTCCCAACGATCCCGCTCCCCTCCGGCGACCCGTTGCTCCTCTCGTCGATGCTCTCCTCTCCTTCCCCTCCTCTCCGGCCACCCCCTCCTTCGGTAAACCCTAACTGTCATGACCTGATCCCAAGATATCGGGTCCAGTCAGATCATGTACAGCCTGCACCGTTGTGAGACAGCGACAGTAAGCTGTATCATTCAGTAGCAAGCGGGCACAAATATTCTAAATACGGAATAAAACTTTATCTAAACATTTGAAATGAAACTAGAGTCTAATTGGAATAAGCACAAAGCAGGAACCATTCATTTATTAAACTTGTTCAAAAAAAGGAAAGAAGCTAATATAAAGGTTCATCTAGAACTCCTAGGTTCCCTGTTCGGGTCCAGCTAACTCCTCAGAACCCAAGTCGAGTCCATAGTAAGAACTATAGGCCAGCTCCTCATCGTCGTAATCACCTAAAATATTGGTCTCCAGTCAGGAGGGGAACAAGAACATACATATCTATTCCAGCATCTTAATGAATAATTAAAAGAGACAAGAAGCAATTTTTATAAAATAATTTATTTTCTAATAATAATAAAGAAACAATGATACAATAAATCTTTGGAAATAAAATAATGTAATCTATATCTAGCAATAATGTGTGAGCGCGTAACATCCTGTGGCCGGCTAGGGATGGAGGCAGTATGTGTTCTAGTGAACACGATCCGGCTTCAGCCCAAATGGGTTGGGCTTCTGCTATCCACAGTGAGGTAGTAGGGGCTTTGACCACAGATGTTAACACTACTCCCCAACTCCGAGTCAATGAGTCAATGAGTCAGTCAAGCAACCAGTTGGGGCCCAAATAGGATCTCGTAGAAGAAGTGTCGATACAATGATTTTACGATGCAATGATTTTAATTATTAACTAAAATACAAGTTTGAGTACATATGAACTTGCCTTGATTTTTTCAATGCTGTAGATGATGACAGAAAATATTCAGACTAAGTCTCGGAACTGAAAACCTACATTAACGAAATATAACTTAGTTGCCAATCTACGGTTGCTATAGTTCTAATTAATAAACTAATTAATAATACGATATTGTCTCGACTCTAAATCTTCCAATAATTAATAAAATAATCATTTAGTTATAACATATTTTTAGAGGAGTAAAGCTACAATTATTTAATACTTTAACCACGTATTTTAATATTTGGTAAAAATGATTTTATTAATAACTATTATATTTTTATAAATAATGCGGGGAAAAACTATATTTTATTTATTAGTAAATAATAAACGGTTTTTCATAACTAATACTCTAATTTAAAATTACTTATATAAATACTCGAAAATACTTTTGAAATGAAATAATGGTTTATTATCATAAATTAACTATAGTATTTTTAATAGATATTTTAAAATATAAAAAAAACATTTTAATAGTTATAAATTACGAGAATTATTTATTTAATAATATCTAATATTTTAGAACCATATTTTAAGGTAGTTCTAAAACTCTATTTTGATAGGACAAAAGCCACCAAAATAATTTAACGAGTTTATTATGAATTTTTTTTATTTTAATAATTAATAAGAAATTATTTAGTAATGCGAATAACTTAAGGGTTTACTAAGGGAATAATAACTAACATTATTCCTAGAAGTATTAAATACACATTATGAATCTTATTATTATTGCCTAAAATTTATAGCAAAATAATTATAGTTTTTCTTTAATAAAACTAATATCTATTTGGGATAATTATGCATCTAAACTGACAATTATAAAGGCGTCATTATTATCTTTAGCAATAATGTTCTGACTATTATGCACTAATTTATTTAATAAATACTAATAACAAACACAAACCTAAATTAGGAAACTAAATATCCCGAAATTGACAGAGCTTCATTCTGTCAATTTCGGTCTGGGAGAAGATGGTTTTTCTCCTAATTTTTTTTGGAACGTAAACAGGATTCTGACAGAAATTATACCAAAAAGTTGGGGAAGGAGTACCGAAGGGAGGCCTCGGACTCGGGTCGCACGAAACGACGGAACGTAGACGCACATGCATGGGGCACGCAAAATGGGAAGGCACAGCGCACACGGGAGGCACACGCAGGGGAACGCTATGGACACGTGCGAATGCACACTGGTTGCGCAAAGGCGGGCCTGGGACGGGTGGTGGGAGGCTGGCATGGTCGGGGGCAGCCGGCGGAAGGCTGGCGCGGCCGAGGCGGCCGGTGGAGGTCGGTGTGCGCGCTGGCGGGCAGCTGGTGGCCGGGGGACGTGGCCGACGGGGCTGGCGACGCCGGGGTAGGGTCGTGCAGACGTTGGCGTGGCCGGTCGGGCGACGCACAGAGGTCGACGGCTGGTCGGGGTTCGAGTAAACGCTTTGGAAATGCCCCAAGTGGGGTGTTGATAGGTTCGGGGCATCACGGGGTGCGTCGGTTTGTGCTCTGTTTTGGAAAAGGTGAAGTGTGGTTGATGAAGAGGGAGGTTTGTGAAGGTTTGGGGTTCTGTGAGTTTTTCTGAGGAAAGAGAATTGTTTCTTTGAGATATTACGTAGGGAGAGAGATGGGTTACGTGGGGGTGTGATCCGGCGGGGAAAACGGATCATGGGGGACTGTGTAGTTAAGTTAATTGGGTTTTGGGTTAGCGGGTTTGGGTTAGATAGGATACGGGTTTTAATCCAAACATTAATTAAATAAAACTTAAAAAAATATGGGTTTTACAATCTTCCCTCCTTAAAAAAATTTTGTCCTCGAAATTTCAGTGGCATGATAGACATGGTTAAGAAAATTCAAATAAGAAAAATTTAAAAATTAACCATTTAAGTTTAGACATAAAGTCGAATCTAGTCATGACTAGGAGAATAAATTATCTAGCCACGATTACCAAGGCATGATTAAAGTCAAGATTTAGACACAATCAAAATAGAATCAATATGGTTCAACACGATTAGAAATACAAAAATAGTACGACCAATTTAAAACTTAAGCAGGGTACAAAAATATGTTTAGACATGTTAATCAAAATCTAATCATGATCAGAACATGATTTGGCACGATTAGGGATAGATGCGAAGCATTAATTAGGCACAATCAAGTTCGAAGCCTAGTCAAAATTCTAGGCGAACACAATAAATTACAGGTATGATCAAGATACGATCAAACGTAAGCATGTTCCAGAATACATTCGAAATATGAGCAGAATCGGAATTATCTAGACATGATCAGTGATAGAATTGAAATATTGTTGCGATCAAAAGTCCTTTTAGGTAGGAGTAAAATATAGACACGATTAAAATAAAATCAAACAATCACAAAAAAAGGATGAAAATTCTATGAAAAAAAAATCAATGGTTGTTGAGAAGGAATAAAATAATGGAATCTGCTAAAATGAGGGACTATATAAAAAAATACCAAATCAAATTGGAAGGAGATATAAGGATTTGTAACTCGGGAAAAATTAACAATTATATGATAACAGGATGGTGAAGATAATTACAATAATATAGTTATGGTAGAAATATAATTTGTCACAACCACATTCTAGAGCAAGGGTATTTTGGTAATTGGTATTTTTTGATTATTTTATTATTATTTAAATTGATGAATTGTGTTAATGTCTTGTTAGGTAAAACCCTAGAACTACGTTGTGTAGATGTTAGCCATGACCATAGAAACTTGTTAGAGAGATTAGATGACTTAAGTTAGGCTCTAATCTTGCTAGAGTGTCAATTTGGACCTAATTAATTGATTTAACATAAGTCACATTGGGGCTTTTTCCTAAAGGTCCTTAAATGACAACTTAGGAAGCCTTTTAGGCATTTTCACCAAAACCTAAACCTAGGATAGCCCTTGGCCAGCCACAAGGAGCCTCCCCCTTCCTATTTAAAGCAACATTAGCCCCCTTCTCCCCCTTTCATTACAAACCCTAATCCTAATTTGTGTTCTTCCCAAATTTGCCTCCAACCTCCAAATCAAGTCCAATTCCACCAAACCAATTGCAATCTCTTCCCTTTGGAGAGAGGAGGCCTCTACTGGCTAGTAGGAAGGCTTGTGGAGCAATTTGGCCATTGGAGCTTGGAGGGGATCTAGATCTAGGAAGTTTTATTGGGATTCCAACTCCCAATTGGTAAGAGCTTCTAAACCTATTGAATTGCTGTTTTCTTACCATAGATGCATTCATCTAGGCAGCCTACATCATTAGGTAGAGTTTGGCTCAAAATCGGATCCATTTGGGGTGCGTATAGAGTATGGGATACGTATCTCAAGTGTTCGACGAAATGTCCCATATGATGTTTTGTTCTCTAATTTATGAATTAATTATATATTTGGGTAGCTAATGATCTGTAGATTACATATGTACTTGACTGATTTGAAATTTATGTGGTTTATTGGGTGATTTTGGCCAAAGGGACACTCGACTGGGTTTTGGCTAGGAACAGTAATTGTCCTGCTGCCAAGGGCTTGGTTCTCGACCCATGCTCGTTTATTTCACTCCTAATCGCTCCTACAACTAGGATAGGTATCTGACACGAGGTCTTGGACTTTAGGCTTCGAGCCATGGTCAGTTCTTATTGTGCCATGACCTGCAAGCTTGTATTTTTGTAGTCGAGCAATAGTACCTCTGATATTTCACTGTACATTAATGCTTTGACACATTACCATATCTGTATAATTCACTGACTACACACTATGAACATGATTCACTCAATGCATGGTTGCATGTCGAAATACTTCATTTCTTTTCACTCCCTATACTCCATATCATATATGATACACACATAACCTTATCTGTATATTGCATTACATTTTACTCTCTGTACTGCCTTTATTCCCCTGCTATAGTGGTTGTTTAGTCATCTTAGTTGGTTAGTGAACAAGACTACTAAGATTGCAAGGGAGACTATTGCATCTTGTAATGTGATATTCAAACCCAACACTCCATGTTTAATTTCCTTTAACTATTCACACCTCACTTTTAGTATCGGACATTGGAGGAGGAGAGTTCATTGCCATGTCTCTGCAATAGCAGATCAGAAAGTAGTTTAGTATGTAGTATTTGCTCTGCCATTTCTTGTATCTGCCCTACTCAAACGCAGATACACTCTATATGTTTTCATCTTCGATTGCATTATTTTGATCAAATCCTGAGCATCTGTGTTCCTGAACATCAAAGGTTCAGGTTTGAACCCAGATGTCCTGTCCTTTCGAATAAGATATTAAGACCAATTTGAATCTTGCCCTGCCCACTTCTTGATTATTCAGGCAACTGAAACTGAATGGAAATATTGGTTATGTTCCCATTTCATCTCTGAATGTCTGTCCAAGTGCAGACATTCACTTTGGGTTCAGTCGTGAACCTAGTAGTTTTTGCTCCTTGGTATTTGATTGTTCAACCATATCATGCTTAGTTTATCCATCTGTTGGTCTAGATGAGAGCATATACTCATTTGTTTCTTATGTTCAGATGAGAAAAGATGTCCACAACCTTTGAATGCTCAGTCCACCCCCTTCATATTGACTGTCCTGCATGCTATTTGATATCCTGCATTTGTGATGTTCAAATCATTTACATACCTATCATATACTTCTTGTTTGGATATGTTTGTAGCCTGCCATGTGGGCATGAGCCCAATCCTAATTTCCTATTTTAATCAGACTTCACCATTAAGGATCCAGTCCTACATGACTACTGTTCCATCCCTTGATTCAGTATTTGTCCTGCTACCTGGTGGTTCAAGACTTTCAAGTTTAGTTACTAGGGATCTTCCTTCTCTTACCTAGTGCCCTGTTTCCATATTTGATAAATTACCTTGCTTGATGCATCTTATGTACATAGATGTAATATATATATATAAATATATATATATATATATACACACACACACACACACACACACACACACACACACACACACACACACAAGTGGTAGGTCAGTGGTAGTTGAGGATTGGGCTAACGTATACTAAGTGGTAATGTATGATAGGTATATAGGGTATGAATTATGTAAGAGTACTAGTTAGATACCTATAGGGATGTATATACATATGTTATATAGATATGAGATGAGGGGGGTAGAAGGACTAACACTTTGATGTCTGTCACAATGTCTTTACTAGTTCTATTCTCTTTGAACTTAGGGTTCAACCTATATTTCACTTTGTATCAGTAAGTTGGAGGAAGGGTTTAGTTGCTTATAGTTAATAAGAAAGGTGAATACATATATGCCTTAGTGAGGGAGTGGGGTAAGGGTATATAGTGGTAAGTTACCTGGAATTATAGAAGGAAACTGATATGTTAATTTGAGTGTATCAATTGAGTATGAGGCTAATGTGTGGCTCCAATTATGGGTATAGTCTGTGTTAGGGTTTCCTAGTGTGTGTGGTTGATTGAGTTTTAAGTAAGGTAAATTAATGAATTATGTAAGATAGAGGGAATGGCCAAGTATTGGGAATACCTGGTACTTAGTGATATTAGGGTAATATGGATTATTGTGTAAGATAGTATAGGTAGTATATGTGTTAAGGTACTTTATGTGTAGTATACACTAGTAATAGCTAAGTGGGCTAGCTTTAACTAGATGATGACAAAATAGACCAAGTTTGACTTAGTTTGACCAATGGTTGACTTCTTGACCTTGAAATGGCCTAACAGCATGTAAATAGCATATTAGATTCACTGTTTACTCTAGAACAATAAATAACCATGTACATCTCATATACAGGATTATGTAACACCACTTTGGGCACTGATGCTCATACATTGCTCTGGACGACAAGCGTATACATCCTCTGATAGTTCTTTTATTTATTTGATGATTACTGTGTTTCAGTTCTAGTATAGTTCTATTTGATTCTCTGTCACAACACGTATTGGTATTCCTGTCACAACAAGTATTAGTCTTCTGGATTCATTCACTTGCAATACATGTACTTGCCTCGTTTAGCCTCTATTACTCGAACCACTCACAAGAACCATCTAATCGAAACACATACAAGTATTAAATGTTCAAAATTATACAAGAATCATCACTACAAGCAAGATAGCCATCATACGCTTGCCAAGTGTATGGTGTGCTGTATTTACTTGTTACTCATTTTTATGACAAGAACATAATCTCAAAACATACTGGACTAGTATCGTGTACTAGAATCACATTGTCTCATGTTTTACAGATTGGACTCGTATCATATTGTTCTAGTTAGTTGTCTCTATCCTCAGTTTCATTGCCATGCTATCATATTCTCTTTATTTACATTCCTTGTTGACTGTTGTCCTATTTTATTACATGTCTTAAACTTTCCATGATTCATTAATATAACTGTCTATAACTGCCTTGTAGTCTTTGTCATTTACTTGGGATTGCTCGATGAGGTGTGATCGTTCCATCATGACTGGATATATTTTTCAGATGTTCACCCAGAGGACATGTGTCCTTCCTATCATGGACCAGAGGAAGGGATGGCTACTTTGGGACCCGAATCTCAGGAGTGATCAGGAGACTAGTTTGGAGGACTTGTTTTAGATTTCATGTTTGAACTTGAATTGTAATAAGTGGAGATTTTGACATTGTATTTGAGATTGTTTCCATATATTATTATTTAGTAGTTTATTTAGTTGTTGTTCTTGTTTAGTCTTATTAGTTATCTAGACTTCTGTGATATCTTATCGTGCTTAGACTGTGATTGAGTTTTATCATACCTTATACTTGTTCTCCATTCGGAGTTGAGATCTATGACAGATACATTATATCATTGTGTGAGTTGTTAGTTAGCAACCTAGAACAGTGTTCTGTCGTCGATTTTGCGACGTAGGCTGGGCACTGTTACACACTCGTGCCCCTATATCGGGTGCAGGTCGTAACACATTTTTAGTGGAGGCCCATGCAGGTCGAGATTCGCATTGGTGCGATATCGTGGTAGTGCGACGCGTGACTTAGTTGTACTGCCATGAGCCTGCGATAGGAAATGAGGAATAGGCTTATATGAGAGGGTACTCAATCACAACTAAGAAATTTCCATGGATTTGAATCTACTGACACTCGTTCAAATCTAAATAATCTATTTTATACCTATCCTTCTTGATGATATCATCCTTGCACCGTTATTGACCTGTTGTTTGATCTGTCTTCAGGATGGTGGAGACTAGGTTACATCGCTCCGTCCGGGCGGATACTGAGAGGTCTGCCACCTCTCGTCCGGTTTATCCTGCAGCTAGGACTGTCCCACTCTGTCACGACTTGCACCCGGAGTAAGGGCACGAGTGCGAGACAACGTCCCAGCCTACGCCGTAGAAACGGCATAGAACGCTGTCTAGGTCTACAATCTAACAACAGTTATAATATCAAAACCTGTCGAAAATGGTCAACTCCGAACGGAGGACAAGCAATGACAATATAATATACTCAATCAAAAACTCTAAGAAGATAGATGATACAGAAAGATAAAGACAACAAGATATGAAAATATTATCCTGAAAATCTAACACAGAATAATACAAGTCCAAAGTCTCAGAGTCAACAATCTCAAATACAAATACTAAATAATAACAAGCCAAAGTGCAATCTTGAGACAAAGTCCAATACTAAACTAATCTAGCTAAGCTACTCCAATGCCTCATCGGCTGGAGCTAACCCTTACTGAACTAGGGTCTCCAAGTCTAAGCCAACTACATCATGGGGACCGTAGTAGGTAGGACACTCCTCTTTGCCATAATTTGTAAAATTTTGTCAACATATCCAGTCAGGATGGAACGAGCACAAATCTCCAATAACAGTTCTAGTTAGACGATATTGAAAATGTACCAGTAAATAGAGAGAATATACAAGGTAAAGTGGTACATACATGAATCATGGTAAGGCATATCAAGACTGTAAATGAATGTAAGAACAAGAGAACAGTGTATATCATGTACAGGAATCAGAAAAACTATAATCTGTATGAGTCTAACACTAGTTTCAACATGTGATCGGCTTAGGAACTTGTACAGGAAAAATGGTCTAGCTAATCATATATGCGGTGTATGATTAACACTCACAAGGAACAATATCTTGCACAGGGAGCATTTGATCACATATCTACACTAATACCCCCACCCTCGACTAGTATAGTGGATCCAACCATGACACGTCATGACACGTATTCTCTGAGAAGGTAGCTAGCATTCGTAGGAATCGTATCTATATAATGCACAGGGAATAAGGAAAACTTGAATAGGATATACCAAGGAATACAATAAATAACATATCATGACGGGATCCAAACCAATACCAATCCGTGTGAACAATGTGATAAGAGAACAAGGATATCTACTCTAAATACAGAAAACATAGACGATATCATAAAACAGAATTACTATCAGAGAATGTACTCGCCTGAGATCTAGTAAAAAATATAAATAATGTATCGAGGCTCCGAGTAAAGTAACAGACCTAAAGATGAGATATGCATGAGTTAAATAGGGTTTAACAGTGTTAGACATGATTTCTAGTTATGTTATACAAATCTAGGTCAAACTCAGTCACACCAGGTCAAACTAAGTCACACAAAGTCAAACTAAGTCAAACTAAATCATACTAGGTCGTACTAGGCCAAACAAAGTCAAAATAGGTCATATTAAGTCAAACAAAGTTAAACTAGGTCAAGATAAGTCAAACAAAGTCAAACAAGATCAAACTATGTCAATCTAGATCATACTAGGTCAAGGGTTGACCTACAGTTGACTTTTGGTCAACTAGTCAACTCTGGTCAACTTCTAATCTAATCTAGGTCAAACTGGGTCAATAGTTGACTCATAGTTGACTTTTAGTCAACTCTGGTAAACTCCTAGTCCAATTTAGGTCCAATGTTGACTTGAAGTTGACTTTGAGTTAAAACAATTAACCTTGGTCAAACATGGTCAAATCTAAGTCAAATACCCTATTTCTAACCATTACCTACCGAGATAACCCACTTACCTTATCTCGATAGGTATCTTATATCAATACCTTAAATATCTAGGTAATACCTTAACACTCTATCTACTTTATACTAGGAGATCACTATCCTAGGCTAATAGATATTCCTATCATTTCTTTATACTAGTATCTACCAATCTATCTTAACATCCTACCAATACCTTACCCTTAGACTACAGGTAAATCCCATTACCTTGTCTATACCTTAGACTTCTCATTTACCCTCCAAGATACTATCCTTCTAAGATACTAACTTGTATCTAACACTCTAACTTACTAGTATCCTAATCTCTAAGATACTAAAATATATATATGTAGGACACTAGCTATATACATCTAACTATCTAACATATACTTCTAGTATCCTAAATTCTAGGTTACTAACTAGTAGTATCCTACTCAAGGTAATATGACACACTAACCTATGACACCAAGATACCAACTTACATCTCTAGACTACTATCTATACACTAACTTAGGATACTAATTTCTAATATAGGATACTAACTCTATATCTAAGCTATCCTAGGATACTAACCAAGATACCATATACTTTATCCCTATTGGTATCCCAATACCCTTACCTTCGTTGGAAGTCTAAAACCTTAGTCTAGGTATAAATACCTTAGCCTCCCAATATCCAAACTATAGTTATCTAGCATCTATTTATCTAACCCAAGCCATTAGATAACCAATACCTTAGTATCTAGCCCTAGTATCTAGGTAACCATACCTTACCTTGAAGGTAAACCCCCTATTACCTTGTCTTAAAGGTAACTCACTACCTTACCTTGTGATAAGGTAAATCCCTTTACCTTAAAGTAAGGTAAATCACAATATCCTAGGATACCAACATCTATTATCCTAAGATACTACCTATCTACAAACTAACCACTATCTAACTTAACTCTAATCTATATAAAATACAACTTATCTAACTATCTAAGATATCTAACTATTGGGATATTAACTCATCTAATCTTCAACCACACACACACAACCATGGATAAGCAAGATACTAATATCTAACTATAACATATATTATATATATATATATATATATATATATATATATATATATATATATTTTATATATATATATATATAACTATATATATATATATATATATATATATATATATATATATATATATATATATATATATAAAATATATATATATATATATATATATATATATATATGGAAAATTCTACAATACATCCGCTGGAAATGGATGTATCGATACATCCGAAATCTGGACCGTTGGATGTTAATCCAACGGTTCAGGTTTAATTCAGATAAAATAATACAGGAGACATCATTTAATGCTGATTTAGACTTTTGACCTGTTGGTAACTTGCTTTAGCAGGTCATTCTTCACTTTAATTTTTCAATGAACATCCTAAATTAACTCATATTTACTCTCTCAAAAGTCCATCCAATTTAATCTGAATCTTTTTTTTTGGGTTACAGGCCATGGTAGTCATGGTGGTGCTGGTGGTGGTGGTGCTGGTGGTGGTGGAAAGAGAAACGGAGATGAAGAAGGAAATAAGAAACGGTTCGGATCGTGTCGAACGTCGTCGAGCACCCCTAGAACAACGAGGAGTACCAGCTGTGCCGAGAAGAATCGGTCCGCTTCGCGTCGGACGTCGTCGAGGCCTCCTCGAACAAGGAGAAGTACCAGCGACGCCGCTCTAATTTTACTGCCCATAGCCATTGTCTAAAATTTTATTTTTTATTTAACAATTTAATATTTTGTTAATAAAGCTACATGTCATGGTGGTGGTGGTGAACTGAGGAAACCTGCTTCTGAAGTCGGGCGGATTATTTTTTAACTTTTCTAAAGATAATATTTTCGAGGAGAATATTTTTTTGGACAAAAAATGGCCATTCTCTTTGCTTTTAACACGGAGAATGGTACATTTAGGATGGAGAATGGTACATTTAGGACGGAGAATACGGCGAGTGGCCATTCTCTTTGCTTTTAATATGGCGAATGGACGGTGAATACGGCGAATGGACGGAGAATGGCCATTCTCTTTGCTTTTAATATGGCGAATGGACGGTGAATACGGCCAATGGACGGAGAATGGCCATTCTCTTTGCTTTTAATACGGCGAATGGATGGAGAATGGTACATTTAGGACGGAGAATGGACGGAGAATACGGCGAATGGCCATTCTCTTTGCTTTTAATACGGCGAATGGACGGTGAATACGGCGAAATGGACGAAGAATGGCCGTTCTCTTTGCTTTTAATACGGAGAATGGCCATTCTCTTTGCTTTTAATACGGCGAATGGACGGAGAATGGTACATTTAGGACGGAGAATGGTACATTAAGAAAGCTGACAAAAGCTCGTTCTCTCAAATCTCTTCTTTGTGTAAATTAAATCCAAGGAGGACACAATCCCTAATTTTAGTTATTGCTTAGCAGAGTCTGCTTAGTTGTTGTAAAATTGTGGTGTTGCTTCTGTGACACTTTCATCTTTAATCTCATATTTTCTATGAATATGTGTTCTGTTTGATTTTGATTTAGTAATCTTTCCGTATTTATTTTTTGTTTCATCTAACAATTTAATATTTTTGTTATAAATCTACAGGGCATGGTGGTGCTGGAAGGAGAAACGGAGATGAAGAAGAAAAGAAGAAGAAGTTCCGGTTCGCGGTGGACTTCGTCGAGTTCCTCAATCAAGCGGAATTAAACCTCTTATAGAGTTCCTTAATTGGAGTTGATCACGATAACCTTTTGTAATTTTCAAACGGATAGTAGAATCTTCCTCGAGCCCTCCTCAATCAAACGGCTAGTAGAATCTTCCTCGAGCCCTCCTTAATCAAACGGCTAGTAGATTGTTTGCTAGTCTCGAAATTTATTTGTCTTTTCATCTTTCTCACTTTTTGTACTTCTCTCTTGCTATATATACAATAGTTTCTTGTTTCATAGTACTATTATTCATTCTGAAATACATAGAATAGTTTTCTGAAATACAATAGTTTTCTTGTTCTCAAGATGTATACTCGTATGGGGGGGAAATGTAGAAGATGTAGAAGATTGGATGCCAAATCCAAATGAAACCTTCATTCCGCGTTTGTTGCGCAAGATTGAAGAACATCTGTCGACGAATTCAGCTGATGTTGCAAAGATAAAAATTGAACAAATGAAGTTATCTCGGCGTTTGGATAAGATTGAAGAATCTCCAGCTTTGAAGGAGGCATCTTCATCTAGAGCATTTAATAATGTGAAGGTGGTTTCCGTTGAATCTTCTTCCGAAGAGGAGGACGTGGAGCTACAGTCTCGTAGTAAAGCATTGGACCGATATCTCGCATTGGACGCTATAGAAGAAGAAGAAACTGACTTTAGCAGTCCTTCTAAAAGAATGCGTAGAAATTTACATCCGGTCACACCATCCAAAAATTTAATAAGGGGTTCAACCTCGAAGCCTAGCAATTGTACTAGTGTTTCTTCGAGATATTACGACTATAATTTTGTAGATGATAGACCTGACGAGTAAGTAATATGAGTTTTGATTTAATTCCAACAGTTTTTTTCTTCTAATTTATTCGTTTCTTTTATTAGAGAAATAATATCATCTTGCAACAAAATCTATGTGTCTCGGTGGGAGATGAAGACCTTAGCTCCTTTAACGAGAATTACCAATGGGATATGTATAGATAGTATATTTCTTCTTAGATGCCATCTATGTTTACTTCGATTCCATCGCTGACATTTTTAATGTTTTATTCAGATTGTAAGTATTGTCTCTGCTCTTCTCACCGCGAAGGAACGGAAAAGAACCTCCAATAAAGCTAATGTATGGTTTTTACCAATAAGGATGTCGGTGAGTGAGCATTTTATTCTTCAATGCATATGCATTAATAATTTTCTCGTTTGTTTGTCCTTCGTAATGTATTAATTGATGTGTATGTAGAAAGCCACGTTACCTCAATCCGTCAAAAAGGCTCATGAAGTATGGAAGAAGTTTAAATACTTTCAGGATTACATGGGATCTTTAAGCACTTGTAAAGAGGTATTAATGTATTTATGTTTAATTATTAATCCTAATTTTCTGAAAATTTACTAATTTGTTTTACTAATTATCCTAATTCAGATATACATACCCATTCATTTGGGCGAACACTATACTCTTGCAAGAGTTGTGTTTAAAAACAGGACTGTTGAAATTTGGGACTCACTTGCATCTAAAGATGATCCGATTCAAAGCAGAACAGTTATAAAAGAAATAGTAAGCTCATATTTATCAATTTTTATGAATTGGGTACAAGAATACGCATTATACTAATACATATTATTTTCTGGTAATTGTAGCTTTTAAATTTGGATATCTTTCTCGAAGAAGAGATTTTGAAGCTGAGAAATGCTAGGTTTAGCTTTTCTACTTTTACAATAAAACGTCCTTCTTATGTTCCCCGCCAAGGCAATTTAGTTGATTGTGGAATTTTTTTAATTGCATTCATGAAAGACCGATGTAGCCTGGACTACCGTTCTATCGATGTAAGTATGAAAATATGTCGTCAAAAACTTCAACTTTTTAGAGCAATATTTTTGATGTTATGTTTGTTATATGCAGTTTGATGCGAAAAAGGAAAGACACATAGTTGCTGAATGGATTACAACTTCAGAGCACAATGAAGAGCTAAAAAAGAAGTCCAATCTGGTTGAATATGGAAGACGATGATTTTTTTCTTCTTCTTTTATATTTAATGTATGGAAAGCCCTAATGTACTATGTTCATTTGTTTTGTTGAGTTGTAATGACATTTTTGCCAAACGGCTTCAATTCTTTTTAATTAAGCAGAAAAGTGTCTTTTGCCCTTCCATCAAATGACATTTTTGCCCTTCTAATTAATTCAAAACACCCCCGAACCCTTTTATTAAAAAAAGAAAAGCAAAAAAGAAAACCGTTTCGGAGCCTCCTCTTCTTCCATACTCCACTCTGTACTCAAACCTAGGTCATTCTCCTCCAAAATCTTCAAACCTTCCTCCCCATTCGCAATATTCACACCATGTCGGCATCAGCGGTAGAATCATCACCGACAGCATTACCAAATAGAGAAGATGCACCAGTTACAGAAAATCCAAAAGCGACAGACGGAGAACAACGGAAACCCTATTCTAAGAAAGTTGCAAAAAAGAAAAAGAAAAAAGTTGCTAAACAAAAAGAAGTGCAAGAAGAAGTACAAACAGAAGGTATAACTTTGATTTTATGTTCGCAAATTCTGTATATATTTCAAAGAAAATGACATTCTCCGTCATAAAACGCATTTGAATGTTAAATTCTATTCGCCGTTCAATTTGGAACGGATAATGTCATTCTCCGTCTAACTTGAAACGGAGAATGTCGTTCCCAGTGTTAAAACCCATAAGAATGGCCATTCTCCGACCTAATTTTTGGTTTTTTTTTGTTTTGCAGAAAGAAAATCTGTCAGGAATAAGGATTCAAGACTTTTCCGTTCTACCTTCAAGCCAATGCTAAATCTTATGGAGGAGGTCAATCGAGATGCTGGCCGTTTACCTGAGCCAGTTATTGGTTCCTTGAAGAATACCGGTTTCTGAAATTTTGTCGAGATTTTCTACCAAAACAGAGTCCACGTCTCCGAAATGTCCAAGGTAACGGAAGGGCTTGAGAATTTAATTGTAAGTTACACAGAAGAAGAAGATGGCGTCGGGTGCTTTGAATTGAGCACCACTGTTAAAATCGCGCCAAGCGTCAAGGATATGGTAGTCATATTCGGTCTACCGCTAAATGAAGAAAGCGTTGATGATATTTCTTACAGAAGATTGATAAAGGAAAAACAACAGCAGCCCACACCACCAGCATCATTGAGCCTGTGCAGAGATCATTTCACAAGATTGCTGGCTAATACTAAGGGCAAACACTCAGAAGTCACGAATAAGGAAGTGAGAGACAAGTTCTTTGAATTGTTACGACGGCTTCGTGGCGGAGATAACGCTGTTAATCCAGTTGATTTGGCCAAGCTAATAATCTTCCACTTGTGCCAAACAGTATTCTTCACAAAGTCTGGCGGTTCAAATTTGCCGTACAGATTCTTGGCCTTGGTAGACAGTGTGGACGTCATCAACAGTATATGCTGGCCAAGGTTAATCCTGGCATATGTAATGGATAGCATAAAGATGAGTAGAAGCAAAACTAAACAGGGGGATTACTCAATGGCTTTCCACAAATTGGAAGGTTGCACAATATACTTCCTCTATTGGTTTGCAGAACATAGTAAATTTGTGGAAAGGAAGTTTGCCCCAATTCCTGATTATCCAAGATTTTTCACATGGAATGGGTACGATATCTCAAACTTCCTCAAGGCCGAATATCACAACAAAATGAGATCGAAGATGATATTGGAAGATCTGGTTATACCTGTTGGGGAAGAAGAAGGGCACAAAGAAGATGAGCCACCTATAGAAAAAGTTGAAAAAGAGGGAGAGAAAGAACACCAAGAAGCAGGTGGGAATAATTTTGATGAACAACGGATACTACCGCATCATGAAATGGGTGCTGTGATGGACGACTCAGCAAAGGAATTGGAGGATTTGAGAAGACATCATTCTGATATTCTTGCGCAGAATGAAGAACTGAAAGAAAAGTTGAAAGAGATGGAGCACAAGGAGCGCAGTTACGTGCAGCCAACTTTGAGAATGCCATACTCAAAGAAAAGCTGAAAGAGCTCCAGGCAGAAGAAGAGCAACAACGTGAAGTCAACGTTGTGATGGAGGACTCTGTGCATGAACTAGAGGATTTGAGAAGACATCATTCTGATATTCTTGCGCAGAGTGAAGAACTCAAAAAAAAGTTAAAAGAGATGGAGGCACAAGGAGCGCAGTTACGTGCAGCTAACCTTGAGAACGAGAAACTCAAAGAAAAGCTGAAAGAGCTCGAGGCACAAGAATCACAACAACGTGCAGTCAACGTTGTGATGGAGGGCTCTGTGCATGAACTGGAGAATTTGAGAAAGCAGAATTCTGTTCTTAAATCAGATCTACATGCACAAGGTAAAATCTTTTCTATTTCAAATTTCTGATTTGTAATCTTCCAGGAGAATGACTATTCTCCGTGTACTATAACACGGAGAATAGTCATTCTCCGTGTTATTTGGAACGGATAATTGCTATTCCCTATCATTTTGATACTGGAAAGGTTATTCTCCGTATAATTTCAAACGGAGAATTCTATTCTCCTTATTATATTACACGGAGAATGTCATTCTCCGTGTTAGGTTCACATCATACATTTCATTGTTGTTTGTTTTATTTCAGTGCGAACAACCAAACAACTCAGAGAAACAAATGAAAGGCTCGTTGAGGAGAAAAGGGAGCTTCAAAATAAAGTTGAATCGTTTAATATTGAAGCCAATGAAAAGGATTGGAAAATTAAAGATCTCCTAGCCATGGTTGAAGTACTTCAGGGTGAGGAGTTACAAGCAGCTGCTGAACCTGCTGCTCCAAGAGAAGTCAGAAGAAGAGGAGGAGGATCGGGGGGAAAGAGGTTAATAAAAAGCAATACAGTTGGAGAGGCTAATAAAAAGCGGAAGGTTAATGCCGCTCCGAAATCAAGGAAAGACGCCAAAATGGCTGAATTAAAGAAGAACCACGTCATACTAAGGGAATGCGATGAACTCTTACTTTGGAAACATGCGGATGAAGAGCTGAAGAAACAATACATCGACATCGTAATTCCCAAAAAGAATTCTCCAAAGTATGTATTCTGAACCCTTTTTTTCGTTCGTTTTTTCTAGACTTTTTTCACAATTATGTAATGAGAATCTATATTTATTAATTTAATGTAAACTAAATTTATGTGCAGTGATATGGTATACGAATTTTTTCCAGAAAAGGGTGAAAATGAAGTTTCAGTCCAGCTGTCGGCAGTAGACATGCAAGACATACTCAACTATGACGACATGGAGGCTGGCATACTGGACATAATAATAAGGAAGATGAGAGAAATTCAAGACAGTAAAAGGTGTGCCCCGTCTAGTTCGAAGGAGGTGCCATTGATCCAAAAAAAAAAGCCGGCGCCCCAATCACATAAGTGGTCTGCATTCATGACGGCCCACACATTGGTAAGTATTCAAACAGAAAATTCCATATTCATGTGTACACCGATGAAAAATAACAGAAAAAAATTACTCATGATATTGTGTATTGTTTTTGGGAAACAGACCATCGTTCAACGTGTCAATGAAGAAATCGCAAAACCCGGCGCCTGTGAAGACATCCAAACAGTAGTAGACTTCGTCATGGGTTTGGAGGACGACATAGAGTTGTTATTCATCCCACTTTTAATGCAACCATCAAACACTATACTCTGCTCACATTCAACTTTATCTCCTACGACTGGACACACTACAACTCCTTGAGGCAAACCACGTACGATACGTGCAAGGTGGATGCAGAATTAACGAAGAAAAACTTTCGAGCCTATCGTCAGGAGAAAAGTTGATATGATGAGGGAGAGATGCTCGGCGAAGAAGGAGTATGAGAGTAAAGTGCTGAATTGTTCTCTAAATTGCCCACAACAACGGGCACCCAACTGCCTCTTGTACACGGCGTATTATATGAATATGTTGACGACTCCTCCCTTCGAAATACCGGGAGAAAATGACAATGAAACTCACCAGAAGATTACAAAGATGAGGTTGTCATGGGCTAAGGAGTTGCTTTCAAGCAAATATGTAAAACGAACCTAGCAATGACATTGTAAAACAATAATATAATTATGATGTAATTGGGCAAGGAACTTCTGTCTTTGATAAGCTCTGCTTTTATAATATAATCATTTTTGAATTACATTTACATTGTCAAAACCACGAAAAGTTTGACTTTTAATTACATATGAAACAACTCGAACTCATGCGCCAAAAGGGCAGTCATTTTTATAATAAGATCTCCCAAATTCTGCCATTTATTGGCAAAATTTAACAACTCGAAATCATGCGCCAAGCTGCAGTCACTTTTATTGTCATTAATACTAATGAATCTGCCATTTATATGCCATTAATACCAATGAATTCTTCCATTTATATGCCATTTATTCCTAATGAATCTGCCCCTTCGGATTATATTCTCCGTTTTAGTTGGAACGGAGAATGTAATTCTCCGTTTACTTGAAACGGAGAATAACTTTCCCGTTTAAATTAAATCGTTTGAGTATTCTATTCACCGTTTATGTCTACTCTTCTGTCTTTTGTAATAAAATCCATTTTGAGTTACATTTACATTGTGATAACCATGAAAAGTCTGACTTTTTGAGTTATATGTACATTATGAAAGTCTGAAATACTACATAAAATCCTACTATCAAGAAAAAAGTTAAATGTGAGCTGCGTGCGGGCATCGCAGAGCAATGGAACTCCTTGAGGCAAAGGAATTCCTTGAGGCAGTGAGTTCCTTTGCCTCAGTGAGTTCCTTTGCTCGGAGGATGCACGATGAAGTGGCTTGCCTCAAGGAGTCATCCAACGGTTCCTATGCTCTGACAATGCACGATGAATACCATCTACCATACGGACAAGAACTAAAAGACGACAGAGAACAACACTCCTTGACAAATGAAGCTTTCAATTGTATTCCTTGAGGCAAATCACTTCATCGTGCATCGTCAGAGCAATGGAACTCCCTGAACAAAGGAACTCCGTGCATAGTCAGAGCAATGGAACTCCATGAACAAAGGAACTCCGTGCATCGTCAGAGCGAATCAAAGTGTGAGCACAATAAATCCAAACCCACACTCTGTCGGAGAGCTCGCACTTTGATTCGCTCTGACTATGCACGGAGTTCCTTTGTTCATGGAGTTCCATTGCTCTGACTATGCACGGAGTTCCTTTGTTCAGGGAGTTCCATTGCTCTGACGATGCACGATGAAGTGATTTGCCTCAAGGAATATAATTGAAAGCTTCATCTGTCAAGGAGTGTTGTTCTCTGTCGTCTTTCAATTCGTGTCCGCGTGGTAGATGGTATTCATCGTGCATCGTCAGAGCATAGGAACCGTTGGATGACTCCTTGAGGCAAGCCACTTCATCGTGTATCCTCCGAGCAAAGGAACTTACTGAGGCAAAGGAACCCACTGCCTCAAGGAATTCCTTGAGGCAGAGCACCGTGCAAAGCCATCCTTCTTTAACAAGGTACATGTAGAAGAGATAGACTCCTGGCTGGCGCTTCGACAGAGCGTGGAACGATAATAAACTCCAAACTCATGCACATCTCAGTCTTCTGAAGGACTTCACCACCGTGCATCGTCGGACCAATGGAATACGTTGAAGAGATGAACTCCTGGCGGCAAAGGAACACCGTGCATAGTCCGAGCCAATCAACGTACGGGCGCTTCGACAGAGCGTGGAATGGCAATAAATCCAAACCCAGGCACATGTCAGTCTTCTGAAGGACTTCACCACCAAAGCTTCTTCTAACAAGGAGATCGACAACCAAGAGGAAAGAGTCTTGCCAAGGCGGGGGATCGGTAGAGTCCATCGCCACAATAAAAGCTAAGTGAGATAAGAACAAACTCTCTCTACACTACTGGCATTTATAGGCATAGAACAACTCGGACTCATGCGCCAAAAAGGCAGCCACTTCGAATTCAATTCAATTAATTTCCATCAATACCAATGCATCTGCCCCTTCTCAATTAAAGCTAAGTAAGACTTCCAACTACGGCCATCTATATGCCATTAATACCAATGAATCTACCCCTTCGAATTCTGCCAACTTTGATACCCCCTACTGTATCAAAGTTTTGATACCCCCTATGTATGACATGTGGGCCCTTCCTGCTTTATAAAATGTGTACACATATATATATATACATAAATTTTAATAGGGCCCACAAAACTCTTTTCTAACAAAACTCTTTTCAAAGTTTTGATACCCCGATGTATGACATGTGG
>JANAVB010029538.1:0-41787 GCA_029216955.1 Iris pallida
TTATAGATATAATCATATATAAAAAAATTGCATAAACCTATTTGGATGTACAAAATCTTATAAAAATAATTCAGAATAATTCTACTAGGTCATGGACACCTAATCATGGCTCTAATGAGTGGGATTGGCTAGGTTAGGTCCAAATATTTTTTAGTCACATCGAATCCGAAAATCATC
Organism: Iris pallida; assembly: GCA_029216955.1. NCBI lineage: Eukaryota > Viridiplantae > Streptophyta > Magnoliopsida > Asparagales > Iridaceae > Iris > Iris pallida. The sequence continues at coordinate 178 of JANAVB010029538.1, forward strand.
CAATGAATCTCCTGTGCCATTCGCAAAAAATAGCATATGGGAACTCGATTGAGGTGGCACACCCTTGGCATGTCTGTCGTAGGCTCAAAATGGTTCAAAATTATATATTGGGTCAATGGTTTTCATCTAAGTCGAGTTTCGAACTGAAGTTGGATGTTTGGTCTAAATTACGATAAACGGTCAACTGGCCAAAATTAGCCCAAAGTTGTGCGAAGCCAAAAGAATGTTAGGGGACAAGTTTAGATAGGACATGGTATACCAAATTGAAGGTGGACTCGTTTACTTCAAAACTCATAAAGAATGTTTCAAAAGATTGACATTTCTTGTGCTCCAAAAATCAAAGCTACGGAAAAGTACATCTATAGTCATATTGATATAAAAATCTAGTTTAAAATTTAAATAACTATATTAAATAAATAAAATAAAATTTAAAATAATATCCAAAAATTAACTGGCTTAAAACCTACCTACCTTAGAAAATATTGTCCCCAAAATTAAAATAATATTAATATGTAAAATCTATAGCAATATTAATAAAATAATTCTTACCAGAATCCGTAAATAGATGGGAATAACTTTTTGCATGGAAGATTTTGGCTCCTAAGTAGATTCTCTTGGAGGATGGTGATATCATGCAACCCGAACCAATCTAATCGTATACCCTCTAAGCATTTTTCTACTAGTATCTAGGATACCAACTGGCTGCTCCTTGTATGATAGACTAGGTCCCACTGTTATCTCGTAATAATCGACAACATGACTGGGATCTATCGCATAATTCTTCGACTGCGAGACATGGAATACATCCTGCACTCCCTCTAAGACTGGGGTGATGGAGATGATATGTCACTTTCCAACACGCTCTATATGACCGATGGGTTACAAATCTAGAGGTAAGACTTCTAACTTATCTCTTGATTCTTTTTCTACAACTACCCAGAGGAAATCATAATTCCTCCTAAACCCTACCAATCCTTAAACTGTATACTATATTCCTATAAATTACTATCAAGCACTTCTATGATAGTGCGACTTAGCGATCCACTCCTTTCTTCCTATAAACAATCTATACAACCCTTAAAAGTATGCCTATCTGCGGGTAAAGGTCAAGACTGAACTAGATGACTACGTAGACCTATTTGTCCTCCTTCTAGTCCTGACCTATTATAGGTTATTTCAAGGCTAGTCTTATCATGTATGGATATGATCTTCCATTCTACTTAGATCTTCTTACTCTATCTAACACTCTTAAGTTACTAACCATCTTGACACTATCATCAGATAGTAATTCCTCTTATATCTCTAATCTAAGCCCTATCTTAGGCCAAAGGTAGCAAGATTTAGTCTATTAATTTCTACGGTGCCAGTTAGGGTTAGGCTTCATACCGTACTATACCTAGCTTATTCCTTGGGGAAGTGTCCACGAAATTTTTACCCACCTTTGCTATTTACCTAGTCTTGTGAGACTTGAAATCATATCTTCTTCAAACAAAAAATTCCATACATAATGGTTCTTCACTGTCTTAGGTTCGGCTTTAAATACACAACTTACCATGCCATTCTATTCCTAACAAACTCCCTAAAATCTATCACACGGGTGTCCTGTTTTCTTGGGGCGCTATAACTAACACTAAGTTTTAACAGCCTGGCCTCTAAAATTGTATAGTGGGTAGAAAGGGTTGGTCGAGCTTCCCATTTAGGTTGGAATAGTCCACGATATTGCGGGGGTGGCTAAGATTGAGGCCCTAGGCCCGAATATTGTATCTTAAAAATAGTGCACAAAAAGATGTATTTGAGTGGGATGTGATAGATATAACTGAAGGTGGACTTGTCTAGGTCCTGTATATAAAATTTGTTTGAAGGTAAAAGCTAGTCTTGCGCTCCAAATATCAAAGTCCCGATAGAGGACACCAAATGATGAAATTAGAAAGTGGGTGTCATGAACTACTAGCTTATTAGCTTATTTGGAATGTAGATTCTCCCAATCACTCGCAAATATAGAAAAAACCTAGAATTTGTGAGGCCCTATAATCTCGCTACCATGGAACCTTAGGTTATCGGAACTAAATGGTAGCACCATATGAAAGGATAAGGAAGTCATTTTTGGAAGAAGTCAAGATGACTATATGTAAGGAGCGTTAAATCATAGTAACTTGATCAAGAAAATTTGAGTAGGTAATGACTGGTACCTATCGTGATATGGATGTTAAACACTAGGAGGCATAGCAAATTAAAGACTCATCTTTACTATGGCACGACTTATGAGAGGAACATAGATTTTACTCATTTTTATAAGTAGAATGATTGGTCATTAAAAATCATGATATTGTGATTGCTGATTAGGACAAGTACTCACAACAGAAGGGATAGTCGTACGATCGATTGCGAATTATACCTCGGGATACTGGAACATTCATGGGCTGCGAATTCCCATCAGACTAAAGATGTTGAACTCTAACTCATGATAGAGTATAGGCTTATCTATTAAGGGTCCCAGGACAATCTTTGATTCTTACAAATGCGACTATCTAATCTCTTTCAAGTCCTTTGGGATACCTAACTAACTGGTTTCAATGAAGGACTTAACATAGCTATGGTTTACTGGTATACTTGAGGTAAGATTTCTAATTTTACTCCCATGTCCTTAGCGACATGAACATCAAAATTAACCATTAAACTCTATTCCATACTCCTGTAGATTATATATCAAAACCCTTAGTAGTATGACTAACAACCTACCCCTTTCTAGCTATAGGAAGTTATCCAATACTTACAAGTACGCCGAACCCTTCTACGCCTATCTGATAGGCAAGGGTGGAAGTTAATACTAGGCGTTGCTTATCTATGGTACCTTTGCAACCAACTTACCTATTGATCAGTCTCCTAGTCATGGTTGTTAATAAATCATTTCAAGCCTATTCCTGCTATATATAGATGTTTGTCTAGTCTAACACAGTCATATCCAAATATACCTAGATCCACTTATGGTACAATCTATCACCATGTATCATTTTGATATATTCCTTCGATAGAAATCTCCCTAATGAGGATCCTCCGGGCCACTGTCCAAGGTAACTTTATTTCCTAACATATCCATATTTTCATGATTTCCACATCGTCTATGGGAATATTCTTCAACCTCTATACAATCCTAAAACTCCTGTAAGGATTATATTTATCTTAAGTATGGTATCTATTAAAGCATTCTATTCATAATGTGATCATTGAGTCCTTCTACTATAGTCTATCACATAGGTGATTATATCCTAATCAGGTAATCGTGACTAGCTCTAAAATTTCTCTATATAATCTCTCAGATCACTTGGATCACTATGGTTGAGAAAAATATCATATCTCCTTTACTAAACCGATTTAAACTTGTATACCTCTAGCCCCTCTGTAACTAGCATAGGTACTCTAGTATATCCCTATCCAACATAGGTGGATAGTAGAATGTTTTAACCTAATGATTCCTAGGGTCTCCTATTCGGGTTAAGTATTATATGTAGATTCTATACTGCCACTCCTATTCTACTCAATTTAGATATAGGGCATCTATCCAAATCTTTATTACCTTAACCAATGAATCCCTTTTTAATTACGATCAACAACCTACTATCTTAAAATCGAATATATATAACTTTAGAGGGTTCATCAAGAACGAGTTGGTCGTCTTCCTGAAATAAGTAAAGGCGAGAGTCAAAAATAAGGAGTTCAAGAAAGGATGATGAACTTTAATTTTGAGTTCCAACGAAGATAGATAAAATTAGAAAAAATTTCAAGAGCAGTTGTGGATTGAGAATCTAATATGCTATCCTATTGCAGGCTCGTTCGGTACAGTAACGTAACAAAAATGATATTTTCTAGACCTGCATAGGCTACCACAAAACATGTCATGCCCCAGTTCCAAAATATATAGGAACCTAGGATATGAGCATGCCAGCTTTATGACTAGAATAAGTATTCCCAATTTAATAGACTTATCCTAATCGTATTACGTTGAATAGTATCCTAACATATACTAACTAATCTATATCTCAACTAGGTCTCATTCCATAATATTGAACAAAATCAAGAACAAATAATATATGTCATGGTCTGTAGCCCATTAGCATATATGTTGGGAATGGACCCGAAGAATAATAGAGGTCTATTTAAACTATGACAGCAAGACGAAATTAAATAGTACAAAGGACGCGAAAGTAATAATAAGAAATACTACCAACAATATCTGAATCCTGCATAATACATCACGATAACTTCATGCCAGAACTCAACTAACAACTTGAGAGATTATCAGTTCCATAGAGGAATGTAACAAGATATAACAACTAGCCACAATATAAATAGTAAAAGTAATATACATAAACATGAATATAACTGACAAGGTAAACTATCCATCTAAGTATATGCACTTGAAGACTACTTTAGGATTGCACATATAGGTAATGAGTGATATTAGCGTCAACTAATATCACGAATATACTAGCATACTCCCGCCCAATCCGGAGACTAGTCCGTAGACGATAATGGAATATCCACTAGTATAGCCTATACTAAGGCAAAAGTGAGGCCGAGGATAGGGTAATTCCATACGCCTACTAATAGTCTTCCCCATCCATGAGTAGTGCAAGATTATGCCAATAACTCGCATGACTCGAATCTCACATACAAGTCCTCTAACTAGCAGAACTAGTCATATATGATGTGTCACATGAACCCCTTGTACCGACCAAGTACAAGGTGCGTGCCAATACCAATGTAACTCTCCTTCCAAGTGTCGTGTCATGAGTCATGTCCAGTAATAGAAGTCATTTAAAAATAACTTCAACATGAGGAAGTCTACTAGCACGCAAGGTCATACACAACTCCACTATATGTCATCGATGGTATCATCGACGGCACCCAAGTCACACTTGGATGCTCTCCTAACACATCTAATCCTTAAATACAACAACACATCCACGTATAGCAGGAAATAAAATAAGATCACAGTGGCATGGTAATCTTGTCGGAAGGTTGCACGATGATTCGACGACGTCCTGCAAGCGAACTCGTCAATCCGAATAAAACAGTAAGGGCAGAACTCCCATAGACATCTCCGGATGCTGAAACAGACATTGCTAACATTCCTGAAATAAGAAAAATAGTTAGGATATACTACCCATAAGTCCAATTCGAGACACAGAGGCAAAACGATAATTTTAGGTCAAAATGAAGTCCACCTTTGGACCCGATTTGCACCAAAAAATGTGCCACGACAAAGATTGTCCAAATTTGAAAAATTATATGTCAATATTGGCCAGAACGATGCCACAAGTCCAATAGTGGTTTCGAATTTGGAATTCGATGTCCCGTTTCAAAATTATAATTTTACATATTAGAAATTACGATTTCGAGAGGCCAACTTTGGCGTCGATTTCCAACCAACCAAGCAACATCCTATGAAGCTAAAATTTTATGCCATAAATTTGGTTATACCTGCTATGCAGCGGAGTTGGTGGTTCGTCAAAAGGAGCTTCGACGAGAGAAATAAATCCGCGAAGTTGGCTCCACGTATTTGTCCAAATTAAATATATTTTAAATGGTCACATTGGTGGCCAATTTTGATCTATCAAACGATCACATTAATGGTTGAAATTTTAGGTGAGCGAAGTGGTATATACCAAGATTAAGAAGGGATAATCGGATCAACGATCCAACGGTCGAATTGCCTAGAAAATGTGCCCAAAGTTGCTATGGTGAAACTCAATTCTGACTTCGAATTCGTGAGCGTTACGACGGGATTTCGTACGAAACACACGAATTGCACACTGTATATGTCGGGAAGGAGGACAGCTGTCAGGAGAAAGGTCGTCGGGTCACACATGCATCACGGGGGTGGTTGTGGAGGCGTACGGTATCGCTTGACGGTGCTACGACTGCTGCAACTAATGCTGCTACCTCATTGTAGCATTGCTGCTAACGCTGCTGGTGTGCTCACCTCGTGCCTGGCCGTGCCGCTGGTCGTACGATGGTGTTGGCGGCCAGGTGAAGGCCCGACATTACGGTGAGTGGCCACTGCTCCTACCTAGCTTGCTGCTTGTGCGCACGCACATGGGGTCACCATACTTCCCGGCCGCGCGTGGTGGTCGGTGCGCCGGTGCCAAGGTGGTCGCACGGTGAGTTGTGCCGGTGACAGGCGGAGGCGCGATGGTGAGGCAAGGTGGTTGGCGACAATTTTGCTGCAGCTGCTGCTGCTCGTGGAGATGGGGTGGGGGAGAAGGATTTGATTATTTAGGTTTTAGGTTTAACTATTTATATAGATAATATATATATGTATACATATTGGTATATGTATAATTATATATATTTGTTCATGTGAATACATAAGAAATAAATTATATACATACATACATATACATACATATATATATATATATATATATTCTTTTTTATTTTATATATATATATATTTCCAGCACGTGCGGGCTCAATTAAATCTTGTCTCTCTACACACGATTTTTAGCCGGTCGTCATATCCTTTCGGACTCTTCGTGCGGATCTTGTCCGCACTGGCTTTGTCATCATCGCCCCAGAAAAATATATATATATATATATATATATATATATATATATATAAAATATATATATATAATATTTTTTATATTATATATCTTATATTTTTTTTATATTATATATCTTATATATATATATATATATATATATATATATATATATATATATATATATATATTTGGTAAATCAAAGTTTATTGAAAAAAAAACCGGGCTACAAGGACCGAGTGCCACTGCACCCGGTTTGAAATTCAAAAGCTAAAATACGGGCGGCTGTATATATATATATATATATATATAAGATAGAGAATGTTGCTGTTGGAGTTCTCCTGTGGCATTTCGCGGGCGACCCTCGCCCCCTGAGACCGGCCCTTCCGGCTGGGTTTAGCCACCGTCCAGAGGCGACGTTCGTGTCTCTCAGTCGGCCAGTGTGTTTCCCCTCCCCCTTCCGTCTCTTTTGGTGTTTTCGCTATGGCCCAGCCCCTTCGGCCTCTGTTACGGACGGCTCCCTGGCCACCCGACCTCCTGGCACTCTTTGGGCTGTCCTCCCGACCCCCCATCTGTCTCTTCGCCTCCTTTTTCCCCTCCCCCTGGTGTCTGGCTCATCCCGCCTTGCCCTCCACCTCCCGTCTCCTGCTGGCCGGTCTCTGGTTGGCACATCCGCTGTCCCCGGCACGGCGTCGTGTCTCGATAATGGCCTGCAGAACGAGGGTCGTCCGCCTTGGGTGGGGGTCCAGCCCTCGGTATCTGTTCCCCTGGAGGCCTCGTTCCTATCACAGGCTCTCTGTTCGAGGATTGTTGCTCCCTAGGTCCTTTGAATTCAAACTGGATGGTGACATATTCCTTCATGCAATCCGAGCTTGTCGGATCTGTGCGCTTTTTGAGCAGTATTGACGATTCTTCTCAGCGAAGCGACACGTGTGCTACTGGATTGTCTTCGCCCCCTGGTGGCACGTGCGCTCAAGGTGGCGTGTGATGCCCCATGTCAGTGTCAGTTTGCGCGCCCTCCTCTACCTTTCTTCCAGTTGGCGCGGGCGTCCCGGCTGCTGACCCCTCCCTCCTGAGCTACTTTATCTTGGCGATGACTTGCTAGCGCTTTTCCCCTCGGTGTGCCCGGTCTTGGTGCTCTCTCCTCGGGCGACACCCTTGGGTAGCGCTGACTGCCACCTCATTTTTGCCTTTGCAGGCACTATACCCATCCCACTGCCCAGGTCGGCAGTCCCTCTGGCACCGACGTACCATCTCTGGCTGCCAGGCGCCTCCTATTTGGCGCACCTCTGCCTCAGCTCCCCTAACGGCACCATCTACCCTTCTGTGCTCGCTCTTTTTGGTCCCTCGAATTCCCTTGTGCATCACAGTTGACAACCCTCCACCCCGGCTCCTAATACACTCCCCAGCGAGCTAGCCTCCCCCCTGCGCCAGCTAATCATCTCCCAGTGATCGCGACATCTTTTACTGAAAAGCTTAGACTCGATAGATCTGCCAGGCTCCCCTTGTGTTTCCCTGATATGGATCTTCCCGATGTCGAATATTCGTCGAATTCATCCAAAATTATGGTACCTTTCTCCGCCATCGAGATGGCGTCGCTGTCAGCCTCCTTCCCGTACACCTTCGTCCTCAAATTCTCAGCTGGTTGCCCAAAACATCAGAGGGTACATAAAGTGATCGCCAGCTGGCGGCTCAACTTAGAATACAGGTTAGCCCCCATGGATCCCAAACACATCTTCCTTCACTAATCTTCCGAATCAGACCAAAAGAATGTCCGGTCGAGAGGTTCGGTGGGAATAGACGCTCACATCATGAAAATCATCAGATAGTCCCCAGAATTCAACACCAAAGAAGACTCAGTAACCCTCCCCAACCTTTCCCTCATCTATTTTGTCCCTGATGAGCTAAAGCAGATCACTAACTCCTTTAGTACATATGTGGCTGCGACGGACGAAACAAGTAACCTATCCAAAGCGAACTATGCCAAAATTTACATGGAGCTCGACCTATCGAATGACTTCCCAAACCACATACAAATCTCGCTCAGCAACAAGATGCACACTCAGTAAATCATTTATGACAACAATATCATCTTTTGCAAATATTGTCATATACGTGGACACTCCATTGAACAATGTTTCTGCGCACACCCGGAACTAAAGAAGAAAGAAGCCAGAAAGGGCATCCCGAATAAAACGCCAAGGAAATCCAATAAATTCCTTCAATCACCTCTCCTCCCTTTTCCTAACTCCTATATCAGGTTTGAAGCTAGCACAAATAATGCCAGAAATTGGGAATCGGCCTCCCCAGACAGAGCTATCGTGCCATATAATCTACCAACACTTAACCTCTCCAACAAATTTGACATTCTAGACCCTGCCCCAATGAACAACACATAAGATACTATATCTTCGGATGATTGGCCAGGGACACCCTCTCCGAAAGAGGAGACAGAGCTCATCAAATATCACGGTAGGGTGTCAAACAAAGCATCGGAGACCTTGACACTAGAGAACCTTACAGAATCAACAGTCATAGAGGCCCAACATCACACAAACCCAGCCGCCCCTGGAGCTGCCCCCTACATCCCAGACATGGATGATATATGTGATAGAACTGGAGATTCCCAGGACCCTTACTTTGGTGTGCGTATTGATCGATAAAAAGTTAAACAGATTTAATACGTGTTCTAACCCTTCATAGACGGAAACTAGGGTTCATGAATTATACCTGCGGCAGAAAGAAGACAAGTAATTCCTGGCAATCTCGAGCGAACGATCCCAAGATCTTCTGCATGTATTCCTTCCTCGAGTTGGACGTCGTGTGGGCGACGATCTCCCAAGCTTTTCTTCTCCTTGGCAGCTCTCTCTTTCTCTTCTTTCGTGAATCACGAATTTAGAGAAATCTTCTGATTTTTTATCAGTAATTTGGCGGCCAGAGAATAGAGGATATATATATATGCTATGGCAGGGACCATGAGAAGAAATTAGGGTTAATCCTCCTAACGGATCTAGATATCCCGTGTTCAGCCTGAACATACAATCCAGGCCCATTAACAATAGCTCAGTCCACTAATGAGCTATTGTTCTACTACCTCCCTAATCCTAAATTATGTTTGTGGGCTCCTTTTTTTATATACTTGTTTGGCTCCCCATGTTACGATATCGTATGTCCGTCGATCAAATTAAGTTACTGACAACTATATTGATTCGACATCTTTTATCCTTAAGTAGTACCGCTCAACTTTATTTGTCTTATCGAATATAATCCACCTGCGGGGTTTATATGACAATCCTTATGAGCTCCTTAAGGGGATATCATCAACCCGATGTATCGGGACATGGATTCTATTTATAATCAATAGCCCATCATACATACAATGTTATTACCCAATTCATAGAGGCTGTTGATCCATAATAAATCTCACTCTTTCATGAGTCAAAGTAATGCACACTGCATATATATGTCTGTTATTATATCCGGATTAAGAGCACAAGCATCCATAATAACGGAGGTGTTTGTTCTCTTATGTAGTCAGTACAAAGAGAACAACCTCAAGTGGTCCTATTCAATACACACAAAGTGTAATAGTATAAACCTATAGTCAAGATAGACTAATACCAGATTACACTACAACCTTTCCAATAGATTGTCCAAGTCCATCTAGGTTGTGAACTATTTATATACTCCATAGAAAACTGATAATATGATCTTCAGTGTGACACCACACACCATATTATCTAAAATATAGACATTTGTATTAACACTTGCAACAAATACAATATGCAAATATTTGCCCATAAGATTCTCATTCAAAACTTAAGGAAATAAGGTTACTACAAAAGTGATGCTTTTAGTATATAACCCTAACAATCTCCCACTTATACTCAAAGCATTGCTTTTCAGTATACTGTTACAAATCTCCCACTTATACTTAAAGCCATGCTGCTACACATCTGACTTCCATTCCCTCAACATAACAATCAAAAGCCTCAGCTGGTAAGCTCTTTGTAAAAGAATCAACTAGGTTGTCGGCTGATGCAATCTTGATCACAACAACTTTTTCTTTTTTTACAAAATCTCGTATCAGGTGGTACTTGTGCTCAATGTGTTTTCCTGTCTTATGGGCTCGTGGTTCCTTCGAGTTTGCAACTGCACCACTATTATCACAATAAAGTGTAATAGACTTAGGCAAACTAGGTACCACATCCAAGTCCAACAGAAAGTTTCTGAGCCAAACCGCTTCTTTGGCTGCCTCAGAGGCTGCCACATACTCGGTTTCCATGGTGGAATCAAGAATATATTTTTGCTTGATACTCCTCCACACAATGGCTCCACCTTCCAAAGTAAACACATAACCTGAGGTAGATTTCTTGGAATCCCTATCTGACTAAAAATTTGAGTCTGTATACCCCAAGGAAACTAAACTATCTGCCTGGTAAACTAGCATATACTCTTTAGTCCTTTTCAGGTACTTCAAAATATGCTTTATGACAGTCCAGTGCTCTTGTCCTGGGTTAGACTGATATCTGCTGACCATGCCTACGACAGAGCAGATGTCTGGTCTCGTACATAGCATTGCAGACATTAAGCTTCCTACTGCTGAAGCATAAGGAACTGCCTTCATGTTCTCTATCTCTTTAGGTGTCCTCGGATACTGCTCCTTTGATAGAGCAATTCCATGTCTAAAAGGTAAGAAACCTTTCTTAGAATTGTGCATAATAAACGAGTTAGTACAGTATCGATATAGGAAGCTTGGGATAAGCCTAACATCCTTTTCTTGCGATCTCGTATAACTTTGATCCCAAGGATGTGACCTACTTCTCCCAAGTCCTTCATATCAAATTGTTTGGATAACCATACCCTTACATCAGATAACACCTTCATATTGTTTCCAATGAGCAAGATGTCATCCACATAAAGTACTCGGAACACTACCACATTTTTGTCACACTTTCTGTATACACATGATTCATCCTGACATTGATCAAACCCATAGAATTTTATCACCTGATCAAAACATATGTTCCACGATCTGGAAGCTTGCTTCAGTGTATAAATGGACTTCTTGAGCTTACAAACAAGATGCTCTTGGCCCTTTTCAATGAATTCGTCTGGTTGCTTCATATAGATGTCTTCCTCAAGACTTTCATTAAGGAAAGCTGTCTTGACATCCATTTGCCAAATCTCTTAATCGAGATGAGCTATAATAGATAAAAGAATCTGGATAGACTTAAGCATGGCTACTGGAAAAAATGTTTCCTCATAATCGATACCCTCTCTTTGAGTAAAATCTTTTGCTACAAGCTGAGCTTTAAAGGTTTCAGCCTTACCATCTGATCCTCTTTTTCTCTTATAGACCCACTTGCATCCAATGGCTTTACACCAACGGGTGTTTCTACAAGCTCCCAAACCTGATTAGAATCCATAGTTTCTATTTCAGATATTATTGCTTTTTGTCTAGACTCTACATTTTTATCTTGGAGTGCTTCATTGTTGGTACATGGATCATAATCTTGTTCCTCAGGGACTAAGTCTGACGACTCTCCCAAGAACATATATCTATCAGGTTGTATCACAACCCTCCCACTACGACGAGGCTCTATCGGTTGTGGTGTAACATTTATGACACGTTGTGCAGTTATTTGTGGTTTATCCTCTTGTACTGTTGGTACTGAAGTACTTGGTGTCTCACCTCTCAGTTTTTCTAAAACAACTCTACTTGTAGGTTTATGGTTCATCACATAGTCTTCCTCTAAGAATCAGGCATTGGTGCTAACAATGATCTTCTGATCCTTATGACTATAAAATAAACCTCCTTTCGTTCCCCTTGGATAGCCTACGAACAAGCATACTTCTGTACGAGATTCCAACTTATCTGCTTTCCCATTCAGCACATGTGCTGGACTACCCCAAATGTGAACATGTTTCAGACTAGGCTTACGTCCAATCTACCGCTCTGTGGGAGTAAGAGGTACTGACTGAGAAGGAACCAAGTTCAAAATATAACCTGCAGTCTCTAAGGCATATCCCCAAAACGAATCTGGCAAATCCGAATAACTCATCATTGATCTAACCATCTCCATAAGAGTTCTATTCCTTCTTTCGGCTACACCATTCTGCTGGAGCATTCCAGGTGCAGTCAATTGGGATACAATCCCAACATCTGATAAATAATCCCTAAACTCTCCAAAGAGGTACTCGCTACCACGATCTGATCGTAATGACTTGATACATTTTCCATGACATTTATCCGTTTCAGCCTTATACTCTTTAAATTTCTGAAAGCACTCAGACTTATGGTGCATCAAATAAATGCATCCATACCTTGAATAATTGTCAATAAATGTGACAAAATATTCAAAGTTACCTCTAGCTTGGATAGTCATGGGTCCACACAAATCAGAATGAACCAATTCCAACACATCTTTGGCCCTATACCCCTTTGCCATAAAAGGCCTTTTGGTCATTTTACCTTTCAAGCAGGATTCACAGACTGGTAGTGCCTCCACTTCCAATGAGCTCAAAGGTCCATCTTCAATCAGTCTTTGAATCATTCTTAGGTTAATATGCCGCAATCGTAAGTGCCAAAGATATGTTTGGTTCATACAAGAAGGTTCTTTTCTCTTATTTAAGTTAGATGACATATTATTCATTTTCATAAGTTGCATTATGGGCGAAATAGGATTAATGACATACAGATTATCAACCAATACACCAGAACAGATAAAATGTTTTTTCTTTCTAATAACAATATTGTCATTAAAATAAACTGAATATCCATCCTTAACTAACATAGAAACAGAAACTAAATTCCTTCTAAGTGAAAGTGCATAAAGACAATCTTTCAATGACAAAGACTTATTTCTACCAAAAGATAAAGTAACATCTCCTAATGCAACGACCGATACGTTTGTAGCATCACCGATGAACAAGCATATCTCTCCATCACTGAGCCGTCTAGTTTCCTGGAACCCTTGCAATGTATTGCAAACATGATTAGTGGCTCCTGTATCTACACACCAGGTGCCGGTAGATAATATCGCTAAACATGTTTCAACTACTAGTAAATGAGATATACCTTCTTTGTTCCCTTGTTTGAGAAATGGACAATCAGTCTTCCAGTGTCCTGACCCTTTGCACTTGAAAGATTTGCCTTTCGGTTTTTTCACAACACCTTGAGGTCCCATGCCCTTTTTTGCTGAGTTTGTCTGTTTCTGAATGTTAATCTTCTTCTTACCGCCTTTTGGCTTAGAAGTAGAAGCCTTTTTAGAAACAAAAACAAGACCACTCTGCCTAAAGAGAGATTCAGCATCCTGTACCTCTTTTGCAAGTTCTGTCAAACTATACAACCTTTTATTCATTTTGTAATTAAGGAAAAATTGTCAAAACTTTTAGGCAGAGTCCTGAGAATCATATCGACCTGGGATTCTCCATCGATTTCAGCTCCAAGGATCTCCATCTTATTCAGATGACCCATTATCTTAAGAACATGATCCCTTACTGGTGTACCCTCAGCCATTTTTGTATTCATCAAAAATTTCATTGCAAACTGCCTAGCTACTCTACTCTGATGTCCGAAGAGTTCTTTGAGGTTATACATCATGTCATAAGCTGTGGCCATGGCCTGATGCTGATGTTGCAGTACATTTGACATAGATGCCAGAATATAATACTGCGCCATCATATCTGCCTTTTTCCACTTCTTATAAGCCTCTTTGACCTCTTCATCATAGTTAGCATCAGGCTTAGGTGGGCATTCCTCAACAAGTACATATTTGTACCCCTCAGAAGTCAGAACAATGTCCAAATTACGTTTCCAGTCAATATAATTAGGTCCAGTAAGTTTGTTTTCTTTAAGAATCACCATAAGTGGACTGAAAGAACCCATTTTTGAAATCCTGAGAATCACATAAATAAATAAAATTATTAAGGCAAAAAAACTTTTTGAATTAATTAAATATTGATTCCCTTAAAACAATAATAAGAAATTCACCAACACCTTGAACACCATGAATTTAGCATTCCACGATAGTGTGGACGTATACAAATTCAACTTTGTTCAAGTAGGTTTTTCAAATTAATTTTACTATCATGTCAACATAACATTATGACAAATAAAATTAATATGTTGGTCATGCTCTGGTCATACAAATAATAGCAGTGACTTCGATGGGGAGGATACCATTATTTGTATCTAAGTGTATACCATTACTTATTACTAAGTCCATTACCTTGTAATGAGTTCCTTCAAATGGAGAAGTGAACACATACTAGGTAACTTTCTATAATTATCCCTAATGAAGTTTGTACTTGTGATCCATAATTATACTCATCCGATATGGAGGAAGGCACTAAAGCCAAAGCGCAAGTATAATTACATTACCTACAAACCAGTAATAGAGACCATAGGATTTATGATAAATAAATATCCTCTCCCACTTAGTTATTTAACAATGAGGGTTTTTCTACTAGTTGATATTATGTCCATGTTGTCCAATATTATTGTAGGCTTAGGTTTTCAAAAAAAAACATCCACACAATAATAAACATGCATAATCAGAAAAAGCAAAATGACAACAAATAAGAGAAAAATATCCAACTATTATGGTCATCTTTCCTGTTCCGTCCTCAACTATCCGAATCCAAACTCTGGCGCTACGCAGATCTATCCGGGGTTCGACCTTAACTAGTTTATTTTAGATTTTGGCTGTCGATTCCTTCATCGAAAATCATCTGTCTGCCTCTGGACTGCTTAAAACCAGCATCTCGTCCGGCATCAGAATATCAGCATCTCGTCCGGCGTCAGAATATGATCTTCTGTGTGACACCACACACAATATTATCTATAATATAGAATATCAGACATTTGCATTAACACTTGCAACAAATACATTGTGCAAATATTTGCCCATAAGATTCTCATTCAAAATTCAAGAAAATGAGGTTACTACAAAAGTGATGCTTTTAGTATATGACCCTAACAATCTCCCACTTATACTCAAAGTATTGCTTTTCAGTATACTGTTACAATATGTGCGGACGCTCTGGCTGACATTGGTCAAGCATCGGTGGCCAGATTCCAACAGGACATTGATGCCGACGTCATCAGCCCCAACAACCTCTTCGACGCCTTAGTCAAATTTTTTGGAGAGGTCTATATGCGCCCGACGGCGGAGACAGTCGACCTTGATAAAGACAGTTCCATCAAAGCGAATGGAAAGGCGGATGCTACCACCAAAAAAATCCAAAAAAAAGAAGCACAAAAGAGTCCACGACTATGACCACTAGGTCAGCTACGAAACTCAACAAATCCCCCTACCCAGCATCCTAGATGCTTAACATCATTTTATGGAATGTTAGGGACCTGGCGAACAAACCTACATTGAAAAGACTAAACAGTCTCAAGAAAATTTACAAAATAGACATATTAGTTATAATAGAACCTAAAATCCCTCAAAAGAAACATAAATCCATCCAGTTGCAGTTAGGCTTCCCGTCCGCTATCGTCGGATGGCACGAATTATGGATCCTACTTGCGGCTGACGTGAAGATCGACATTATTCACGATTCAAGGCAGACGCTCTTGTGTTGGATGGAACATCCCATGCCATAGACCCGATCACTATTGTCCGCCGTCTATGGTAGCTGAGACATCTTTGAATGCAAACAACTCTGCGATGTCTTACGGGACACTAACTGTCACGACCCGCACCCTAGAGTAAGGGAACGAGAAGTGGGTACATCCAGCCTACGCCGTAGTGTCGGCGGTAGAACGCTGTCCTAGGTCAATCATCTAATAATATATAAGGTACTTGTACAGTATATACACTCCGAATGGAGGTGACATAATATAATACAGTCTCAATCACATCTAAGGTAGAATACGTTAAAATGATAGATATAAACGAATCCACATAAGAGATACAATAGAAAGAAGTCTAAGTGTCTATGATAACATCACCATAACATCCAGAAAAAACAAACTCTCAATATATATACAATAATGTATCAATGAGAAAGACAAGGTAAGAGTCTAAGCTAGCAGTCTAAACCACTGGTGGCAGATCCTCTACTGCAAGTGGATCCAAGTCACAAGTGTTGTCTATAGCTACACCATAATAGGTAGACACCGGAGCCATCCTCATCCTCTGTAATATTTTTAACAGGTCCAGTCAGGACGGGAGCGAGTACAATACATCTCAACAAATCATAACAGGTTATGAAATATAAACATGCTAGAGAGTAAGATACATGAAACTGAAAGAACAACATGATGAAAAAGAGAGAGACGGTAAGTAAATAGCTACAATATATAAGAGAACTGTCAGTGCTAGTGATTCAGAGTAAAAATGGTTATGTAAACGACATGATATTGTACACGAGTAATATACAGAGGTTGTACATGATTAATCTACAAGATTGAATACATAACCACTTCTCCTCCCCCGCCCCAATCAATACACAAGGATCCAGTCAAGTTATGTTATTGCACACGAAGTATAGTTGTACACGATGATCATGTGACCACATGAGTATACACAATTTCACACAATTTATACATGAATAACACGAACACAAAAAGTACACGATGCTCATGATAAAGTACATGAACATGAAATACCCGATATATCCGCTAAGGGGATAACATCGTACGACAAGATCCATATAGTACTAATCTATGTTACCAACGTGTCAGCATCATGTAAAGTAATCTAAAACAGGAAATATAATCCTAAACAAGATATAAAATGATCAAAGAATGTACTCGCCTGGTATCCTAAATATCTGAAGAAAATACACTGTCCGAGGAGTGGTGTCTGTCTCCTATAGAACAATACAAGTTACTACATGTCTAAAATAGTAAAATAGACTGCTACAATGCATCTATATGATGTTTGGGGTCAATCTAGGCTAAAGTCAACCCTTGGTCAACTCTAGTCAACTATACTAGTCAAACTAGGTCAACTAGGTCAAGCCTAACCCAAACAAGTCTTCCAAACAAGTCTCACTAAGCCTAACCATGTCTATCCTAACATCCACACATTATTACAAGGCTATACAAGCCAACAACACACATCATAGGTGTATACATGCCATACACATAGGCTATGTGCCATATATATAGCCTATAGGCCATATAGGCTATATCACACATTTCACATATATTGTATATATACACTAAGTTAATATGAATTATCATACACATATACATATAGGCCATATTATTATATTCAAGAATATAGATATGTATATTTTTTTTTTCATATAGATATGTATATATATATATATATATATATATATATATATATATATATATAAGAAACCCCCTCTTTTTATTAATCAAGGCTCAAAATGCTGAAGCCTGACACATATACAAGACAAAAGTATACCGCCAAAAGGAAAGACAGGGGAGAGAGGCGATCACAGCCGCCAAAACTACGAGATGTACGGTTGCCCGAAAGCTGGAGATCTGTGGGAGCAAAGTGAACTTCTTTTGCGACATTGTCGGTGAATTTCCTGGATTAGCTGATCGGCGGAGTATTGGTGTCCCTCGTATCTCGCTTTGTTGCAATTTTTCCAAATTTCTCAGGTAGCGACCGCTGCAACGATCTGGTGGCCGTGGGACGCGGCTCTCCAGTGGGCCAGAAGATCGATAAAGCGCCCGTCTCCTGGAGTGGTGTTGTAGAAGTGATTGAGGGTGCTCCAGATTTTGTCAGGGAGGCTTCCCTCCTGGAAGATGTGGTCAATAGTCTCCGTCTGACGCTCGGTGCAGCAATTACAAGCAGACGTCAGGCTAATACCGATGGAGTTAAGGGTATCGTCGGTTGGCAGTTTCTTTCTCATGACTCTCCACAGGAGGAAGAACCATTTCTTAGGGATGCAAGAGTGCCAATAACGCGTAATGAATAGGTCTGGGCCGTTCTCTAGGATCGTGAGTCTCGCCGATCGCACAGAGAATGCTCTAGAAGCTGCTAGCGACCACCTTAGCTTGTCAGCGTCGGGCCTAAGGATAAGTCCGTGCTGACGAATGTTGTCAACTGTTTCGTTGCCTGACCAATCTCGGATCCTGTCCCAATTCTAATCGTTATTGGTGGGGTTCCACATGTCTTTGATCTTGCTATTTCTAGGTGAATCGGTAATGTTCGGGATAAGGCTGTCACCGATCCACCTTTCCAGAAAGGGGTTGGCCTCGCCAGTACCTAGTTGGAGTCTGATCGCGGGCTCTGCCAAATCTCGGCCTCGTAAAATACGACGCCAAGACGCAGAAGATCTGCTGTTAGCTGTGGCCGTCGCTGGGTAGATGTGTTTGAAGTACCTGGCCTTCATAAACTTGGTCCACAGGTTTTGGCTTGTGCGTAATTTCTACCACAGTTTCATCGAGAAGGCTTTGACGATGTGATCGAGTTTGTTGAATCCAAGCCCACCGTTCGCGGTCAGAGAGGCCATAGTATCCCAGCTGGCCCAGTGGTGTTTGTCTTTCCCCTTGTTGTTCCCCCAGATGAAGTTGCAAAAGATCTGCTCAATAGACAGATAACCTTCCTGGTCGGAGAGCAAGCCGCTAAGGTGTGGATAGGGACGGAGTTGAGCACATGTTTGATGAGAATAATTTTTCCTCCTGGGGATAGGGTGGCGTTATGCCATCCGTCGATTTTGTTCCTGATTTTGGTGATCAAGTTCTCGAAGATGCTGGCATTAGATTTTCCGTACACCAGGGGACAGCCGAGATAGTTGAAAGAAGGATGTGCCACCGTGATGGAAGTGAGATTGGTGAGTCTGGTCGTGTTCTCGATTTTGATGATGTGGTGGGCATAGATGACACTCTTAGAATGGTTGATCTTCTGGCCTGAGCATCTGGAGTACCGCTCCAGGGTGTTGTGAACCACCTCCATCAATCCGATGTCCCCGGATGAGAAGATGAGTAAATCGTCGGCAAAGGCCAGGTGGGTGATGGTGGGGCAACTGCTGGCCGTATGGTATTGCTGGAAGTTAGGGGTGTTGACCATATTATTGAGGTTTTTGCTCAGTGCGTCGGCAGCAATGATGAAGACCGTGCACGATAGAGGGTTGCCCTGTCTGACTCCTCGGCTATATTTAAAAAATCACTCAGATTGGCCGTTGATAACTGTACAGAACCATGAGTTGCTGATGGATCTCCACACGATGTTGGTCCAATTCTCTGAGAATCCGAATGCTCTGAAGACCCAGATCATGAATTGCCAATTGAGTCTGTCATATGCTTTTTCTATGTCAATTTTGATGGCGATGTTGCCCCCTCTAGCAGAAAATTTCATGCAGGTGATAAGTTCTTGGGCCGGCATGATGTTGTCTTGGATGTTCCTTCCGCGAACGAACCCGCTTTGCTCCTCCGATATGATTTTGGGGAGAGTTTCTGTCATTCTAGTAGCGATGATCTTGGAAATAATTTTGTTGGTAAATGTACAAAGACTGATGGGTCGGAAATTGCGAAAGGAGTTTGGGTTATCTTTTTTCGGGATGAGGATGAGATTGGCGTTGGAGATAGCTTTGGGGTAAGGTGCTCCTTCGAGGAAGGCAATAGCCGCTTCGGTGATGTCCTGCTTGATGATATCCCAACGGGTGCGAAAGAAGATGCCAGTAAAGCCATCTGGGCCGGGGGTGCTATGTGCGTTCAAGGCCCACACCTCATCTTTCACTTCCTGTTCGGACAGAGGGCGCTCCAGCAGAGCATTGTCGGAGTCGTTAATTATGGTGGGAATTTGGTCAAGGAATGATGTGTCTTTGTGGACCGTCTCATTGGAGAATAATTTGGTATAGAAATCTGCGACTGCCTCTTGGATCCCCTTGTGGTTAGTTCTGATGATGCCATACACGTCAGCGATATGATGTATCGATAGTTTGTTTCTTTTGCCGTTGACACAGGCGTGAAAGTATTTAGAGTTTTTATTCCCGTCGCTGTCCCATTTCAGTCTGGCTTTCTGCTTTCAGAAGTCGGTCTCTACTTTAATCCTCAATTTGAGCTAGCCTTGGTTACGTTTAAGGTTCTCCTTGCCGCAGGGGATCGGTCGGAAAGGAATAAAGCTTCTGCTCGGGTGATATCGTCTTCTGCGATGCGAATCGCTGGGAAAATATCCCCAAAGGCTTCTTTGCTCCAATTGGAAAGAGCTTTCCTGGTGGCTTTGAGCTTGTTGCTGACCCGAGTGAGAGGATTAGGGGAGTCCTGACTATTCCACGCTTCTGCCACGATGCTCAAGAATTGTGGGTGGTCGGTCCAAAAGTCGAGGAATTGGAAGTTTTTTTTGGATAGGTAGGATTTTTTTGATTTCCACTAGGATGGGGGCGTGGTCGGATTCGGTGGAGTTGAGGTGGGTCAGGGTGGAACTGATCCTCATACCGTGCCAGCGCACGTTGGTGAGGGCTCTGTCCAGATGGGAATATTGACGGCGATCACCGTCCTGCATGTTACACCAGGTGAATTTGCTGCCTTTGAATTGGAGAGGAGTGAAATGAGCATTAAAGATGAAGTTGTTGAAGTCTTGCATGGATGATAGGGGCGTGGGGCGGCCTCCAATCTTCTCGTCTCTGCAGGTGATGGCGTTGAAGTCCCCTATGCAAAGCCAGGGGGTGTTGGTTTTGTGGAGATAGGTGTCGAGCAGGTCGCTCCAGAGGTGTTTTCGTTCTGCGATGACACAGCTACCATGGACCGCTGAAAGGATGACCCTCTCCGGAAGGGTGGGGTGAGTGACCCAGCAAGAGAGTGCTTGTTGGGTGTCCTGAATGATTTCGAGTTTAACTTCCTTCGACTCGAGAATCCAGATGTCGTGCCTGCTAGCAATCGTCGTTGGGAGGCCCAGAGCCAACTGGGTAGATTTAAGACGTTTGGAGGGGATTTTAGTTTCAATGATGATGAAGATGTTGATCTTGTGAATTTTCTGAAGACTGGAAATTCTTCTTAATGTCGGTTTGTTTGCCAGACCTCGAACATTCCATGATAGGATGTTAAACATTTAAAAGATTGTGGGGATGTTTTTTGTTCCGCCTTGCGGCAGATCTAGTTTGGATGGTGGCGATCTTGTCAGTGCCTGAGTTGCTCCGTTGGGAGTTTGCCGGGTCGGCGTTCGATGTTGTGGGAGGATTTTGGTTGTGGCGCTCGTGCGAACCAGAGGGGGGGGCCTATCAGATTGCCAGCTGAGTCGACTATCGTATCCTCCGAGGGAATGGCTAGGGAGTCGTGCAGACTCCAGATCAACAGTTGCTGGAGGGGGCCTCCTGCGGCTAGGACTTGGAGACCTCTCCTCACTTGGTCGGGTCCAAGGATGGCTAGGACATCTTTGACTGGGATCGCACTGGGGGGTTGAAGAGCTTTATAGAAGGAGAGAGGGGCCAGGGGGTCAGCCCCCTGACCAGTTGAGGGGTGTCGGTGATCTGCGCTGCCTGAGTCGATAGCGTCCTCCACTCGCGAAGAGATGGGGGAGGAGGGCGGTGGCTCGGGAATGCTGGAGCCTTTTTGAGGGTTGCCGGACTCCGAGTCCGTTGAGCCGAGAATGGCGAATTGGTTGGAGATCTCTATGTGTTGGGGAATGAAAGGGATCAGGGCCCTGCTCAGAGGTTCGCTGGAGGCTGGCTCTCCGTTGCTGGAATTGAATCGAATGTGAGAATTCGGAAGAGGAAGAATGGGCAACTTGGGGGGCTTTCCAACCGATAGGTCGTTGTCTTTCCTGGATGGCTTCTCTTTAAGCTCCGGATGCAGGCGGTGACAGTACTTAGGTAGGTGGCCTCTTAGGTGGCAGTGGTTGCAGAATAATATGTGGTTGTCGTAGAGGATTTGTTGGGTGTGGGTGTGGTTGCCTAGCTCGATGGTGATAAAGTTGGGTGGTTCTGATGTGAGATCTAGTTCAACACAGATTTTGGCGTAGTGGACTTTGATGAGGTTACTGGTCTCGGGCGCCGTCGCCACGTACATCCCGAAGGAGTTGACGATGCACCTTAGCACCGCTGGGACAAAGCAGATGAGAGAAAGGTTGGGGAGTGTAACCCAAGCTGCAACCGTAGCTAAATCTTCTTTGGTGTTGAAACCTGGCGACCACTTGATAATCTTCATCTGGTGGGTGTCAATCTTGCAAGTACCCTTGGACTACACAGTCCTGTGATCGCGTTCTGAAGATAGGTGTAGGAGAACGTGTCTGGGATCAAGGGGGCCACTCGGTAGTCAGACGAGAGATTCCATTTGGCGATCGCTTCCTGCACCCTGGGAAGTTTGGGACAATCGGTGGAAAATTTAAGGATAAAAGTGTGTAGAAAGGCCGCTGACAGCGACGTCAGTTCCAAGTCAGAGAAGGGGATGACAGGGGCGGAGGTCTCATGAGAATAATCAATGTCCGACAGATGGACGTCTGGGATGATAATGCCCTTCGTGGGGATGAGATCCGGACGAAGCATGGCGGCCTGGGAAGGTTGGGATAGTCCGGAGGGAGCGGGTCCCGAGGAGACGGAACGGGAGAACGGGGGGCCACTCTGGGGATGAGTGAGCCCGGAGCTGGGGGGAAGGGGGAGGAGAGGGCCGGGGTAGGCCTCCCAGGCAGGGCGTCAGGGTGGGGGGAGACGGGGGTCACACCGCCGCCAGGGGGAACGAGGGGGAACTGAGGTGAAACAACCGCCACTGGGGGAGGGATGGCCAGGGAAGCCGCTGGAGGTGGAAGGAGGCCGGTAAAGACGGGCGCGAGGAAGGGCACCGGGGGAACTGGGGCGGAGGGCGCCACCGCAGGGGGGAAGAGGAGACTAGGGCGGACGAGGAGGCAGGGGAAGCGGAGGGCGCCGGGGACGAGCAAGGGTGGGCAGGAAGGCCTGGGAAAGGGGGGGCCTGGGTGGCCAGGGAGACGGAAGAGGGTAGCTGTAGAAGCATGGAAAATAGTAAATAAAATGACTCATGCGGCCAAAGAACCCCATGCGGCTCAGAAAACTCATGCGGCTCAGGGAGTCATGCGGCATAAGGAGCTATGCGGCCCGAGGCATTCCATGCGGCTCCGAAGACACGTGGCCTGACAGTTCTTCCCTCCGACCCATGCTGTATTAATTGCTTTGACGACTGACCCCTCTGAAAAGTTGACAGCCCTGACACAAAAGCAGGTAATTATGACTCTGTCATAATGATGAATCTCTAGGGAAGAGAAAAGAGATCTCTGACACAAATCCCCCGAGAGCCATAAAAATGCCACGTGGCCTTGCCACGTGGGCATTCGTATGCGGCTCACTTCTCATGCGGTTCAGAATGAATCCTATGCGGCTCAGGTCAGGAAAGCCTCATGCGGCTCGAGCAAAGAACTTCCCATGCGGTTCAGAGTGAATCTGTCCTATGCGGCTCAGGCCAAGAAAGCCTCATGCGGCTCGAGCGTGGACTTCTCATGCGGTTCAAGAGGATCATGTCCATGCGGCTCGGGAGGATATGTACCTATGCGGCCCATAAGGATTACTCCTCTGTGGTTCGAGGGCTCAAGTGAGGGCCACTGTCCAGGCAGTCCTGACACGTGGGCTTAACCATATGCGGCTCAAATTCATATGCGGATCACTCGTCATGCGGTCCAGATCCCCCAGCAGCTCCTAGAACACGTGTCCTAAACCGATTAATTCCTCAGATTTGCTGCCATTAAAGATTGGGTCAAATTCCAATAATCTGGGACACGTGGCAGAAGAATAGATCTAATTTATTTGCAGATATCAGAAGATCATTATAAGAAAGATTTATTCTAATCAGCATTAATTGCTAATGGGATTTGGTGTAATCTACACCTAATGGCTCGGATTCGTGACAATCAGAAATGAATGGCCTGGATTGACCAATCCCCAGGCTGCCGCCATCTCCAAGAGCTAATTATTGGCAACCCTAATGATCACATCCCACTATTATAAATAGCAAGGTGCCATGCCCTTGTAAGATATATACAATATCAGAGAGAAATACGTATATACAGAGAGACTTCCCCCCATAGTCAGAGGGAGAATACACACAGATAGAGAGAAGCCAGAAGAGCAACAAAGGGGCAAGAAGAGCATTTTTTCATCAACGCCAACCAACTTTTCACAAGGAGCCAAGGCTGCATACCGATCGTCCAAGGAGTAAGGCAGGGCTGCCGTCGCCTTCTCGAGCCTCTATCGTCACTACCCAGAATCTAAAATAAACAATTATACTTAGACTGTTGTACCTAGGTTTTCGTCCCTAGGCTTTCTTTGTACAAGCGAGTTTGTAACGTGAAGTAAAAGTCCGGTCCTCCGATAATTGTTCTGTTCTTTTATATTTCATAGCAAACACGATGGCGACTCTGCTGGGGAGCAACTTCTCCACGGCTGAGGGGTTGGTGATGCAATCGGATACAGCCAAGCTTGGCTCCACGTAATAAAAGATGGTCGCCCAGTTCGACCAATAGGCGTTCGAAGAAATGCTCTCCGACAAGTGCACTGGCTCGGTCCAGAAGCAAGCCCACACAAAGAAGGCCCGTAAGGAGTGGAGACCCCGATCCTTCGTTCCTACTGAAGCTCTTGCGGAGACACCCTCTATTGTTCAAGACGGCGAGCAAGATTCCCCTGCGGCCCCACTTCAGATCGTAGACAACTCTGCTATCCCCAAGTCCGACAGAAGAAAATGCTATGATGCTGGACTTGCAGGGGCAAAGAGGAACTCTATGAGATCCGAGCCGCATAAGGGTATCAGCCACAGGGAGAAAGCTCATGCGGCTACATCCTCCAACCGCATGAAGAAAACTCATGCGACCATATCTGTCAGCCGCATAGCTTATACGGCTACAGTTGCCAACCACACGGATAAAAATCGTGCGGCTATGGAAGTCAATCGCTTACAGAAAACCCATGCGGCCATAATTGCCAACCGCATGCGGCCAGCCTGTACGGTCGTGACTCCTAGCCGCACAAAAACAATTCATCCGACGGCAGAAGACAACCGCATGCAGACAGCCTGCACGGTATCCAGCTCTAGCCGCATAGCATCCGTTTTACGCTTCTCTCTATCAGTCTTCGACCGTCTCTCATGCGGTCCTCACCCTGATGGTTCTATGGATGATAAGCCATATTCTGTGGTATCCAACTTGGACTCCTCCTATTACGCACCCACAAGTGCTAAAAGGAGGAAGTCTAAGGCAGCACGGGCTCATCAGGCCCAGTCAGCTGTCCCAACCTCTGACTATCGGGGCGTCCCGTTGACTATCACACGGGCCTCGGATGGGAAGTTGTATACAACCTCTCGAGTCTAGCCCCCGGCGGCAAACAGACAGAGTGGTTCCTCTGACCTGCGGGAGGCGATCCTGCACAAACGCAAGGAAAGAGGAGGAGTGTCGGCGTGCAATGAGTCCTCACTTGGACATCGCTACACCCAAATCATCGTCAACTGCTGCTGTAACAATGCGACAGTGACGGAAGATCGGCCGTCCGTCTTCCAAAGGCTACAGCATCCTAGCTCAGAAGATGAGGCACCTCCTGTTGTCTCCTGCAATTTTGCTCAAAAGGTCCCCGCCGAAGGGAAAGGGAAAAAGACAAGTATCTCCAGTCCCAAGATATCAACCACTATAGCTAAGAAACTATCGTCTAAACGGTTGTCCTCTACCGGTGTATTCCAACACACCCGTTCAAAGACGAAATCTACCGCGATGGGAAATTCATCATCCACATCGCTGGGGGTTGAGGGAACTGGGGGTAGCACTCCTCCGAACATCCACAACAATCCGATGTTTCAAGGAGCCGAGCCCGGACAAACAACTCTTCCATCAGGCGCAACAGACGCTGATGTCCCTGAGAACATCCGTAACTCTCAAGACGAAGCAAGTGCTGAAGCTGGGGATACCGTTCCCTCCGAGTCCGAGCCCGAAGAAAACATTCCCACCTATCCCGATGACTTCTCGGTACATGGGTACAACTCGGAGGGCACATCCTCCGCCATTCCTTCCATCCCTCCTCATGTAAGGACGATTTTCATGACGGACATCAATCAAGGTGGTTCCAATGATCGCCAGCGCATCGACAATCTCGAAGCCATATTACTTGCTTTGGTCAAGTCTGTAGACGAGATTAAAACGGCCCTGCCCACTCTACAAGAAGGAACACCTGGTCAAACAAGCACGGGCCCCGCGGTCAATGTAGATTCGAACTCAGCGGCACCAAACCCGGGCAATAATCCTCCCGAAATAACAGCCCCTACCGCGACAGATGAGACCCGAAAAGTAAGGAGAGACGTCCAGGAGCTTCGAGCCATGTTCTATGCCCGAGAAAATGCTCAAGATCTCAGAATACGGCAACTATACCGTGCTGAATGGAGGGATGTTCCATTCCCACCAAGATATAAGCCGTTCAATATCAACCCGTATGATGGCAAAACCTCAGCAAGTCGGTACATCACTTACTTCGAGGTCACCACCGACCATCTGCCCCATGATGATGCTATTCTCACACGGTTATTCATTGGGGCGTTGGAAGGAGTCACCTTCGATTGGTACCGCAATCTATCGGACAACTGCATCCACTCCTTCATCGGCTTCAAGCGCCTGTTCTTGGAGCGATTCTACGAAGTAGGACAGGACGTCACTATGTCCACTCTCATGGACGTCGTCCAAGGGGAGAAGGAGTTGACAAGGAACTACATCGAGCGGTTCCGCGAGACCGCCATGAAGCTGCCTTCCGAAAATCCAGATTCCTCTTTGATTGAAATTTGCCAAAAGAGACTGCTTCCAACGATCAGTCTCTGGATGGGCGAAAGTCAATTCAAAGATTGGAAGGCGTTCATCATCAGCGCCACAAGCGCCAAAGAACGACTGAAGAAGGCTCGCCAACTGGGATTGCACATCTCAGAAGGAGAAAATAAGGACAAGCGTCCCAACAACGATAATGGGGGTAACCCTTCCAACAATCGGAACAACAAGGGAAAGCTTGCTATGGTGGGCGATACAGCACAAAAATCTGAACCGAAGCCCGTAGACAAACAATGGCCTCAAGTCACTTACTCTTTTGAAGACGGCCACGTCAAGCCTATCTTGGACATGCTCATACAAGGAGATAGAATTCAGCTTCCTCCACCAAGACGGGAGCCTCGACCGGCTGATCTGGAGAACCCAAAGTTCTGCCATTACCACCGTTATGTACACCATGCTACACACGACTGCTACCAACTAAAACGGTACATCCAAAGTCTCATCGATTCGAACGCTCTGGCCATCGACTTTGAAGAGGTAATCGTAGCAGCCAATATGGTGTCCGTACAATTCGGCAGCTTCCTTCCGACGGAGACTCAAGACGGGGTAATCCCCGTCCCTCTGGCGACGAAAGAGATTACCAATCTTCTACCTCCCCGGGAATAGGCTGCTGGTCTAGTACCTCTCACCACCTCACGAGGGGAGGTCATGTGGGTCCATCCAGACTTGGTGTCAGAAGTAACTCGGCCCACACCATCTCCTACCAACAAAAAAAAGAGTAGAAAAATCAGGACCTGCCATACAATCTCAGCAGACAACGAGGAAGCTACAGCCGTCGTCACGCGGTCCGGAGCACAATCCCAACCTGTGGTTGACAACCAAGAAATTGCGACATGTTTTAGCGACATAGGGTCTATTATGTCTCCAAAAGCCATTTTTTTATATGTATTGGCGACATGAGTTTTAGTATGTCGCGGAATCCACACAATATTCACTAGAGGGAAACCAAAAATTAGGCTCGCCAAAAATTCTATACATATTGCGACATCCACATGTCGTAGAAAGATAATATATGTTTGGCGACATACATCCACATGTCGCAGAAAGGTAATTTATGTTCGGCGACATGTGCATACGTAGGGAAAACACTACACCAATATAGTTAAATCCACATTCTCATTTGAGCCGAAAGAGGTCTCCCCTTTTCTCTTCCTCACCACCCCGGCTCCGCCCCTTACACCAGGAGGCACAAGGCATCCACCGAGAGCGTCAACAGCAGGGCACAACAAAGAAAACCTACAAACCCCCTCCTTTTATTTCATTTCCTTTCCTTTCTCCCCAAAAATGTAAATTCACAAGTCCCATCGAAACCTAACCCTAGAGGAAAAGGAGGGAGAGAGAACCCTAACCCTAGAAAAAAATCTTCGGAAACCATAACCCAAAATTTCGACGGACGGAGGAGCGACGCCCTACAATCCGAGGACGTCGATCGTCCGGCATCCTTCAGGGACTACATGGGGAGGTGAGCCGGGATGATGAAAGCGCTCACCCATGGTATCGATCTATCTTCTCTCTCTCTATCAATTGCTTTTTTTTATTGGATTTGATTTATGTGCTTCGATTCTTGTTGTTTGCAAACATTTAGAAATTTTATGGTGGCAGAAAATTTAGGTTCTTCTGGTGTTTTTTTGTAGATAATGTATGTTCTGTTTTTTGATTCTCTAGTAATTGATCGGCATTTTAGGTTTCAACATTCTATCATTTGGAATTTGAATGTCATTTGGAATTTGAAAGTAAAGAATTTGTGTAGCTGACCTTTGGGGTATTTCGTGTCCATGTCATGTTGGACACACAATGGATACAGACACAGACACTCCAATATACACTTTGTTATAATTTGTAGTATTGTATTTGTGTATGTGAAACATAGCTGACACCTAAAACAATTGTAATGAAGGATTTGTTGTTGTATGTTTCTATGATTTTCTTAAGAGCTTACAAATAGGAAAACATTTTTTGTGTGGATGTGCCAATAGGTAGTAGGAGAGGTGGGACTCTCCGGCTGACTCAGAATTGTTATCTTTTACTAACATGGCATTGTATTATATATTAATTATATGTGTTTGTTTACATCTGAATCAAAGGTGTTTGTTTGCTTTTGACTCAAAATTTCAAGGAAAATTTGATGCTAGTATGCTTACCTGAAACAAAGGTGTTTGTTTACTTCTGAATCAACCTTGCAACAATTGCTAACATAAGTCGTTTAATTAATATTATAGAAGCAGTTGATGGAATGGAAATAAAGACCATTTTCTCCACAACCAAACCAACAAACAATGTGTTACAATACTTAGACTCTCTCTGTACTCTTCCTCACACCTTTACTTCTCATCTTTCCCTTTATAAATTATTACAGAAACAGATGAATCATCTTCCCTGAAATGAGAAGAAAGGCTTTTCATCCATTCGGCAATAATGGGCACTTGCTCTCCAGTCTACAAGTCCAAGATGCCATTGGTTCCACTATAATAAAAGGTGGAGTCCAATTTGGAGACTCATGAATTTTGGTATAAACTATGTTTATTCCTTTCTTTTGTAAGTTTTTGTTTCAGGAAAAGATTAATGTTTTGTTGCTTTTTTTTCCTTTCTATTTAAGTTATTTAGATAGACCACAGGGCCAGTAAATGGTTTGAAACAATTTGATTGGTTGGTGCTTTGTCTCATTATATTACTAAATTAGATTGCTAATTAGAGAGACCCATATCATTTATTTTGTTCATATTTGTATGTTGTTTATGCTTATTAGATTGGTTTGTTGAATGAGATCAATTGGTTGTTCCTAATGTCACCTATTAGAATGTGAATGTCTTTTTTTATATAAGAAGGGTAAGCCCATTTTTGGGCTTTTACTTTTAAGATTGAGGGACATTGATCTTCCTTCTTTTTTTGTAACTCTGGCTATATTCTTCCTGTAAAATGGATGGCTTCTGCTTTGTCGCTTCTACACTCATCATAATGATTCATCATGGTGACCTATTCAAACTACCCTTATATCACACTCCAAAAATTTGGCTCGTGTCATATCAAGATATAAATCGGACACAATTATGACATTCGAAAATACTCTAGGACACCGAAATAGGTTCCACATTTGTATCCTTATGTCCTTACCAAATCGTATTTATGCCTTTGCAACATACCGTAGTACACTATATCTAGTAAATTTTAGGAAAATAAATTACACCCTTTAGTCTTTGACGATGTTCTTGTCCTTTGATACTTAGATGTACATAGAAATATCATGTTTTCTTCTGACCATCTGTCAACTCCGTTGCTGGCGGATTAGATGTCCGCAACCTCCAGTCGGGCCACCATCAATGTTGAAGACTCCAATCTGGTTGCCATCAATGTCGACGAGCCCATTGACAACTTCGTGGTTGATGATGATTTCTAGATCTGATTCATTTATCATGCTCCTTGGCTTTAATATTCCTGATGTCAGGTCGCTATCTCTCACCATGTTTCTCATTGTTGCTTCCGTCTCGATTTTTTGTTCTTTTGTTGCAAGAAAGTTGATTGACCATTTTCTCTTCACATGGGGATTTCTGTTTACTATTGGATTTACATTATATATATGTGAGTATCATCTCTTTAGTTTCTATGATGTCAAATGGTTTCTGTAGTGGAAACTCTTTTCTTTTACTCTAGTTGATTGTTGTAAGTTTGCGACTGTCACTAGGTAATATGCATTTATGTTACTGCCAATACATTGTAGCCCTAGAGAGTCAGAGACATCTGCCAATGCATTTATGTTACTGCAATACATTGTTGTAAGCATGGTTTAAAGTATCGGCCGATACCGATCCGATACGGCTGATACCGATACGGTTTGACATGTCCCGATCCGATACCGACCGATACCCGATATTGATCGATACCGATATTGGAGGTCGCTTTTTCGGTCAATTCGGCAAAGAAAATTAAACGAAGAAGACAAATCAACAAGGGTTTAAAGAATAATAAGGTTATAAAAGCATGTAAAATAACAATGTCAATAACAAACAGTATTATCTAACTTCAGGTTTTAAGGAGATGAAATAACATATGCCATTATATTTGACTATGGAGATGATATATATGATTCCCAAGATAAAATATTATCATCTTACCTTTTCCTCTAGCCTCTTTCACATTCCAAGGGAATTTGGAGTTTTACACCTTTTTGCATGCACTAATTAACCTTCATGGTTTTATGGCAAAGAACTTCTTTGGTTATAAGCTATCTTTTCTAGGAATTTTGCAACGACTCATTATAGGTTTGATGTGTGGTCAACACTCAACAGCCAACCAGTTATGATAACTTTGAATATCATAGGTTCTTTGTATGGAGCTTCTTAACTTAGCTTCGTGCTCCACTCCAATGGGAGAAGGCTTGGATGATTATGATCAATTTTTACTTTATCTATGCTATAACCCTTGCTTCAGTTCTTTTTTATGATAAATATATTACTCGTTGATGTGTTATACTGAAACTATAAATCTTGTTAGTCAATGCTAAGGACACCAAAACATGTTAAAGGGGCATCACAATTTATGTAGTCCTGGACTACCAAAATTTTGGTTCCATATCCAGGACCTATAATGAAGAGAAGTCTGTATCTAGGGATGCACATAGGAAGACTGCCAAAAAAATTTGCAGTCCTGGCTATGAACAGGAGTGCAGAAATATTGATGCCCCTTAAACAACTTTGTAGTGCCTTTAGCGTTGGCCATCTTGTTAGCCAGAAGTTCATTGGTAATCATGTTTTCTGTAGTCATTTTCTCGATGCGATGCCTAAGAAGGCGTCATAATTCCTCTTACTTTAAATACCAATTTGTGTCCTTATTTTTCTCATATACTATGCCACAGGCAGGACGGTTATGGAAAACAGAATGGAGAGTGGACCCATCAGGCCTTATCATGTCCGAGAAGCATACAGGAGGCTGAAGCTTGAAGGGAAGATACTCAAGCGATCAGTTTAGAGGCTCTTTCGATAAGTTGGTTTCACCTGTGTATCGGGTGGGATCTGGTGTAACAACCATCTACCTACCCTCCATGTGAAGGAGATAAAAGGTGTATCTCCAGTCTGCACGTGATACCTTCTGCTGATGACATCCACGGTTCCTCTCTGTTAGTTGAATTCACATTCCTTACATTTTTTTTCCCTTTGAGTTGATGGATATATCAAACTCAAATGTCTTATTCTTCAACGAATTTGTAATGCTTAGTTTATCTTTGATTCTCCTTTTAGGCTGGTTAGATGGTAGTTTTGTAATGTTATTTATATAAACTGATCTTGTTTTCTTTACAGAAATAAAAGCAATTGGCTTCATTTTGTAGTTTAGGGAAATTGTATTTGCAGTTTAGGGAAATTGTATTTGCAGTTTAGGAAAATGGTAGTGGTTTGGTGAGCATTTAGACCACTAATGTGATATGTGACAACTTTTGAATGGATTGGTAAACGTTCCTAGTAATTTTGGATATGGTTTTTCTAATGATCTTTTATTCATTACTTAACAGGTGCAATTCAATCTTGATTTGTCAAAAATGGATATGGTTGACAGAGCAAGGGTTGTCCTTCCATTTGAACACCAAGGTATGGCTTTTGATTTTGTGTCCAAAGCTTAGCTTCAGCAGGATTAATGACTTATTTTCTTATTTTAAATTTTACTTTGTTGTCAGAAACTTTGGTAGATATTTACCTTTTTTTATCTTAGCCTGAGTAATGGGCTGACTTGGAGTTCATTAGATGTTGTATTATTGTGTCTGAACCTATTAAGAACAAGATGAACCTGTATTTATGTATACATTCATATGCTAATATACACATTTAAAGATCAAAGAAAAAACATTTGCTTGCTTTTATGTATACATTCATATGCTAATATACACATTTTAAGGTCTATTTTTTCACAGTAACATTCTTTTCTAATCTTAACTTCAGGTTTTACAAACAATGTCAATAACAAACAGTATTATCTAGAGATGCACAAAAGATAATACTGTGGGATTTTATCCACCAATTTTATGGGAAGCTTTATTGAAGTCGAGTAGTAAAACTTTCTGATATTTCAAAGACACGACTTCATGAGTTTTAAACTTTACCAGTTTGATTATATTTTGTACAATTTCATTTTGCTTATATATTATATGCAATCATGTCAAATAGCAGCCTTGAAAAGTTCACTGGTTGTCATCCTTGCTAGACTTGTATTTCCTTCCCGAGTGTTTCAATTTGTGAATTTCCTATATACCAACTAAGAAGGACTGGACCAATACATTATGCAGGGCAGCATCTTACATTAAGGGCCAGCTGGTACTTACAACTAACCAAGCCTTATGATGTTCCCTCTCACAAACATGCCATATACATAGGAAGGTAGGGACTTATATAAATGATTAGGGACATGACTGAATGCATTATGGAAATGGGTTGCAGGGCCTATAGCAACTAAACAATTAAAGAAATGTGACTAATAAAGAAGAGAGGGACAGAAATATCCAAATAGTGACTGATACATACCAAAACTTGAACCATACTCTTGAATGAACCCAAGATAATATGGGGACTGACACATGAGTGAAGAGGGTGATGTGAACTTAAATGGGACTGAATAATTTATGCCATACTAAACCCAAGCAAGGCAAAACAACTAGTCGACTGGTCCTTGCTATGGACAGATGACAGAACATGAATGAGCAGAACTCATATATGTATAGGCACGAGCCCCTCTAAAACTCAATATTGATACATTGGTGTACAAGGAGGAATGCAGGGCAATATCCAAATGGATAGATACTCAATAAGGAAAGGTCCAAAACATCACTTTAGCTTAATTAACATGACTACACATCCAAAGGCTGAACCCATTATACAGTGATCATTAATAATATACCAAAGCCCCTCTCCCAAACCATGTTTGATCAATCAAAACATTATAAAACCACTAGTAACAATGAAGTTTGACTATGCACAAGGGGATTTTCTCACCGTTTATAGGAAAAGAACTATTCATCTTGACTAATGTATTGAAGCTTATGACAGCTCTTGTGTCGCATACGAGTGATTTATGAATCATCGATTTTATCATTTATATAACACTTGTATATTGTTTTCTCTGTGTCTTAATTATGAAATAGATCATATTTATTTATCATTTTCTCACCGTTTATCGTGAAACAAGTATAAAACTTGACTAACATGTTGAATCAATTAGCTTAGTTATAATCTGGTAAACTTTAACCAATTAGCTTAGTTTACCTTATAAATTTACTATTTTACCCCTTAAATTAATGTTAAATATCAAAATTCTATAATTTTCTTCCCAAAATTTTTGTTG
This sequence comes from Iris pallida, assembly GCA_029216955.1. NCBI lineage: Eukaryota > Viridiplantae > Streptophyta > Magnoliopsida > Asparagales > Iridaceae > Iris > Iris pallida. The sequence continues at coordinate 34,772 of JANAVB010029538.1, forward strand.
CTAGGAAGAACCCTCATGCTCTTCTTCTATGTCCTCCTCGACAAACCCTCTTCGCCCTTCTCGTCATCGTCATTGGCAAGAATGTTGTTCTCGTATTCTACATCTTTTCTGTCTTACGTGTGGTATGAGTCTATGGGGACTTCACCTTCTTCACAGTCTTTTATTCTATTTCATAGTATTTTTGTAAGTGAGAGGAAATGGGGGATCATAGATCTATTTACTAGAGATTTGAGGGGCTTTATAATTCAAGCAATTCCTAAAAAATTGGGGGACCTATTTAAAAATATATATGACCTGGGGGACTTATGTGCGACTTGTAATAGTTAATGTAGTATAACAATTTATCGACTTCTATAGTCTTTTGTTATCATTTAGTTAGTCTTTATACTTGGGTTAAAATTCAGAGCACTTACTATTTCATGCTAAATAAATTTCAAGCTGTCCCTCTGTTTCGCTACCAGCTTTGCCTCTAGATATGATATCCATGATGATTATTCTGGTTGATTCTTCCTCGCAGTCTGTAACTGCTATGGTAGAACAGACCATACAATATATTGAGGAAACACCTGATATTGGTACAAAGATAGAGTTAATCGAAACATTAGATAATGTCTCTGCTGGCAAAGTGAGTCCATCTAGATGAATTCTGTTTCGTCCCTTTCAACCGGTTATGTTTTGATTCATCTATGCATGTGTAGTTTTTGATTCATATTATTTTACCAATTCTTGGTTTATTCTTTTTTTTCCCAGATATATGTCGAGATAGAGAAAGCACGCCTGATTAAAAAACTTGCTAAGATTATACTGTTAAGCTGCATGTTTGATGCAAGAAATTGTTGTAAGTTGATGCTACTAGCTTGATACTTTGATCTTATGGGCACTTATTATATTGAATAACTTTTACTTGGAATTTATATTTGTGCCAATCGAGGTTTTACTTGGAATTTACATTTATGCAACTATTTTAATTATATACACACTGATACTTGTCCTTCAGGTTGAACATTTGGAGCCATGGCAAAAACTGAAAAGATAGCATTCATGCTTGAACAAGTATTACATCAATTTTTACACCTTGAAGTATTCATTTTCCTTTTTAAATTTCTTGGCATTTCCAAACTTCAAAAAGAAAAATCAATGGAAACTGTATTTTCCCAAAGGGAAGAAAATACTAAAGAATTGATTTTATTTCCATTCCTCTCCGCGAACCAAACTAGGCCTTAGAGAAATCTAGACCAACATACCAACTTTTACATGAACATTTACCTGAGATGACTTAGTCATGTGATATCGACCAAATTATGAGAAGTTGTAGGGGACCTAAACCAAATTCAACCTTGGCATTGTGGAATTTATGGTAATTATTATCTCTGATTTAACAGATCACTTCTGGTAAATCGGATTTCTGGGACAATCCCAGAAGAACTGGGAAACATGATTACTCTCAAGTCCCTGTCAGTCCACTTCCCCTCTTCAATTTATTAATTTTCTCTTGAGAAAATGGTTATATTCATAATTTTGATCATATTTTGGAAATTTTGCAGGGTTCTACAGGACAACCAAATGGAAGGCCCAATTCCTGCTAGTCTCAATAATCTTATCAACTTGGAGAGACTGTTAGTAGGCTTAAAAACTATTTAATTGTAGGGTTGTAGTCAAAAAAAATTTCTCAACATTTTGCAGTAATTGATTCATTTTGGTACTGCAGCTTTCTTTCTGGGAATAACTTCTCTGAGGAGTTACCGGACCTTGGCAGCCTCAAGAACATGACTGTCTTGTGAGTAAAAAATTCCCTCCATCTATTCCTAAGATTACATGGAACTTCGATAACATTAATTCAAAATATAGGTAAGCATATAATTTGTTAAGTTGCATAAAGGTGTCTGTGAAATTTTGTACTTGTACTCTGGGATATTTAATGTGTCCTTATTCTAGTATTTTATAATATTATTTGAATTAAACCCATCTCAGGTTCGTTTGTGCCTGGACCACCTGGATTATGTTCGTGCACAAATTTTGCCAAGGAAAATTAGTCCAAAGAAAAGAAAAAGCCAAAGGAAGGTGATAATGTCGTTGAAGAGGCTCATGCTGACATTCCGTCACTCTTGGAGTTCAAAAGCATCTATTAAAAATTAATGATAAGGTATTGTGATACTTATTCCAATTATTCCACAATTGGGGTTCTGTAAAATGATGTCCCGAGGAAAGAATGATGTCAAAAAGCTCAGGTAAACAAGTTTGTAGAGAGAAAAAAACAAGATATTTATGCGCTTTTCTTCGAATAAGCGATAACATAATTCATAATCATTTCAGTTGAATGAATCATATTCGTGGTATCACATTTATTCTTTCTCAGCCCATTTGTAATTGAACGCTCTTGATAATATAATTTTCATTTTCTTAGCTTGATATGATCAAAACTTATCTACCTCCTAGTATGAATGAATATTGCAGCACTATGAATCAAACTTTATTGAAAATCCTCTATGATTTTATTTTTGAAACCCTTTTTCATATAAATATGAATTCTTCATCGTTTTTTCGAATGTATGAATAGTTTCACCATGTGCTTTTATTTTTGAAATGCAATTTCAGTATTTATATTTTATAGTGTACTTGGGGCCAAGGTCAAGGTTGTCTTGCATGATAAGTATGGCTCTAACCACCGATTTATAGCTTTTCCTAAAGAACCATTTCTGCTTCTCTAGAGGTTTAAGTATTGGACAACTGCAAAATGCTGTCAAAAATAGGTTCATGTAGAAATCCTAATACCTTTGTTTTAACCATGTGACGAAATTAATATTTGTATCTGTTAGTGCTCAATAACTCGATTGAAAAATGGTATTGTCACGCCCCAGTACCGAAATGCGGGGACGGACTAGGCCAGCTACTCCGTATGAGGTATAAAACGTCATACGGCGATCGTGGCTGTCAATCTTGCTGGGTATCCTAGCATGCAAGCAGTCTATGGCCTAAATATGATCTCATATCCACAGGCAATAATCAATGAAATACCGACAAGAGAGATAATCATATAAAAAATAGAAAATACTCATATGATAATCAGAGAGTCTACAATAAGAAATAATGTAGACAAGAATACCTTCCCACACAGTTCCCTCATGGTCAGGAACTGAAGCACGTCCTCCAAGTCAAGTCTGGAAGATCCACATGGTCGGTCACAGGCAATCTGGAAACAATCCAGGGTTGGTCAGGCCAACCGTAGCAAGTAACAGAAAGGAAGGCTCAAGGACGGGCGAAGAAAACCAGCAGGATATAATATAACAGAAATAGCATCTAAAAACAGTAAATGAGGTAAGGGATCGTGCGGTACCAACGCACGATAAAAATCCAACAACTAAAAGTATTCTGGTCGTAACCTCGGTCGATAGCCTATCGTAGCACAATAACCAACCCAACAATCAAACAAGAACATGGGTTGGATCATGCACCACGATAGTCCATGTTCCTCAGTTATTCCTAAAAGTAACTCAACAATCACCACAATCATCCTAACATACACTAATGCCTGCATCGCTAACTGGAGATCGTAGTCTGTCATCGGAACAGTAACCCATCCCTACATCAAACAAGAACAAGGGAATGAATTACTGCACCGGGACAGCGTTACGTGCCAGCCAGCTTAGCAAGCAACAAGCCAAACAATTATGTAAATAAGCGGCCACTCAAATATCTATGGCTGTCTATGTGGTGGTTGGGTTACCCCAACAATGCAATATAGGAATCCACAGATCGTGCTATATCCCGCAAGGGCTAGCGAGGCCAAATAATACATAGCAGGTAATGCACGATCTCGGGATTCCGTTTCCTCCCAATGTTTCCACCATTTTTAGTTGCCTAGATTAACCCTACATTTATCCGAAATCACATGCCGTGGTCACATGCTCATCCTCCTAGATGTCGTACCTCAGTACGAGAACGCTAAGTAAGAATCAGCCTCGGCACCTATAGTCCCAGTTGTGATCCATCCTTAGTGTTATGCAACAAGCAAGCAAGCAATCCTAACCACGCTAAAACTATAGGCCAACTACCAGATACCCGTGCAGGTAATCATATAATATAGTCAGAATATCAAGATGGCATTGCAATGCCATATAATCATGGAAGTAGCACCTCAAAGTGCCAATAGACAAAGGGCACCGCAGTGCAAGGTCAGGGCCAGTACCTCACGGGGTAAGCTGGACTTATAGCACGGATACAGGTAGTCAGGTCTGGGACGAGGACAACTCTGTCAGTCACAAGAAGTCATCTGCCCACATCGTGGCGTGGATATCAGGTCAAGTACAAGACCAGAACCTCTACTATAATAGCATCTCAAGCATATATGGGAGCCTACAGCTCCAATCATCAAGTCGGTCTATCCACCAAATCAATCTATCAAGTGTCTCCGATCCATGAGGGAGTGAATATCACGTCAATAAAGACAACCACCAAGTACCAATCTCATTCCCCCTAACAATGCTAGGCCCTCAGACTCACAAGAATCCTCCTAGACAATGATCACAAGCCACTAGAAAACAAGCCCCTCAACTACCAAGACACAGCAATCAACCAGGTTCTCTAACTACCGGAATACACAAAGGTACCGGATTGGGCGTTTGGGAAGTCGAGTAAAAATCATATAATAATACCCTTGATATCCTCCTCATTCCGCGAGACACTCGTACCAGTATCCAAAAGTCCTCGAAGACATATCTGATCAAATTAGAACATCACCAAAGAACTAGCAACACTATCTAAGAATCCACTTAGTCTACCATAATCATTATCTCAATATCAGATCTCCTCATAGTCAATCCTCGAATCAGATCATAATCCCAACACACGGGTCAGCACTTAATCAACGTCGTCGGATGATGGCAAGGATTATGTGAACCACTCTGGATTAGATCCACAACCCTTAAACCAAACAAGGACCAGGGTTGCAGACCCTCACCCGAGTAGAACCACTCTCCTTACACATTCCGGCGGACAGGACAGACAATGAGATAACAAACTAAACTAGAACACCATCTAAAGGAAGAATCACGAGTCAAGAGTCCAATGGGTGATACCGTCGAAATGGAAAGGATTGCGTGAACCATTCTGGATCAGATCCACAACCCTTAAACCAAACAAGGACCAGGGTTGCAGACCCTCACCCGAGTAGAACCGCTCTCCTTACACAATCCGGCGGACAGGACAGATCAAGACGCTAGACGACTAATCTAGTCGGGAGTCTACCTAGCAGGCAATAAGATCAGGGATACTATACCAAGAAGAACATGCATGAGTTCAGTCCCGCAAACCAAAGGAAAGGCACTGCCCTATCCTTCGAACCAAATTCCCAACCGGGAATTCTGGAAAAATTCGGCAGAGTCTTCTTTGTATTCTGGACGGGAGCACCCTACGAATTGGGGCTAAAGTCCACTCGGCACAACCCGCCGCGGAATCGCAGAATCGCAGACGGAGAACACTAAGTCTCAGCTACCAGCAGCACTACGATGCGTACTGGAAATAAGTCGTTAGCCGAGAATACTAAGTCTCGGCCTCCAGTAGCACTACGATGCGTACTGGAAACCTCTCGAACCCGAGACCACTAAGTCCCGGTCTCCAGCAGCGCTACAATGCGTACTGGGCGCCAAGCCAACATGCATACTAATAAGATAATCGCCTCGCAGGGCGCACCACAACACATGTCCATAAATTCCTAACCCAAGCACAAACACCGCCACAAGAGTAGTTCGCCAAGCCGTACCCGACCGTGAGTCGGACACGGGGCATATTGGGACAATCCATACGTGTGAGTCGTGCTCGTGTCCTCGGAGGTGTGGATGACCCGTCCGAGTTGTCCGATACGGTCGTAAACCGATATCGAACCAAGCTATCCTAAGTTATCATCATGGCAGTTCTACTACTAGGCTACACTAATCATGATTATACAATTTACAAGTACAAATTAATTAAATACAATAAAATCTAGGAGAGAGGACAAGAGCCGTCGATGAGCAAGGGATACTTGCCTAGAGGGCTCGGCTAGGTAAGCAAGTCTTCGGCGATCTGGATCCAAGCTAGCACGTCCATCGAGGTCCTCAGAACACATAATAAACAATCATTAGAATTAAATAATAAAATAATAGAATAATCACAAGAGATGGCAGAAGGCTATACCGTGCGGGTCCTGCAAGCAGCGCAGGGATCTGGTATGGAAACTGAGGCACACAGACCGATACGGGCACGTAACCCGAGACGCGCACGTATATCGAGACGCACACGAGAATCGAGATGACTCGAATATTGAGGCGAACAAAAAACAGAAACGTGCACGTAAATCAAGACGTGCACGTAGATCGAGACGACACAGAGACCAATACAGCATGCCAATCGGAGCGAGCACGCAAACCGAGGCAACACAAGATACAATATTATGCGCAAATCGATACGGCACGCAAATCGATACGTGCACGTAAATCGAGGCAGCACGGGTCACAAGTTAGGCACAAAGGCCGAGACACGAGGATCGAGGCAACACACAAACCGAGGTGGCGCGGTGCCCGAGACAGCACGGGGCTCGAGGCATCCCGCTGCCCGAGACAGCACGGGGCTCGAGACAGCACGTACACCAAGGTGTACGCGTATCGAGACGGCACATAACTCGAGCAGCGCAGGGCCCAAAGCGTCCCGCTGCTCGAGGCATGCACGGAGCTCGAGGGCTCGCTTCCCGAGACGTACAGGAAACGAGGGAACACGCAAGTCAAGCGTGCGCGCGGCCCGAAGAGAGCGCGACTCCCAAGGCTGCACACTGCTCGAGCAGCACGGGGCCCAAGGGCGACCCGCCACTCGAGGCTGGCGCGGCGCTCGCGGCGGGGCACGGCGGCTCGCCGGACAGAAGGGAAGAGGGAGAGGAGGAGCAGATCCATGGAGGGGAAGTGCCGCCGGGGTCGGCCAGGCTCCGGCGGAGGGGAGGAGACGAGAGGGGAGGCCGGAGGAGCTTACCGGGGTAGGTCGGCTCTCCG
>JANAVB010029539.1:0-44590 GCA_029216955.1 Iris pallida
TGCCATGGTATGTTTGGGACATATAAGTCGCCAATCGGAACATTGAATGAAAGTGTAGATATCGCAAGTATGGTATATTGTATGAGTCGAGACTGGTATTGTTTCATGGTCAATTTATGAAACATGCAAAATAAGTTCCAATATTACATACCATTTAACATTATTTCAAACGACGAATTTGTAAATACGTAACAAAAAATATATATTTGCACAATACTTACAACAACAAATGTACATACAACATATGCTGAATGGAATATCTATTTACAAGCAACCAAACAGCACGTTGATATACTAACACTCAATTGATAGCAAATGGCCAAGTTTGTGGGGCTAGTTCAGACTAGACCAGGCCTAGAACAGGTCGGTTTAGACTTGACCATGTTACAAATTTTAAAAAAAAATTAATCAATTTTAACTAACAAATCATAAATAAAAAATTCAAAAGTTTCTATATTTGCCTCAAAATATAAATATAAATGAAGGAACGCTAAATTTCAATTGAACAAGTATTATGAATTTAAATTAGTATTCAATAAACATTATTTAAATATATAAGTATAAAAATATAGTTGTGACTTGCAGCTAGCTAAATAATTGAATAGAAATTTGGTTGAAATGACAAAATACCCCTCCCTAAGTATAAACGACTATAATAAAATGTCGGTGTTTTTGCCTTTGGACTAGAAAAGATAGTCCCACATCGGCTACACCAAATGGTGAGTATCTCAATATAATGCATTGCTTGTGTTGAGGTGTGCACATGAGGTGTAGTGGGGCACAAGTTTGTGCCATGTGGAAGTATTTTCCTAGAAGGAAAAAGGATTAAATACCAACAAGGATGCAAGTTAATTTTTGTTGTGCGGACTCGGACTCGGACGCGGACTCCAAGATGTCTCGTGCATGCACGGGAGGGTTCGGGGGGTAGGCGTGGACTGGCACACTTCTATGCTGATTGTGGGATGATCTAAAATATCAAACTCTATTTTTGAGTATTGGTATTTTAGTCCCACATCGGATAGGAGAAGAGGTGAAGTCTCAACTCCACTCTATAAATAGAGCCCCTTGGCCTCCTTTGAAAGATGCACCAAGAAGAGAGTTGAGGGAGTCTGTTAAGTCCAGGAAGCCCGTTCAAGTCTCAAATATTGACTTACGAGCGTTCCAGAAGTTCTCCTGAACTTGCTGGTTCCTGGGAGCTTATCCGTACTGCGGGTATAGCTTTGAGCGCCGGTGTTCAACACCCCAGCGAGATCCGCTCTTCTTCTTCCTTCCTCTTTCTGTTGCCTTCGAGAATCTGAGACTCAACTGTTGTTGATCATCTCTTGTTGCCTTCGAGAAACCGCTATTGCAAACGCGATTCGATTATTTTTTAATCGTTTAGGCTACGCAATCAGCATTATTTGCATCTCTTTTAGGGATTGCAACTGTATTATCTGCATCTCTTTTTTAGGGATTGCAACTGCATTCTTTGCATCTCTTCTTAGGGATTGCAACTGAGTTTTTCCATCGATTGTTTGCAAATAGACTAACAATCTCAAAGCTATACGATTCGATGGAAAACACTCGTGCTTCGCTTGTCGATACCGGCTTTAACAAGTTGGAGAAATTCGACGGCGAACACTTCCAGATCTGGAAGCGAAAGGTGACTCTGAACCTTCAACTCGTGGATGTTGATCACGTGTTGGATGAGGAAGAACCAATCGTTCCAGCAACAGGATCTGCTGCTGTTCTGGCCGCTGCTACGAGCAAGCAGACGAAGTGGAAAAAGGATAACAGCATATGCAGGCTGCTGATCCTGAATTCCATGGAAGACTCTCTGGCCGAGTCCTACACAAAGAGGACTTCTGCCAAAGAGATCTGGGAGTCCGTGGGGAAGCTGTATGACGACGACGAGGCCCGGTCGAAGATGTTCATGGTTGAAAAATACCACAAATGGGTCTTTGAAGACGAGAAGACCATGCTGCCCCAAGTGAAAGAGTTCCTGAAGCTGCGCCAGAAACTGGAGGACGATAGCATGCCCCTCGTCGACAAGTTCGTCGTTGGAGGGATCGTGGCAAAACTTCCTCCAGGATGGAGCAACATCTATGCAAGGATGCACAGGAAGAAGATGGAGATTAGCCTGGATAATCTCCTCAGCGAGATTCATGTTGAGGACGAGATGCGCTCTCAACAGAAGTTGGACACCCTGTCCAAGCAACTAGCAACGGCGAATCTGGTTCAAGCCACCAGAGAGAACAAAGGGAAGCAGGCGGCTTCTCACCACAAGAAGAAGGACTTCTCGAATCTGAAAGTGAAGGGTCCAGGATTCAAGCAACAGAAGTCCAAGTCCCATGTGACTTGCTTCAACTGTGGCAAGAAGGGTCACTATAAAAGTGAATGCAAGTCCAAGCCCAAAGAGCAAGGTGAGCCTAACAAGGTTTCTTTGGTTACTAATCAGGTTGCCATGATAGCACAGGTTGCAACTGTGGGGGCAGACTTGGACTGGTGGATAGACACTGGCGCGACATGTCATGTCTGTTCAGACAAGGACTGGTTCGTCTCCTATGAGCCTACTTCCGAGAAAGTCATGATGGCGAACCAGGCACAAGCTGAAGTACTGGGGATCGGGACGGTGGAGCTGAAGCTTACATCGGAGAACATTCTGACGCTTCAAGGTGTGAAGCATGTTCCTGCAATCGCAAAGAACCTGATCTCTGGGAGCCTGCTCTGCAACGCAGGCTTGAGGATGGACATCAATGCTGGCCAAATGGTGATGTCCAAGAAGGGTACTTTCTTCGGAAAAGCTTTTCAGACTGAAGGAATGTACAAAATTCAGCTTGTTGTAACCCAGCATAATAATGTCAATGCTATCACTAGTTTGAATTACTCTCTTGAGTTGTGGCATAATAGACTAGGACATGTTCATTGTAAGCGAATAAACAAAATGTCTAGTCTAGGACTTATCTCCAAGTGTGGGGGTAAGGTAGAGAAATGTGAGATATGTGCTCAGACGAAGATCACTAGGAAACCCTTCCACAGGGTCCATCGAAGCACAGATCTTCTGGAGTTGGTTCACTCAGATATCTGTGACTTCAAACAATTCTCTACAAAGGCCGGGATGAAGTATTTCATTACTTTCATCGATGACTTCTCCAAGTATGCCTTCGTCTATTTACTCAAATCTAAAGACGAAGCATTCGAGAAGTTCAAGGAGTTCAGGGCCGAGGCTGAACGACAAACTGGACAACAACTCAAGAGGCTGAGGAGTGATCGAGGTGGGGAATATAGGTCTCATGAATTCTCATCATTCTGCAAAGAACATGGAATCATCAACGAGACGACGGCTCCGTATTCTCCACAATCCAACGGAGTAGCAGAAAGGAAGAACAGAACGTTGACAGAGATGATGAACTCTATGCTGTTGACTGCGGGTCTCCCAAAGTGCTATTGGGGAGAAGCTGTATTAACGGCCACTTTCATTCTGAACAGAGTGCCGTATGCAACTTCCGACATAACTCCTCATGAACTCTGGTTCAAAGTCAGACCCAACCTGAATGTCATTCGAGTGTGGGGGTGCCTGGCTTATGTGAAGCTCCCGGATCTAAAAATTCAGAAGCTAGGGACAAGGACTACTAAGGCGATCTTCCTGGGGTATGCCGAGAAGAGTGATGCTCGGAGATTCCTTGATATCGAGTCAAATCATATCATCGAATCTCGCGATGCTGAATATTTTGAAAAAAAGTTTGCAAGGCACAAGAACATTGTTCTCGCGGACATTCCGAAGAATAATGAGGGTGCGGAGCAGACAGAGATCTTTATCGAACCAGTAGTCCAAGATGGAGTTGTTGTCGAGGAGACACCAGCTGAACCAGAACTCGCTGAGCCGTCAACTAAGCGAGCGAGGAGGCCGAAAGACTTCGGAGATGACTTCGTCACCTATCATGTGGAAGCAGATCCGCTTACCTATGATGAGGCGATGAAGACCAGAGATGCTATATTCTGGAAGGAGGCGATTGACAACGAGATTGACTCAATCACCTCCAACAACACATGGGTATTGGTTGACCTGCCAGAAGGAGCAAGACCCATCGGATGCAAATGGATCTTCAAGAAGAAGATGAAAGCAGATGGAACCATTGACAAGTTCAAGGCCAGGCTAGTGGCCAAGGGGTTTGCTCAGAAGCAGGGGATCGACTACTTTGACACTTATGCTCCAGTAGCTCGGATGACAACTATCAGATTGTTAATTGCTTTAGCAGCAATACACAAGCTGGTGATACATCAGATGGATGTGAAAACGGCATTCCTTAATGGCGAGCTGACCGAAGAGATCTACATGCAACAACCAGAAGGTTTTGTCGTCAGAGGTCTGGAAGACAAAGTCTGCAAGTTGATGAAGTCTCTGTATGGTTTGAAGCAAGCTCCCAAAATGTGGCATGAGAAGTTTGACAAGGTGATAAGGTCAAATGGCTACAGGGTCAGTGAAACAGACAAGTGTGTCTATACGAAGTTTGCTGACGGAAGAGGAGTAATCGTTTGTCTATACGTGGACGACATGCTAATCCTAGGTACGGATTTAAGCTGCGTCACAGAGACAAAGAAATTCCTCTCGACCAAGTTCAGTATGAAGGACTTGGGGGATGCCGACGTAATCTTGGGGCTCAAGATCATCCGGACAGGCACTGGAATAGCGCTGTCACAGTCTCATTACATTGAGAAGATGCTCTCTCGCTACGGGTATCAAGATCTTCCTATTATTGATACACCGTACAGGAGTGATCTGAAACTGGAGCCAAATTCGAAGGAGAGCGTCAGGCAGTTGGAGTACGCTAGCGTCATCGGAAGTTTGATGTACGCTACTACTGCCACAAGGCCTGACATAGCCTTTGCAGTGGGAATGTTGAGTCGATTTACGAGCAATCCAGGCGTAAAGCATTGGAAAGCTGTGAAGCGTGTTATGAGATATCTCAAGAAGACTCAGACATATGCACTATACTACAGCGGAGATCCGTCAGTAGTGGAAGGCTTCAGTGATGCTAGCTGGTGTTCAGAGGTGGAGAGCGAATATTCCACAGGTGGATATGTGTTCGCCATGGGTGGAGCTGCTATATCGTGGAAGTCGAAGAAGCAGACTATGTTATCTCGCTCCTCCATGGAATCTGAATTTTTTGCATTGGACGCTGCAGCAGATGAAGCAGAGTGGCTTCGGGAGCTCATGTATGACCTTCCAATGGTTGGGGCTCAGATACCGGCGATTCCGATATACTGTGACAACCAGGCGGCAGCAACAGTGGCATCAAATGAACTCTTCAACGGGAAGAAGAGGACTGTGCGGTTGAAGCACAGAGCAGTGAACGATCTCATAAAAAGGGGCGTCATTGCAGTGATCGATGTTCGGAGTCAGGAAAACCTGGCGGATCCGTTCACGAAGGGTCTCAAGCGTCAGCTGGTCGAGGACACAGCAAGGAAGATGGGCTTGAAGGCATTCTAATATTGTGTCATTATAATCCTATCAATAAATTTTATGTTATTGGTTCAAAGAGAAATCTACCAGATATCTAATTTTTGATTCAAGGGAGGACTATTGACTGGAAAAATATTAGTTAACAGTGGGCACTTGTTCTGCGGAACATGTAAGGGTTTCGGACCCAGAACCACTGTTGTCTACTATGAATTTTCTACGGAAAATTGATCCTGTGAGAAGGATGGCATAATGCCTTAATGAGTTCTCAGACTGAGTGAAGGTCTGTTATGCTTTACAGGAAGCATGGTGGCGCAACAACCACAAAGGAGTGTTACAACTCCATGCTACAGTGGGGTGACTCCACCATGAGGTTCCCAGGTAGGGGTAATGCCTCGGCTTTGTTAGCCAAGTTACAGGCGGCGTAGCACCGCATATAGGCAGGTAGCCTAATGTTGCATAATCGTAATAAAGAGATGTAGGCAGCACTACAAAGAGGACGATGTCCTCATGTTACAGTGGCATGACACCACGAAGAGGTACCGGGTAGGGTAAAGCCTCGGCTTCGCAAGCCATATCATAGCGGCGCAACACCGCACGGAAGCGCAAGGCTTCATGCAGGGTAGTTTGGCACTACAAAGGGGCTTGTGACCTCATGCTACAGTAGTATGACACTACGATGAGGTACCCAGGTGGGGTAAAGCCTCGGCTTTAAGCCATGTCATAGCGGCGTAGCACCGCAAAGAAGCGCAATGCTTCATGCCATGACTCTTTATAAAGAACTCACCTATAGTGTATGGAAAGAGATATCAGGCCGTCTCTTGAGGGTAAGCTTGTAGACGCCCAAAATTATACACTGAAACCAGGCTGGCACAAGGCCTTCAATGTGCAGCCAGAAGCACAGTTGATGTCATTATGTGAGTAGGAAGAATTGCAGTTATGGTGCAGAATTCAAGGCTTAGTCCATTCTTGTATCATGCTGTTATTTAACCTATGCGGGAAGATTCAAGTCGTAGCGATATCTCTCCTAATGCATGATGGACAATCACTGTGGGGAACGCTCAACCCATATATTGAGATATGTGGGGGATTGTTGGTGTTTTTGCCTTTGGACTAGAAAAGATAGTCCCACATCGGCTACACCAAATGGTGAGTATCTCAATATAATGCATTGCTTGTGTTGAGGTGTGCACATGAGGTGTAGTGGGGCACAAGTTTGTGCCATGTGGAAGTATTTTCCTAGAAGGAAAAAGGATTAAATACCAACAAGGATGCAAGTTAATTTTTGTTGTGCGGACTCGGACTCGGACGCGGACTCCAAGATGTCTCGTGCATGCACGGGAGGGTTCGGGGGGTAGGCGTGGACTGGCACACTTCTATGCTGATTGTGGGATGATCTAAAATATCAAACTCTATTTTTGAGTATTGGTATTTTAGTCCCACATCGGATAGGAGAAGAGGTGAAGTCTCAACTCCACTCTATAAATAGAGCCCCTTGGCCTCCTTTGAAAGATGCACCAAGAAGAGAGTTGAGGGAGTCTGTTAAGTCCAGGAAGCCCGTTCAAGTCTCAAATATTGACTTACGAGCGTTCCAGAAGTTCTCCTGAACTTGCTGGTTCCTGGGAGCTTATCCGTACTGCGGGTATAGCTTTGAGCGCCGGTGTTCAACACCCCAGCGAGATCCGCTCTTCTTCTTCCTTCCTCTTTCTGTTGCCTTCGAGAATCTGAGACTCAACTGTTGTTGATCATCTCTTGTTGCCTTCGAGAAACCGCTATTGCAAACGCGATTCGATTATTTTTTAATCGTTTAGGCTACGGCAATCAGCATTATTTGCATCTCTTTTAGGGATTGCAACTGTATTATCTGCATCTCTTTTTTAGGGATTGCAACTGCATTCTTTGCATCTCTTCTTAGGGATTGCAACTGAGTTTTTCCATCGATTGTTTGCAAATAGACTAACATAAAACTAGTGTGATGGCACACGCTATGCATGTACAACATATTTTATAAATGTTCATTATATATTATCAAAGATAACATACAACCAAACTAAATTAAAAAAATATTTTTGTTGATAAAATAATTTTTATGTTAGAAATGTTTATACCATCTTATTTAACAAAGAAAATATCCATACAAACTTAGTAAACAGAAATATTAAATTTTCAATAGAAAATCAACCAACTGACAAAATTATAATCATAAAATATTATTTGTCAGCATCTTTATCAGCAGAACTTAACTGGTAATCCTTGCTTACATATAAAGGGCCGATAGTCACCGACATTGGTAACTTGCATTGTCCTGCAATAACCAAAAATAGAAATGGGAGGGGGGTTGTTCTTTCCTGAGGAAGGGAGGAAGTATCTATATAATAATGTTAATATGACTGTAAGTAAAAAATAGATGGAAGTTGGAAACGAAAGGTTTCAGATATTAAATTAGTCAAATGGGAGATCAATGACCTTTTTATCCATGTTTAAATAAATTTTTATCTAAGAATTTATATCATCAAAATAATCTATCTATGAAAATATGCAATCCAAATATCCTTGTTATTTGAATTATATATTAGTATAGATAAAATTTATGTAGTTTAACTATAGATAAAATTTAACAAGTTTAACTTAATCTTCTATTTCAAAATTAATATAATTTTAAATTTCATCTACTATTTCAAATTTAATATATTATTTCTAATGTAAAAAGTCAATATTTATCTAAGTTTTAACTTTAATCTAGTTTAAAATTTAAGTTACTATTATCTAAAATTAATCTACTTTGTAAAATATAATACGAATGAACGATTTTTCCATGTTTAAAATTTATAACTTAAAATTTTATGTAAACTAATCCAAATAAAACTTTATTTAGATTTTATCTAATCAAATGAAAATTTAATCCCATTTAAAAAGTTAAGCTAATATAATTAAAATTTAATATATTGTTAATTAAAATATTCTAAATATATATGCAACTTTAACAAAATTTTTACTATACTAAAATAATATAAGTTATATCCAATGCAAGTTTGATAAAACTTTAATCTACATTAATAAAGTCTATTAAAAATTTAATACTATTTAAGAGTTAAGTTAATCTACTAAAAATTTAATCCAATTTAAACCTTAATTTAATCTAATCTAATTTAAATTTAATCTATTGACTAAGTCCATCTATTGACTACGCCATTATTGCTAAAAAGAACAAAAGTGATGTTGTAATAATATATAGCTGCCCAATCAATAGGGCGAAGAAAATTACCACTTAGACTGCTAATATTATAATAAAAAATAGGGTCCGGCTATACAGACCCCAAGACTTGCTAAGAACACCCCACATAACTTAAATGTCATGTTAAAAGACCAATATACCCCCAAGTCTCTCTAAGAACACCCCACCAAAAAAAAAATTCTGCGACAAGCACGACAAATACTTGTCAAACGGACAATGGTCTGTTCGACAAGTATTGGTCGAACATGTCTTCTTCTGTTCGACAAATACTGGTCGAACGTGTCTTCTCGTGTTCGACAAACACTGGTTGAACATATTCTAATCGAACATGCCATCTTCTGTTCGACATATTCTGGTCGAACGTACATACTATAGTTCGACTGTCGTGGGTCGAACATTCCTCTGTGAGTTCGACAAACCAGGGTCGAACCTACCCGTGAATACACCCAATTTTTTTTCCTTTTTTTTTGTTTTGTCACGTCCCGTATCCCAAATACATCGGTGACGTCATAGAACACATCCCCAGGCTACGCGTCAAATTCGCGATTGTCGCCCGTAAATCAGCAGAATGGAAAATACAAGAACAATCACATTCATAATTACAACTTTAATTATATTTACATCAAGAGTATTTCTAAAGGTACATTAACTTTAAGTTTAGTTACAACAAAATGTTATACATCAGACTAACTACCAACTATCGGTTGCCTTCTCCAGAAATTCTTGCAGATCGTCTATTCATCATCATCCAGGGGTATTGGATTTGCCGGAACGTCATCCTCACCTAGTGAACAATTACCAGGTCGTTTAGAAACGGCAAGCAAGTCCTCGGTCAATGACGGTAAATAAATAATAGAATAATGAATGAAAGTGAATGATAAATAATATATCTTGAAATTTGGGAAATTAGTTTCACTTTCATGAGAGTAAATTGAATATCTCAATAATAATTATTCCTACTTATTGCATGACACTAAATATGCATACAATAACGTATAAAAATGCAAATTTGAGAACAACCCTTCCGAATATTCTCCTAATCAGCTTTTTCCGACAACAATTCCGTATACCTGGGATCAGGTTATGACTTGGTGGCGCGGTGCTTAGAATCCGGCCCTGCCTCTCTTGGGCTTAAATTTACTGAGTCTATCTTGAACCCAGAAAATCACCAAATCGATGTTGCTGTCGAAGAGGTGCAATTGTTGGATGGCACAGAATTAAATCCGGCCCTGCCTCTCACGGGCTAAATGAATGGCTCAGATTATTATAATTCGGCCCTGCCTCTCATGGGCTAAGTGAGCTAAGCCTCACATACTCAATTCGTATGGCCCTACGAATGAGCTAGTGTACTGATCAGTCTTTGGTTATTATGTTGCGGAGCTGTAAAGGTGATATTCGGGTTGTTCTCCCCTCCCAATGCTTTCTATCTAAGTTTTATGATTTCTAAGTGTTACTATTACATTCACAAAATAAGGAATTTATCTATCTAAAAGGCTAAAATGCATTTTGTAAATTGTCCAATTGAATGATATTTAGAAATCAACTTTTCCGAAATGGCATTTGGATTTAAACTACCAAGTGGAATATAAGGAGTCTAATCCAATTTATGATACGTGTCTTATACATATCCTAAATATTCTCTATGGTTTACAAAATCATCCAAATTTCTTGGAATGGTCGAGAATTAATCTATCTCTTGAAATTTCCGAAAAATTCGGCAGAGTCTCCTTTGTATTTAGAGACCCCGAAAATTTACAAGAGACATGATAATATATAAATATAATCCGGGTTCGCCGACCCCTTCGGTGGAGCAACCCTCAACACCGGAAACCACGCAGTTAATAATTCGGGTTCGCCGACCCCTTCGGTGGAGCAACTCTCAACACCGGAACCTCACAAAATAAAATAAAAGTGTAGTTTTGAAGTTTATTACCTTGGCAAACAATTTTAAGCAAATAAGCTAGTTTCCTGGTGATTGCAGCTTGCTAAATATTATACAAATTCAAAATAAAGTTATTAGTAACACAAATAATACTAGATTAAGTGTCATGTCTTTACAAATTAATTTACTACTCTTGTAACATTGACTTGATATGCAAAAAGAGTTTTAAAAATTGAAATTTGATAGATGTAGGGTTGCTTTAATATATAAGAACTTGTAAACACTCAATTTAACTAATTTATCATGTCAATATATGTCATTTTGGTAATTTTTATATTGTGGACAGAATTGATATTATACCAAATTAAACCCGAATTTTCGGCTAAATCCCTATATACTAAAATACTCATAATTTAGTTCTTAAAATTTGAAATTTGCAAAATGTATGTTTATTTTGTCTTATAGGAACCTAAAAATTCCATTTTGACTATATAATGAAGTCCAATTATATTAAATAGGAATATTTTATATTATGGACAGATTTAATAATATTGAAAGGAAATTATCTTATTATTATACAAGGGAGTATAAAATTCTTATATGCATATTTTTCTTTTAAGTGTAAAGGTGGAGTCCCTAAGTTAAGTCAACTTGTAAGTGTCCATATAAGTACATGGATTGTGTCCACTAATTGTGTCAAGGCAAATGAATTCACATAATATCATATACAATTAGAGTCGAAGTGTTCATTGGTATATATACATATATATGTATATATATTTGCATTGATACAATGTTGTGTCCAGGTAGTATGGTGTTCTACACATTTATTCAAGCATCCATATACATACATTCAAGTGTCCATATTATATCCATCCATGGTGTTGTGTACGTATTGTGCCCAACATTGTGTCCAAAATGTATAATCATCCAAGGTGTTGTATCCATGTTATATATTCATTCTTAATTCATACTACACTCTTATATAATGGATTTTTGTCATGAATTTCCTAAATTCCAGAATATAAATTAATCTATATTTGTTCAAGGAAAATTAAAAAAATCAATTTGGGGACATTTCAAGGAAAAAAAAAGAAAGAGGACTTGCATATTGAAGTATTGATAGAATTTCGATGATAATGGATCATACTTATGATGTTCAAAGACATGAGGACGGAAAAGAAAAATATATTTTCGGATAGGCATTTTGACAAACAACTTATGAACAAAATAGGAATTCAAGGAGAGGAACTTGCCTTGGTTGAAGATGACCTAGGTTTCTCCACAATTTTCCTAATTGAACCCAACAATAGTTCAAAAATATATATTTGTTAGTAAACCCTAACCTAGGTTTAAAATTTGGAAAGGAATTTGAGAAAAAGAAGGGGTTTTACCAAGGTTTTTGGTTTTGGAAGGGAAGGAGGAAGAGATGGGTGGTGCTGGAGGTGGCGGGGGTGGCCGGCGTCGGGCACGGGTGGCCGGCGGTGAGCTCAGGCGGCGGCAGCGGGTCCGGTCGGAGACGGCAGGTCCGGGCGGAGCAACGCACAGTAGCAGCAGTAGCAGTTCGTAGTAGCAGTAGTAGCAGTTGTGTGGAGAAAATGAAGGGGAGAGGAATAAATAGAGGAGGAAAGGGAATAAGAAAATAATGGAGGGTTTGTTGAGCTTCTTCCCTACATAGCCAAGTGGCTTATGGGAACTTGGAAGAAAGGAAATGAAGCCAGCTCTTCATTCTCCTGAAATGAGTCATAAGGAAAGAGAACCATGGGTCCAATGGTTTTACTTTCCCATGGGTGAAATTTTTCACTAATTCCCCCTTCCCAAACCTAAAATTATATGGGTGCCCAAAGTGAAAATTTTTATTGGAGACAAATTTGAAATTAGGTACATGATCATCTAATTATGTAATATATATGTATATATTTGTTTATTTATTTATTAAAAAAAATTTATACTTATACAATTATGTGATATTAGTATAAATAAAATAAAAATGACAATAGTATTAATATTATTTAGTAGTTATTACACTCTACCCTCCTTAAAAAATTTCGTCCCCGAAATTTTAAATAGTATATATAAATGCAATTACTGACCTGGCTCAGAGAACAGATACGGATATTGGCTCCGCATATCTTCTTCCTTTTTCCAAGTTGAATCTCCAGGAGAATCCTTACTCCAAGCTACTCGAACTAACGGAATGACCCGATTTCGAAGAATCTTGTCTCTTCGATCCAAGATTTCAACAGGTTTCTGCTCTATCCGTAGAGTTGGACCAACAGTGATCTCTGAATGGTTTAATACATGACTCGGATCTGATACATATCTTCGGAGTTGAGATACATGAAACACATCATGTACTCCTTCCAGGGTTGGTGGAAGAGCTAGTTTGTAAGATCCTCTCCCAATTTTTTCTAGTACATCAAATGGCCCAATATATCTCGGACTCAGTTTTCCTCGAGTACCGAATCTAATTGTTCCTTTTGTTGGTGAAATCTTCAAGAACACATGATCACCGGGTTGAAATTCCAACATCCTTCGATGTTTGTTAGCCCACATCTTTTGTCTATATTGTGCAGCTTGCAGGTGGCTTCTTATTACTTTGACCTTGTCTACCGTCTGTGTCACCAGTTCTGGACCTAGCAATTGTCTTTCTCCTACATCTGTCCAACATACGGGAGATCTACATTTTCTTCCATACAAGGCTTCAAAAGGTGCAACTTTGATACTATCGTGGTAACTGTTGTTATAAGAGAATTCTACCAAATGTAGGTGGTCATCCCATGATCCTCCAAAATCTAATGTGCAGGCCCTTAGCATGTCTTCCAAAGTTTAAATTGTCCGTTCGGGCTGACCATCTGTTTGAGGATGGTAAGCGGAGCTGAACTTTAACCGAGTACCAAGATTTTCCTGTAGACTTTTCTAGAAATGTGAGGTAAACCTGGTGTCTCTATCTGACACTATACTTACTGGTACTCCGTGTTGGCTGACAATCTGTTTCATATACATTTCTGCCAGTGTTTATGTTGACTGTCCAACTCGAAAAGGTAGAAATCGAGCCGTTTTAGTAAGTCTATCAACGATAACCCAGATAGCATTATTACCCTTTTGGGTCTTAGGTAGTCCTGTCACGAAATCCATTGTGAGATGCTCCCATTTCCATTCCGGTATGGGCAAAGGCTGAAGAAGTCCTGCTGTCCTCTGGTGTTCCGCTTTCACTTGTTGACAGACGAGGCATTTAGACACAAACCTAGCAATTTCTCTTTTCATGCCATTCCACCAGAAATTTTGTCTCAAATCCTGGTACATCTTAGTACTGCCCGGGTGAATGGAAAATTGCGAGTTATGAGCTTCTGACATAACTTCCGTCCGCAATTCTCCATCGGGTACGCACAATCTATCTCCGAATCTTAATGATCCGTCTGGATGCTTCCTTATCCCAGTCTGGAGCCCTTCTTCTGTTTGTTTCCAAATTTTTTGAAGTTTTGCATCACCTTGTTGGGCTTCCTTGATTCTATCTACTAAGGAGGATTGTATTTGTAAATTTTCCCATATTCCTTCTGCTGTAGGACATATTACTTCAATTCCCATTTTTCTCAAATCTTCTAGGATTTCTTTTGGGGTATTCATGAAGAATGTTGTTGGCTTTCTGCTCAGTGCATCGGCGACCTTATTTGCTTTACCAGGATGATATTCCATTGTCATATCAAAGTCTTTAAGTAACTCTAGCCACCTTCTTTGTCGCATATTGATCTCTTTTTGGGTAAATACATACTTTAAACTTTTATGATCCGTATAAATCTTAATCCTTTCTCCATACAGGTAATGTCTCCATAATTTAAGTGCAAATACGACAGCTGCAAGTTCCAAATCATGAGTCGGGTAATTTCTTTCATGTTGTTTTCACTGTCGAGAAGCATAGGCTATAACTCTTCCGTGCTGCATTAACACACAACCTAGCCCCTTGCCTGAGGCATCACTGTATATCTCATATCCACCCGATCCTGACGGTAACGCCAATACAGGTGCTGAAATCAGCCTTTCCTTTAATTCTTCAAAAGCTGCTTGGCATTTCTCCGTCCAATTGAATTTTTCTTCTTTCCGGGTCAGCCGAGTTAAAGGCTTCGCAATTTTTGAGAAATTTTCTACGAAGCGTCTATAGTACCCGGCTAAACCTAAGAAGCTTCGAATTTCTGCTACAGACTTTGGTGTTGGCCATGATTTAACAGCTTCTACCTTCTTTGGATCTACTGAAATTCCTTCACCACTGATAATATGACCTAGGAAGGATATATGGTCCAGCCAAAATTCACATTTGCTCAATTTGGCGTATAACCGTTCTTCTCTCACAGTTTGTAGTACTATTCTCAGATGCTCTTCATGTTCTTCTTCATTCTTTGAATATATAAGGATATCATCAATGAATACAATCACGAATTTATCCAAGTATTGATAGAATATTCGATTCATTAAATCCATGAATATAGCAGGAGCATTTGTTAACCCGAATGGCATAACTAAGAATTCGTAATGCCCATAACGAGTTCTAAATGCTGTCTTCTGGATATCTTCCTTCTTGACTTTTACTTGATGATATCCAGATCTTAAATCAATCTTTGAGAATACCTTGGCCTCTCCTAGTTGATCAAATAACTCATCAATACGGGGTAAAGGATATTTATTTTTGATTGTTACCTCATTCAAGGCTCTGTAATCTATTACCAATCGTAAAGTTCCATCCTTCTTCTTTACGAATAATACTGGTGCACCCCAGGGTGAGGCACTTGGTTGTATGAATCCCTTTGATAATAATTTTTTTTATTTGTTTGTTAAGCTCTGCTAACTCTTCCTTGTTCATGGGATATATCTTTTTAGCTATAGGTGCTGCCCCAGGTATTAAATTGATAGAGAATTCTACTGCTCTATCCGGGGGCAATCCTGGTAGATCTTCTGGAAAAACATCCTTAAAATTTTCTACAACTTTTGGGAATTGTTTTTCCTCCAGTTCTTGGAATTTTCCTCGAATTGGTAGTTCGAGTTTCTCCAATTCTCCCGCATCAAATTCTTTCTGGTTTCGATTAAATTCATATGTTTTCTTATTTGGAAGTTGAAATAAAATTCTTCCTTTTCCACAATCTATATTGGCCGACGTCCTGGTTAGCCAATCCATCCCAAGTACTATATCATAATTGTTCATTGGGAAGACCAATAGTCTTACCCGAAAAGCTCCACCACCCAATTTTACTGGACAGGCGTTGCAAACATGGCTAACCTTTACCATGCCATTGCCTGTAAGAATATTTAGATTCCTAGCCAGGGGTTGTGATTCAATTTCCCATTGAGATATAAAACTAGCAGATATAAAGGAGTGTGTGGCTCCTGAATCAAATAAAACAGATGCTGGATATGATGAAACTAATATAGTACCTGTTACCACTTCGCCTGCAATCTCAGCTTCCTCAGTATCCAGCATGAATGCTTGCCCGTGTTTCTTCTTCTTCTTTCCAGTCTAGAATTTCTGCACTTGTTGGTATTGATGGGCTTGGGATGCGAGTGGTGATCTTTGTTGCTCATAGGTTATCATGGCCTGATGTACAGGTGCTTGGAGCATGGGTCGTGGACCATTTCCTGGAAGCATTAACTTGCCCTGATTCCTTCGGAACTCTTGTCGTGCTCCTTGCCCCGGATTTCGGATTACTGGCCCGGTGGTTGATTGTGGTAGACATTGACTAGTTTGGTGGTTAGCTGAACCACATCTTAGGCATAATCCCAACAGCTTTCTACAGTTTCTTTTTAAATGTCCAGGCTTGTGACAATAGTTGCAAATGAGCGGTCCATCCGAACTATCAACTTGGGGTCGTTTAGATGGTCCTTGCCACTGACTTCTAGAGGATGGTGCTCCCGACTCCAGAGCCCTCTTCTGAGCTTGGGGCCGGAACGGTTGTTCCTCCTTTAACATCCTTTCCTGATTTCGGGTAGCTTCGGTAATTTCAGAATATGTTTGGCACCGATAGGCTGCAACCTTACTTTTTAAATGTCCTCCCAATCCTTCCAAAAACCTTGACACCTTAGTTTCCTCATCCGCTACCATATATGAAGCAAAACGGCTTAGCCTGGAGAATTCCGCAGTATATTCATCAACTGTGAGCCTTCCCTGCTTTAGATGAATAAATTGCCTTTCCAGTTCCATTCTGGCTGACTTTGGAAAGAACCTTTCTTCGAATTTCTTCTTAAATTCTCTCCAAGGTACTATATTGTCAGACTCTTCAGGATGCTCCGCACTCCACCAATGTTCAGCGACATCCTCCAGCTGGATGCGAACTGTAGAAACCATATCTTCAGGACTAACCTTTGCTGCCTTTAGTAATCCTTCTATGGTCCTGATCCATTGTCCTGCCCCTATCGGGTTCTCCGTCCCGCGAAATTTAGGTGGCCTAAGATCTCTAAAATCAGCTATTGTCCTATCCTTGGAGTTTGTCGCCCGTATTTGATCTAGTACTTGAGCGGTAGTGGCTTGTGCCGCATTTGCATGTTGACTGTTTGATTCTAAAACTTGTTGAAATAGTCGGTACATATCTGAGATAGAGGGTTCGGTTTGGCCTTGAAATGATGAAGCGTGGGACTGTCCCTGATCAGACATTATCCTGAAAGTTTTTTGAATAAATTGTCCTTTGTAATGTCCACAGAAAAAAAAAAATTTGCATGCTTAGCAATAAAGGAATATGATTCATAAGAAATCACACTTAGAAAGCAAGCATATTTTATTTACTTTTATCGAAATATTATACAAACATGCTGCTGGGTCTTACATACTTTTACATAACTTTTTACAGACTTCCCTTACTTCCAGGTTATCATACATACATATCTGCTATATTATATAGCAGAGAAGAAAACAACCCTTATAGGACCCCTAATTTCTAGTTACCTACATATAAGGGTTCGTTCATAACTAAGGATCGTTACTTCGGGATGTAACTCCTGGAAGTCATCTAGTGTTCCTTTGTATCCTTCAAGTATAGGGTCTATGTACAGATGACCGGGGTCTCGAACATATATGCAGTAGACCTGCCTTTCGTGGTCTACTTCAGCACCGTTTTCAATATCTCGGATGACAGGATTCATCACTCCATAGTATACTTCATAGACTGGTATGTCGTACCAGTCTGGTACTTTCCAAAGTTCCCTCACGTGTTGTTGGTACCCATATAGGGTACGGTCACTCCCATCCCATGGCAAGCTTGGAAGGAATAGGTCCATACCTACATACACAATATTCTTTTTTAATTAAACCATAATTGGAAGTATAAGGGCAAGAACATGGAGTCTCACATACTTTATTTATTTTTAGAATAGTACATAGTCAGGCTTCATATTCTTGCTATTTATATTTTTTTACATTTTTACACATTCAGTCACTCATATCCACATTTTTCTTATGTTGAGGATTTGGCATCAGGATAGGTTGTCATCCACTCTTCTAGGGTGCCATTGTGTTTGGACCCTGGTTCTCCAGACGGTTGGGCCTTAATAAGCACAAAATAATTTACTACATTGTAGTATTCTATCCTTTCATCCACTATATCTGTAACTACTGGGTGCTTCAGCTCGTAGTGGACTCCATAAGCTTCTATCATTCCTTTAGGTGCCACTCTCCACATCTTCTTCACAAACTCATAATATTCGTCCAGACTATGGCTGTGGTTGCCCAATCTTGCAAAAGGTACAAATCGGGACATGATCTATACCAAGAACCTTTAGGTTAGTAAACCTTTAAATAAGATCAAAATAAATGGCTT
Source organism: Iris pallida (assembly GCA_029216955.1). Lineage (NCBI taxonomy): Eukaryota > Viridiplantae > Streptophyta > Magnoliopsida > Asparagales > Iridaceae > Iris > Iris pallida. The sequence goes on from JANAVB010029539.1 coordinate 18,354, forward strand.
AGATAGTAAAAATAATAATAATTTGTAAAATGCTATTAATTATTGATATTACCTTCTTTAAGGATATCTATGGTAAGATTGGAATTCAAGGTTTCACCTATAGGTTCTTAATCTATGTTTTACTTTATACCTAGACCTATACCTGTCCTGAATTTTCCATTCTTTGCTGACCTGCATGGGCCACCAACAAAAAGACGTATCACGTCCCGTATCCCAAATACAACAGTGACGTCATAGAACACATCCCCAGGCTACGCGTCAAATTCGCGATTGTCGTCCGTAAATCAGCAGAATGGAAAATACAAGAACAATCACATTCATAATTACAACTTTAATTATATTTACATCAAGAGTATTTCTAAAGGTACATTAACTTTAAGTTTAGTTACAACAAAATGTTATACATCAGACTAACTACCAACTATCGGTTGCCTTCTCCAGAAATTCTTGCAGATCGTCTATTCATCATCATCCAGGGGTATTGGATTTGCCGGAACGTCATCTTCACCTAGTGAACAATTACTAGGTCGTTTAGAAACGACAAGCAAGTCCTCGGTCAAGGACGGTAAATAAATGATAGAATAATGAATGAAAGTGAATGATAAATAATATATCTTGAAATTTGGGAAATTAGTTTCACTTTCATGAGAGTAAATTGAATATCTCAATATTAATTATTCCTACTTATTGCATGACACTAAATATGCATACAATAACGTATAAAAATGCAAATTTGAGAACAACCCTTCCGAATATTCTCCTAATCAGCTTTTTTTCGACAACAATCCCGTATACCTAGGATCAGGTTATGACTTGGTGGCGCGGTGCTTAGAATTCGGCCCTGCCTCTCTTGGGCTTAAATGTACTGAGTCTCTCTTGAACCCAGAAAATCACCAAATCGATGTTGCTGTCGAAGAGGTGCAATTGTTGGATGGCACAGAATTAAATCCGGCCCTGCCGCTCACGGGCTAAATGGATAGCTCAGATTATTATAATCCGGCCCTGCCTCTCATGGGCTAAGTGAGCTAAGCCTCACATACTCAATTCGTATGGCCCTACGAATGAGCTAGTGTACTGATCAGTCTTTGGTTATTATGTTGCGGAGCTGTAAAGGTGATATTCGGGTTGTTCTCCCCTCCCAATGCTTTCTATCTAAGTTTTATGATTTCTAAGTGTTACTATTACATTCACAAAATAAGGAATTTATCTATCTAAAAGGCTAAAATGCATTTTGTAAATTGTCCAATTGAATGATATTTAGAAATCAACTTTTCCGAAATGGCATTTGGATTTAAACTACCAAGTGGAATATAAGGAGTCTAATCCAATTTATGATACGTGTCTTATACATATCCTAAATATTCTCTAAGGTTTACAAATCATCCAAATTTCTTGGAATGGTCGAGAATTAATCTATCTCTTGAAATTTCCGAAAAATTCGGCAGAGTCTCCTTTGTATTTAGAGACCCCGAAAATTTACAAGAGACATGATAATATATAAATATAATCCGGGTTCGCCGACCCCTTCGGTGGAGCAACCCTCAACACCGGAAACCACGCAGTTAATAATTCGGGTTCGCCGACCCCTTCGGTGGAGCAACTCTCAACACCGGAACCTCACAAAATAAAATAAAAGTGTAGTTTTGAAGTTTATTACCTTGGCAAGCAATTTTAAGCAAATAAGCTAGTTTCCTGGTGATTGCAGCTTGCTAAATATTATACAAATTCAAAATAAAGTTATTAGTAACACAAATAATACTAGATTAAGTGTCATGTCTTTACAAATTAATTTACTACTCTTGTAACATTGACTTGATATGCAAAAAGAGTTTTAAAAATTGAAATTTGATAGATGTAGGGTTGCTTTAATATATAAGAACTTGTAAACACTCAATTTAACTAATTTATCATGTCAATATATGTCATTTTGGTAATTTTTATATTGTGGACAGAATTGATATTATACCAAATTAAACCCGAATTTTCGGCTAAATCCCTATATACTAAAATACTCATAATTTAGTTCTTAAAATTTAAAATTGCAAAATGTATGTTTATTTTGTCTTATAGGAACCTAAAAATTCCATTTTGACTATATAATGAAGTCCAATTATATTAAATAGGAATATTTTATATTATGGACAGATTTAATAATATTGAAAGGAAATTATCTTATTATTATACAAGGGAGTATAAAATTCTTATATGCATATTTTTCTTTTAAGTGTAAAGGTGGAGTCCCTAAGTTAAGTCAACTTGTAAGTGTCCATATAAGTACATGGATTGTGTCCACTAATTGTGTCAAGGCAAATGAATTCACATAATATCATATACAATTAGAGTCGAAGTGTTCATTGGTATATATATATATGTATATATATTTGCATTGATACAATGTTGTGTCCAGGTAGTATGGTGTTCTACACATTTATTCAAGCATCCATATACATACATTCAAGTGTCCATATTATATCCATCCATGGTGTTGTGTACGTATTGTGCCCAACATTGTGTCCAAAATGTATAATCATCCAAGGTGTTGTATCCATGTTATATATTCATTCTTAATTCATACTACACTCTTATATAATGGATTTTTGTCATGAATTTCCTAAATTCCAGAATATAAATTAATCTATATTTGTTCAAGGAAAATTAAAAAAATCAATTTGGGGACATTTCAAGGAAAAAAAAGAAAGAGGACTTGCATATTGAAGTATTGATAGAATTTCGATGATAATGGATCATACTTATGATGTTCAAAGACATGAGGACGGAAAAGAAAAATATATTTTCGGATAGGCATTTTGACAAACAACTTATGAACAAAATAGGAATTCAAGGAGAGGAACTTGCCTTGGTTGAAGATGACCTAGGTTTCTCCACAATTTTCCTAATTGAACCCAACAATAGTTCAAAAATATATATTTGTTAGTAAATCCTAACCTAGGTTTAAATTTGGAAAGGAATTTGAGAAGAAGAAGGGGTTTTACCTAGGTTTTTGGTTTTGGAAGGGAAGGAGGAAGAGATGGGTGGTGCTGGAGGTGGCGGGGGTGGCCGGCGTCGGGCGCGGGTGGCCGGCGGTGAGCTCGGGCGGCGGCAGCGGGTCCGGTCGGAGACGGCAGGCCCGGGCGGAGCAACGCACAGTAGCAGCAGTAGCAGTTCGTAGTAGCAGTAGTAGCAGTTGTGTGGAGAAAATGAAGGGGAGAGGAATAAATAGAGGAGGAAAGAAAATAAGAAAATAATGGAGGGTTTGTTGAGCTTCTTCCCTACATAGCCAAGTGGCTTATGGGAACTTGGAAGAAAGGAAATGAAGCCAGCTCTTCATTCTCCTGAAATGAGTCATAAGGAAAGAAACCATGGGTCCAATGGTTTTACTTTCCCATGGGTGAAATTTTCACTAATTCTCCCTTCCCAAACCTAAAATTATATGGGTGCCCAAAGTAAAAAATTTATTGGAGACAAATTTGAAATTAGGTACATGTCTAATTATGTAATATATATGTATATATTTGTTTATTTATTATTAAAAAAATTATACTTATACAATTATGTGATATTAGTATAAATAAAATAAAATGACAATAGTATTAATATTATTTAGTAGTTATTACATGTTTTAACAACAGTTTATGGTCGGCGAGGGGGGATCGGAAAGCGGGGGAAGGGGGAGGAGGAGGAGGAGGAGTGGGTCCGGGGGGGTCGGCGGAGGGGGGGAGGGTCGTAGGAGGAGGAGGAGGCGGGTCGAGGGAGGAGGTGGCGGCGGGGGGGGGGGAGGAGGAGGAGGAGGAGGAGGCGGGTCCGGGGGGGCGGCAGAGGGGGGGGGTCGGAGGAGGAGGCGGAGGTCGGAGGAGGGGGGCGGCGGCGGATCGGGGGATGGGGGGCGGGCGCGCAGGGAGGGGGAGGAGGAGGTGTCGGTGGAGGGGGGGGAAGGGGGGAGGGAGAGAGTATGGGGTGTGCTCAACAGCAAGGGTAGAATAGGGTTTTTTTTTTAAATGGGGTGTCCTTGGCAAGTCTTGGGGTGTCAATAGCCGGACCCTAAAAAATAATGTGACGGATGTCATGTCCGTGGGGAGTCATATTGGACAGTTTATGGACACCAACAAAGACACCAAATCCCATTAGGATAAGCCATAGTCCGTGCATCGCCAGTGTCATCGTGTCTGTCGTGTTGTAATCATGTTCATACAACATTGACGGTAATAAAATTGTAGACTTTACAAATCAAATAACCTAAAATCAAACAATCACTCCTTTCTCCGCGATAAATGTCTAGATCCCAAACTAAAATCAAACAAAGACTCATTTTTTTGGCGATGAAGTCTAAATCTCCTAAATTAATCTCACATGTGGATTAACAGTGATCTGGAACACCGGTTCTTCGAGTCTAGTCCGCTCGCTCGCTATAGTTAATCTCTGCCACGCAAAATCACAAATTGAAATAAATTTCTCAACCAAATAACTATAGCGAGAAGGAATACCTTTGAATTAATCGATCATAGTTGCTTCTAATGCTTCGATTCCATCTCCTCCTGCGCGTAATATGTGGAAAAATTCCAAATAAAATCAATTTATTGGGGGAAATATTGGAACGTTATGGTTAGAAGAAAGAAAAAATATTGAGAAATAGCAGACAGAGAGAGAAAGAGAGACTTGGAGTAATGACGAACAAAGACTCATTTTTTTCGCGATAAAGTTCTACATCTCTAAAATTAATCTCACATGTGGATTAGAGTGATATGGAAGCAAATCTCACATGTGGATTAGAGTGATATGGAAGCACCAGTTCGGGTCTACTCCGATCTCACTGTAGTCATATCTCTGCCACGCAAAATCAAAGCAAATTGAAACAAATTTTTCAACAAAATAACTATAGCGAGAAGGATACTCTCCTCCTCCTACGTGTAATCTGTGGAAAAAAAATTTCAATTCCAAAAAAAATCAATTGATAGGGAGAAAAAATTTTGGAATGTTATGGTTAGAAGAAGAAGAAGATCAAATAAATATTGAGATATGCAGAGGGAGGGAGAGAGAGAGAGAGACGCGTGGAGTAACAAGAGTTGGTTTTATCGGTTTTCTATGGCATTAATCGTGACCCTTGTTAGCAATCACCCGAATAAATGCGTATTATACGCGAATTTTTCCGTATCTTACATAAACGTATAATACTTACGTACTTTTGAAAAATTCGATTTTTTACGCGAATTTTAAGCCTCTGGAGTTTTAAACACGTACCGTACGAATTTTTAAAAAATTCGGCCAAAAAATCTTGATCGAGAACCCAACATTTTTTACTTTTTTGACTCTTGCTGCTAGATATTAAAACTGGCACAATTCTCAAAAATTATCAAAAGAAAAAAGAAAGAGTCTCACAGTAACCAAAAAAAGAACCCAAGAGTCTTTCATATGTTGCTTACAACAATCAAAGAAAAGCCTTTCGGTTTTCCATCATACTTTCACTTCACTCTCATTATATAATGTTCATCCAACCACTTCTTATTCTCACACTGAACCCTATTTATGAAGGAGTAGAGGTGGATGGGGCTATATATGCCGAACTTTTAGTGCCGAATTTGTTCATATGAAACGTACTAAACACGAATTAAATCAAATCCGAATGTTTTCTGTTAGACTAATTTTGACCGAATTTTTTACTGTATTTTCTTATATTGTGCCGATTTATACTCGTATTTTTGTCATTCCGAATTTTTCCGTTTGCCGAATTACTAACAAGGATCGTGACCTTAAATTAAATTATTATTGATTCTAATATACTTGAATTTTAAATTAATGGTAGTGAATGACATTTTTTTCATATTTAAATTTATTCTTATCTAACAATCTATATCATCCCATCAATGAAATTTATAATCCAAATACCATATAATAGTATAGATAATTCCTAGAATGACGAAAACAAAACTAAAATAATGATATAGCCGGTTGTATCTCTATATCTGTGGCTTGAAAATGGTTAAAAAATGAGTCACCAAGCCATATATCCTCCATTATGTAACTAGTCACATTCACGTGCGTTGCTACGTATAAAAAAAATTAATGATAGTATTAATAAAGTTTATAAAAATTTAAATTATATTAGAATATTTTAAATATAATTTCAATATACTTTAATATGATTTGTTATGATTATTTTTTAAATTATGGATATGTGTTTAATTAGATATATTATGTAGTTAGTTTAAACATAATTTTAATTTTAATTTTAAATTATAGTGTGGATGGTTTTAATTTTTTACATGAGAAGAGAGGTGAGAGAGAGGGTTCGGTTATCCACAGAGAAGATAAAAAATGTAGTTAATTTTAATATTTTATTTTATTTAAAAAATGGTTGATGATATACACGGCTTAGATGGCTCAAGATTAAGCCGTTTAGAAGCCCTTTTATAATAGTAGGGATAAAAAAAAATTAAAAAAACTAACTACCGCATATGTATCTCTCACATAGTTAAGAAAAAAATAAAAATTCTAAAATCATTTTACCTACCAGCACATATAACTAATCCTAAAATATATTAAACATTAAAATTATATTTAAACTAAGTACATGTTATTATCTAACTAAACATATATCCAAAATTCTAAAAATAATCTAGTACAAATCTTAATTAAAATATATTTAAATTATATTTAAATATTATAATATAATTTAAATTTTTATCTAATTTTTTAACATATTATAGATTTTATTTTGTACGTGCAACGTGAATGTGATAGTTATTATAAAGAGTTTAGAAATGGTTCAAAATGAGTCTTCTAAGCAGTATGTGTATCCCCATGTAATTAAAGATTAAGAAAAATAATTAAATTCTAACTAATAGTTTAAATACTTGATATTATCTAACTGCACATATATCTATAATTAATAGTAATTAAAAATTCTAACTAATAGCTTAACTACTTATATTAACTACATACCTATATATATAACAAATCCTAATTAAATATAAACATAATTAATTATAATTAAAAGTAATATCAATAACAAATTTTGATTAATATATTCAAGTTATATCTATAACAAATTCTAGTTTAATTATAGATAAGAGTTGAATATATTTTCAACAATATCGTATGCACGTGGACGTGACTAGTTTACCATAATAAAATACCATGAAACAAAGACGGTGGACGAAACCTAAAAAATACAATTTGTATAAAATTAAAATTTTATAATAAATTGGACACGAAAGCTTTAAATGAAACGTGAACAACCAATTATTGTAAATGTAGCACAAAATATTTGTATAAAGATAAAATAATAATTAGAAATACGCGATTTGGAATATTGACGGGTAGATAATGTCGGAGACGACGGAGGAGGAGATCAGACAGAGAGATCTATTTTAGAGTTTTGCCATTTTTTGCCACTAAACCAAAGGCAAAGGCCAAGATTAGGACAAGTCTGAGGTTCCCTTCCTATAAAAGTGAATATAATATATAGTGCGATATTGAAGAGGGGAAGATGCTTTTCATACACTTTAAAGGTGTGCTTGCAAAAATGTGAAAGTCATTACACTGGTAAACATATTTCTAAGTTCAGTGCATTCTTTAATTTCCTAAGACAATTTGATCAAATCTCAGGGAAGAAGGAAGTTTCCTCTGATGGAGATGGACTAAATTATAACAAAGTTAAAATGGGGTTTTTTTGGATAGGGATCATGTCTAGTGGATGAGCATCTAGCGGTAACGAAAATTTACTATTGATCTAGGCCCAGTTACTTTGTGTCATGAGAGCACAAGACTTTATGAGAGAATTTAAACAATTAAAAACTAAAGCGTGCAAGCAAAAATCTGACAATAATGTAGGTAAGTTTGTAATATCTACTAGCATTTTGAAACCTTGAATCTGGCTGAACAAACATGAAATCATACACTGCTTTTATAAAGTCCAATATGTTCTACAGGAGTAACAAAATATAGTATGATACCATATGTATGATACTAGTCCTATATTGATACCTGGGAGAAGAAGAAAAACATTCATATTTCATTAAGAAAACTAAATTAAACGATATATTCATGAAAACATACATTAATTACTTGTCTGTCTGATGTGTTGAATCAGAACCAATCTAGCATTTGGCTGATGGTGGCAATAGAGAATAGCATGCATCCATTACACAAATTTGCAATGTCATAAATAGTAGTATTAGAACACGATTTAACTGAGCTCGCACGTGCTGAAAAAAAAACTATGAATCCAACTGGGGTAGTAGCCAGCCATTCCAGAAGAAACAGAAGCAGAAATATCCTATAGTCCAATGAGACAAGAAACTATCGAGGTGATCAACAGTACATAAAGAATCACGAAATTTATAACAAAGACATCATTTTCCACCTCCACTAAGGGGTCTGTGAGAGAGGGCATGCGTGCTCGAGTGTGTTGACAGCATAGTCCCACTGCCCACTTTTAGCCAGCCATTGCCGGTAAAATGATGCCCATCTTATGTGGACCACGCCATGACTTCACGCTCACCTCATGCCGCCTCCTTCATCGACGCCCTCTACACGTACGAAGCACAAATTTCGATGTTGGTCTTGATATACGTACATTATCGATCCCTAACCTAAAGTGACACGGTTGGTCTTGGTATATATACATTATTGATCCATAACCTGAAATAGGATCCTTCTGATACAATTTATAACAATCTGACAAGAAAAAGTAAAAGCAAATGTTAAACAAATAAACCTGTTTGATTTAATTCAAGTTGGCTTGAAAGGAACTAGCTTGCTGTACCAATATAAGCTACGATGAACATGGCCCGTGCGATGCGGGACATCCACAACGTCGAAATACTGACGAAAAATGGTCACGATCTGAGCTGGCGTGGGACAGAATGGGGTGTTCCGTACATGAAAACTCAACGGCTAGGACGCCGCACGGACGGTCGAGGACCGGCACCATTCTACCACGGGTATAAACGACGGCCGACCACGCGGCCCGTCGTACGGCGCCCTATGGGCGTCGAGAAGACGACGTAAGGACGTCGTGCGCATAGAGCAGGTGGCTGGACGGCATCGGTGGTCGTAGGCATCGTGAAGACGTCGGGGCGCCTTCGATATCGTGGGCGAAGCAAGGCGTTGAGTTGCTGGCCGAAAGACTCGGCCGTCCCGTGAGGCTCTGGAGTGCACAGAGTGCACGAAACGTACGTGTGGGACTATGATGAAAAAGCCATGCGAACAAGATCCGCACGAAAAGTCCGAAAAGACATGACGATCGACTAAAAATTGTGTGCGAAAAAACAAACAATTAACTGAGCCCGCAATAGTAGCCATTAGCCAAATTTGACATACAATACAAGTCATGGTATATATGGTTCTTGACTATTGATGGCCGGAATGCTCGTCCTCTGGTCGTGAACCGTAACAAACCCCACTTCGAACTGGAAAAGGACGTGGGTGATAACAACTATTAGCAATTTGCTACTTTTTGAGCAATCTGACAAAAGGAATGTCTGAGAAAAATCACTTATATTCATGACTATGACTGTGTCAAAGAAGATGAATTAGGTCATTGATATAGAAGCTTGGAATACAACAGTAGCAACCACCACCACCACCACACAATTGTTAGAAAATATAATAATTAACTAACAACTACGGATTGTGATATATATATTTTACAATTTAACAACAGAAAATAGGAACTCATGTACAATTATACTAGATTTTCCAGTTGCAGATATAAGTATAACAGACCACCAAACATCAGTGGCGTAGCCACATGGATCCGAGGGTGCGCGGCTGCACCCCTCAAATTTTATATGTGCATAGAAAAATTATCAGGATGTTACAATAACTAATCATAGCAGTATACTTTCAAGAACATATATGAACAAAATACTAAAGTCTAAGGAAGCAGTAGCACATAGAACCAAAAAAAATAGTAAAGCAGTATCATCACTAAAAAAAATAATTTTCATAAGATATATTTCTATATTCAACACCAACAATATCACCATATTTATATATATATATTTTTTATCACACTCTCTATATAATGTGAATGTCTCCTAACTTACAAAGAAAAATATGTGAATGGCAATTTTTTGGAAATTGTTCGATAGAGACCTTTTTTTTTCGGGACACGTTTGCCGTTTGGTGTTTTAAAATGAGGACATGGCCAGGGATGTGGGTGCGTACACATTACGAGCGTCGAACCGGACAGGACGGTGGCGACGACACGCACGTGTGGCCCATATGATTAGTCCACAAAACTCGCAAGTGAGTAAGTGATAGAAACTAATATAAAACGAATATGAGAATTTCTAGTCAATGTGGGACTAAAAAGGTGAACTTGATTTTCAATAAGAAGAATACAACTATATGATATCTTTGAAACTATAAATATATTTATTATAAAAAATTAATAGTATTGTCGCGTCTCTAGAAAAAAATTCTGACTATGCCACTACCAAACATCATGATAGAATATTCTGCTGCAAGTAGAGGTATCCACTACTCGAAATAAACCAAGTAATCCTTATCTGAGCTCAGAGGTATACCACTAAAATGTTGGGAAAGGGACACAACCACCCAGCAAGATAACACCGTTTTCAAAATGAAGAAACTGTGAGCCTCACAGAGAAGAAAAAAAAAAAGCAATGGTACGATCAGAGTCCAACCCAGCAAAGCTCCATTAATGGATAAAAAATTGACTCTCCTAACTGCTTCCACCGATCCAATCGGATCACCCAACACTCAATTGATAGGAATAGAGTACAACAGAGAAAAATGAGATTACCAAAGACGAGAATATAAAGACGGACTGATGTGGATCTTCTCGAATGATCTCCTTCGAATCAAGCCCCAAAGCTCTCCCAAACTCCTCCTTGAAAGTTGAAAAACCCGTTGTAGAAAATCTCTACCTCATTTTCCTCTTCAGAAATTAGGTTATAGTGAACTTATATACCCTCGTCTAATCCTGAAGAAATCCTAGTCATTGGATTTGATTGAACGACTGAAAATAGACTCCTTTTTGCTCTGCCAGTATACCGACAATATATTGTAGGAACAAAAAATTTCTCACAGAAGCTGCTTTAAATTTGAAGTTAATTTCGATATACTAGCAATATACCGATTTCTAATCCGATTAACTAAAGCTAAAACAAACCCTAAGATGACTCTAGTAGAGGTCAACCTCAATAGGTTTTTATCTTTAAAAATGAGTGCTCTTTTCTGGAACGTCCATTCCTGGTTGATCATCCACTAGCTCATGAATGGATCCCTTCTACGTACCTTCTTTTTTTTATTTATGTTACTTTTCACTTTTAATTAACCAGAGGAGATATTTTAAGACTATTAAGATGTGAACTACTTATGGTGGGAACTACTTAGATGGTGGGAACTAAATAAAAATAGTGGAGTCTTCTAATGGTTCTTACAATGCATATATAATGGTTATGCAGTTGTAATTTTTGTGTGATTTAATTTTAGACGCTTTGTATTATATGGGTTCTTTAAAATCAAAAATAATAATAATAAGAGAACATGGTGGAAGAATACGAAATTGTTCTATGGCTAGCTTAGTACTAGCTCACTACTAGCAAATAATGATGTGGCGGAGAAAGGTAACCAAGTTACATGTTTAGCTGGTTAACATTAACATTAATATTAAAATTAACATTAACATTAATATTAGAATTACATTAATATTAACTTAACATTAACATTAAAATAATATTAACATTAAATTAAAATTAGCATAACTTTACATTAAACTAATACTAAAATTAATATTAACTTCAAATTAACATAAATATTAATATTAATATTAATTTAACATTAATATAATATTTATTTTATATTAACATTAAAATTAATATTAACATTAAATTAAATTAGCATTAGCATTAACATTAACAATAAATTTTTGGGTAATTAATTTTTGGGTTAAAATATGACATGTCAGCTGTCATGTCACTTTCCATGTCAGATGCCACATGATGGGAGATGTGATCACCGAAAATTTTTGGGAGCCAATTAACATAATAAAAATGTTTAAAGAATATTTTTCAAAAGTTGTTGACTAGCTAAACCTGTTAACTGGGTTACCTCTCTCCGCCACATTAACATTTGCTAGTAGTGAGGTAGTACTAAGTAGGGGTGAGCATATAACGGTTGAAAACCGAAAACCGAACCGAACCGAACCGAAATATGACAAACGGTTCGGTTTTTCGGTTATCGGTTCGGTTTACGGTTTGAAAATTTGAAATAACAGTTCGGTTTTCAGTTCTTCATCCGAAAAATCGAACCGAACCGAAAATCGATTTAGATTTAGTAATTTATCAAACTACCCACAATATACATATACTAATGTTTATTAACCCCTAACTGAGCGCACTCTCTTCTCCTATTCTATGTCGGTGGTTATTTGAGCATTCTCTCTATCTACCCTCAATCTATATATACTAATATCTTTCACTCTATGTAATATAACAATTCATAAATACAATAAATCATATATTTTTTAAATTTTGTTATTTAAATAGGCCCATTTTGCTAAAAACTTGAAGGCCATGCACATTGGCCCATGAAACCGAACCGACCAAAATCGAACCGAATTAATTCGGTTTGGTTTTTATAAAAACGGTTCGATTTTCGGTTTTAAAAAATACGGTTTACGGTTATTTCGGTTTTCATATATTCAGTTCGGTTTGAACCGAAACAATGCTCACCCCTACTAAGTTAGCCATACAGCAAGATTGAGAAAATTAACCCCATTTCCCTACTAATAACAAAGTGTGCTAACTGCTCACTTACGTAAGCGCTTCAAGAAGCTTTATTTTTTTTAGATATCTTGGCCTTTTCCACTTGTTTTTGCGGACAGATTCTTTTGCTTTGCTCAAGTCCCTTATTTCAACTCTTCCTTGATAAGTAACAATGCTTCCAAGAAAAATCATCAAGTACAAGTGTGTGCCATGAAATGATCGTTTACTTCATTCTTCTTCCAAGTCTATATTATCCTTATGATTATGATAATATAATAGGATAAAGTGCAAAAAAAAATCTCATTAAATTTTTACTTTTTGCACTAAAAGATCTCATGTTCTTAAATTCCTAAAAGTATGAAATATGCTCATTACGGAGGAGATTATTTTTTTATCATGTCAAAGGGGGAGAAATAAGTTTAAATTAGCACACAATATTCTAGTACTATTATGTGTTTATTAGTGATACGTGCATCTATTGTATATATCAAACTTAACCGATTTACCATAATCAAAAAGGGAAAGATTGTTAGCCCAATAATTATATCATGTTTTTTAATATGACTAATCAATTAAGTTTAAGATAATAACGTCACTAATATTCATGTAATCACTATCATGTTGCTACTTAAACTTAGCATTGTCCTAATGTTCTACATCATATGGCTATGTTTGCATCATAATGCATCATACTGCTTTATTCGTCTAACATGTATTTGAAGACATGCAATAAGCATGATCAAACCAGGACATATGCAATGGAGAATTATTAATGATGGACCAAAGACGGCGTTATACAAGAAGATTTCTCTGAACTGTCCAACGACCTATCTAGGGCCTCGCATCGGGGGTTCCGTTGTCCGGTCAGCGGACAGGGGTCGAAGGAGCAGCGCCCCATGGGGGTTCGGGGACGAAGCTCCCGAAAGGTATTCAGATGTCTAGATCTGTTTATCTTTGGACGACCGCTCTTCTCCGGTGGTGCGGGGAGGAGGATGAGTGGGGCGGGAGGAGACGCGGGAGGAGGGGGGGAGGAGGCCGGCGGGGAGAAGGAGGGAGGGGGGCTGGCCTGGGGAGGAGGAGGCTGCGGGGAGGAGGGGGGAGGGGCGGGGGGAGGGGGCTGGCCTACGGTGAGGGGGGCCGATGGGGAGGAGGAGGGGGAGGTGCGGGGAGAAGGGAGGCTGGGGAAGGAGGAGGGGGGGGCTGGCCTGGGGAGGAGGAGGCCGGCGGGGAGAAGGGGGAGGGAGTAGGGAGGAGGGGGGCTGGCCTGGGAGGAGGAGGGAGGGGGCGGTGAGGAGGGAGCTGGCTTGCGGTGAGGAGGGGGCGGTGAGGAGGCCGACGGGAAGGAGGAGGGGGGTGCGGGGAGAAGGGGGGCTGGCCGGAAGGAGGAGGGGGGGCTGGCCTGCGGTAGGGAAGGTTAGGAAGAGGTGGGGAGGCTGGTGGGGAAGGAGGAGGGGTGTAGTTTAGGTATTTTCTATTTATTTTTTTAATGGACTTAACGGTCATTTCTAACGGTCAACAGACGGTAGGGAACTTTTTGCTCACGCGAAAAATCTAAGGAGGGACAAACTGCTAAAATTTTCTAATAGGTCTTTTTAGACAAAAGACGTAGATCTAACGAGAGTTTTTTTGCAATTTACCCTATATAATATTTTCCAAGTTTATAGTTATCATATCTTTTATGAAGTGAACATCAAATTTCTTTTACCATATTTACAGTCTTCTCACTTTGGCAACATTAATGTATAAAAAATTTCACCATATTCCTAAATACCACAAACATTCCAAAAGAATGCAAGTTATTCTGCTATATGAACTCTTGGATTTTTAATTTTGTTTGCTCTCTCTTTTGAATTGGTCATTTGTCAGTCCAACTTCCAAGTCAGCTCACTAAGAAGAAACAGAAAACAGATCAAGTAGGACCGGGGGCAACATTGCAATATTTTCCCTAAACATGTCCATTATTGATCCTCTTCTTTAAATACCAGCCCTCCCTCCCTCCCTCCAATTCTCCATCAAAATTACACACCCAACACTTATATTCCTTTTAAAACTCCTACTAACTAGCATGGGGAATTGTTTAGTAGCTGAAGAGAAGGATGTGATGATCAAGATGATGGAGTCAGATGGCAAGGTCCTCGAATACCAATCCCCAACGAAAGTTCAACAAGTTGTGTCCCGGTTCCCTGGCCATCCGGTCACCGACGCTCTTCCGGCGGCGGTACGTCACCTCGACCCGACGGCAGAGATGCGAGGCGGGCGGGTGAAGACCGAGGCAGTCAGAGTTAAAGTGGTCATAAGCAGGCAAGAGCTGAAGGAGATCCTGGAGAGGGAAGGCCTCAGTCTCGATGATATGATGTCCCAAGTTCAGAGGAAGAAGAAAATTCCTGGGAACTGCACGGAGGATAGATGCATGGGATGGAAGCCAGATTTGGAAAGCATTCCAGAAGGAAATGATCACTAGTAATCAACAATAATTATATATATAGCTAGACTGAAGTAGCTAGATTATAATAGTTGGGGCCTCGTTTGGTACACTGTAATGTAATCGTAATCGTAATGTAATCAAATAGAACAAAAATTATTTTTTTCATCTGATTACATTACGGTTACGATTACACTACAGTGAACCAATCGGGACCGAGATTAAGGATACATATTGTAAACTAGTAAGGCTTCCAAGATGTTTTCTTTCTCTTTTCTTATCATTGCTTAGATAAGAAAAGACAAAGATAGCTGATAGCTATGGAAGATGCATATATGCAGTAGAGTCAGAGTCAGTTTCAAAAGTTCCTTGAATGTAAAAGAATACAAGCAAAATTGCTGAAACATCTTTGGAATTAATATATTGGATTGATCGATCCTTCAGTCAGTGAGTGGTTGATTATGAATCGGCAAGTCTTCTTCTTCTTCTTCTTCTCTTCTTCAGTATGTGAACTTTTAAATTCCCTCTTGGTATATGGGACGCTTTCAACTTTCTTCCTCCCAAACACAGACACACTCACATATTCAGTAAACTGTCCTGTGTCCCCCTGGATCTTGAACCCAGGATTTCCTCTAGCATGCCAAAAGTCTCTACAACTATTGGGTACGGTTGTCCCAACTTTGGTTACTTCATATATTTATTGATATTTATTGTACTAATCAAGGTTCGCAGCATCGGTATCGGAATCGGTATCGGACCATTCCTATGAGTATCGGTGTCGGCGATAACGGCAATATCGGAGGTTTCGGATTATAGTATCGGATTTTTTGGTATCGGAAAGCAAATAATTATTAATATACATTTAGGCATAATTTTTAATATTTTCAGTGTTGTTTCTTAGTAGTTTTGAAATTGAATGAAATAGTAGTCACCCTTACCGATTTGTGTACATATGATAGACAAGTTTTCTTCTTTTACATGTTTTTACAGCCTTGGTGTGCTTTTACAACATTGCTAATTAGTCTTTTTCGTTCAATTATTTTTGCCGAATTGACCGGAAAAGAGACCATCATTGTCGGTATCGATCAGTATCGAGTATCGATTGATATCGGATGGGGACATACTAAAGGTATCGCCGATACTGCAAACTATGGTACTAATAGCAAGAACATGGACGACCATCATGATCATTCCACCAAACCCTGCCCTACTTGATTTAACAACCGAGATTCCTGTAATTACATGATCAGGCTATATATGAACCGACCTATCTTTAACTAAATACGGAATTAGTTCTTTCTTTGGGTTAACTAGATTTGATGTCCCATCAGCTTAGGAATTTTCAGATGTAAATGCAGAGGCAGGAATAGTAGGACCCTATAAAATGTCACTTTACGGAAGTGTTATGTCCTTAAAAGTTTATTACGGAATTAAAATATTGAAATAAATCAGTGATAGGTGTGATTTTTGTGTATTAATTCTCATTACATATGAAACTAACTATTATAATAGTTAAATATATTCAAATAAATATAGATAAACTGTAGGTTTACCCCTTCATTGTGGTAATCGGTGACTATAGGCCTGACTTGAGGTTGGTTGGTAGTGTAGTACTATGGTTGCAGCTGCAATTATAGTGACAACCACTGACAAGGGACAAACTCTTCTAACAAGAACAGATTACTTCAACCAACCACCTTTTATGGACTGTTTGGATAGATGTAACTCTTTAAAAGTGTGAAAGTGACACTTGCAGTAAGTTGAGTTTTCGTGGACTTGCAGCAAGTGGCACTTTCCAAAATGTGTTTGGATGGAGTATTTTGTCTGGTGAAAGTGGAAGAAAAATGAGTTCGTTGTTTGGATAGTTATGTAAGTAGAAAGTGGAAGTTTTTTTGGAGATGTGGTAAACCTAGGTATGGTTACCCCCAATAATTAAATTAGTTATCATAATTAAACCAAAAACATAAATAAATTAAACTAAATAAATTAATTAGCTACCATATTAGCTGCTAATTACCTATTAATTATCTATTAATTACCTGCTAATTACCTATTAATTACATATTAATATTAGCTGCTAATTACCTATTAATTACCCCCCAATATTAATTACCTATTAATAACCTATTAATGTGCTGGACTCTTCATCTCTCTCTCTCCTCTCTCTCTCGCCCCTCCGACCTGGCCGGCCACCGCCCTCTCCACCACCCTCCGGCCTGGCCGGCCACCGCCCTCTCCCACCCTCTCCACCACCACCACCACCACACGCCCCTCTCCACCACCCTCTCCACCACCACCACACCGCCCTCTCCACCACCCTCTCCACCACCACCACCGCCCTTCTCCACCACCCTCTCCACCACCACCACACCGCCCTCTCTCCGCCACCTCCAGACCACCAACCCTCTCCACCGCCACCGCCACCACACCGCCACCGCCCTCTCCACCACCACCGCCGCCGCCACTACCCCAGACCCCCATCCAGCAACCCCTCTCCGCCGCCGTCGACACCACCACGCTGATGTCGGTCCAGTTGCAGTCCACTTCCACCATTTTTTGGCCGCAACTGTTCCTTCAAAAAAATCAAAGAGCAGTTACTGTCCACTTGCTGCAATTTGACACTTACCATTCGGTTGTTACGGCAAACCAAACACCGCAAGTGCAAAACTGGCCGACCACTTTCACGTGAAAGTACCACTTTCATCCCACTCTCCGCTATCCAAACAGCCCCTTACTAGAGAAGAAGGAAAAAATAGTTACCGTCTTTTATTTCTTTTTCTTTTCTTTTTCTTTTTTATTTTGATTCTTTTTAGCCCTGAGCCCGAACCATGGACCTCCACGTAATCTTCATCAGCCCCACTAGTGGACCACACCCCTGGTGGCACTGCCTGAATGAAGCTTTCCTGGTGCAAAAGACTACACATGATCATAATCAGTGCCGCTGTCAGAATTTTGAGCTAGGGGCACCAGGGGCGGATCCAGAAATTATGACTGGAGTGGGCTACCAAATTTTTGGGTGGGCTAGAAGTAAACAAATACATACAAAAAATCAAAAAAAAATTATATAGAAAAATATGTAAAAAAAAATTTGGGATGGGCTCCAGCCCACCCCGGCTCCCTCTTGGATCCGCCCGGCACGACACTTACTATTAAATTAGGACAAATTTTATATCAAACTAGGCTAGAAAAATGGTGTGCACTTATCTATACTCTTAGAAATGAAATCCAACTGGCAGATTGTAATTGTAAATTATAAATGCGCTAGCATGCAACAACTCACGGGCCAACAAAATAACGATCCAATCGAATATCTCAGAAATTGACGAAACCTACATTGTAGGACAAGTTCGATGTTGTGTATCAAAAGACACAAGTCTCGTCGCGATCCAAAGGGCACACGAAAAATAATTGCAATTTTTTTAAAAACTGCAATATGGTGAAATTCAACGAATACGGAACACATTTGTCACAATCGACGAATTTGAGTTTGATTTTCACACGTAGGCATCGGCCATACGTGTCTTTCGGTACAATCAGTTTCTGTCGGGATCGTCCAGAACAATGGCTCCCACTGGAATTCGAACTCCGCTAAAATATAAGGGGGTGGGGGGTGGTTAAAGTATATAACTAGTGGTAAAATATGTAAATTACTTACATGTCCGCTAAAATAGTTACAAGCCACTAATAATTACACACTTCCAACTACAATAAATATTCACAATATCAAAACTAAATTTAGTTCAAAGTATTTTGGGGTTCTTTAGTTTTAGGATCTATAAAATTGGAAATTTTCGTTTGGGTCTTCATATTTTCCAAAAGAGGATTTGGGTCTCAACTAACGGCTAACTTGGTCCAAAATGGAGCAAACACAAATTTTGAATATTATACGAGACCTAAAACTAAACGAAAATATGTGAGAGTTGTTTGAGTTATGTTATTTAGTTTTGCATGGTGGAATTGTGTGACTTGGATTATTTATGTCACCCTCATTCCCGTATTTCGTATTTATACTCGTATCTGGATTTTGGCATGTATTTTATTTTTCTCAGCTTGTGGAATTTCGGTATTTCTCGTATTTTGAGTTTTTGTCATGGTTCGGTTTTAATTGGTTTGGATTGGGTTGGTTTGATTTGGTTTATTATGCATAGGAACACCTTAACCTACACTCCACCTTCAACATACCACAACACCCCCTCTTTATAACCCCCACCTACCACTCTCTCTCCTCATAACTTCCACCATTAATTTCCTTCTTCTTCTTCTTCTCCTTCCTCCACAACTCTCCTAACCCTAGGCAAGTGCACCTTGCCACTTCATGAGAACCCTCTTTTCTTTGTCCATTTGATAGATTAGGTCATGGTGATCAACATTAGGTCTTGGTATTTTGTGATTTGGAGCCTCCATTATGATAGATCTAAGTTATTTCCATTTTCGGATTTTGTATGGTTTCAGCTTCTTAAGTTGGATTTTATCAGTTTTTGATGTTTCCATGTGGAAGAGCATTCAGTTTCACTCCAGTTGGAACTTTGGAAATCCGGATTTGGAGTTCGGATGGCCAAGTTATGATGCTTGGAAGCTTTGGGTTCATCCATGGTGTTCTTGCTGTTTGGAGGAGACTGTGAGCAGTGTGCAGAGGTTTAACTCACGCACACTGAGCTACGCGCGCTCTTTAGCGCTGCGTACGCAGGCTTGAGTACGCTTCCTGTTGGAAGCGTGTCTCCTTGAGCGTGCGTGACTTTTCACGCAGCTGCTCCCTTGAGCGTGCGTGACTTTTCACGCAGCTTCTCCCTGTAGCGTGCGTGACTTTCACGTACACTGCCTCCCTTGAGCGTGCGTGACTTTTCACGTATGCTGCTCCCTTCAGCGTGCGTGACTTTCACGCAGCTGCTTCCTTGAGCGTGCGTGACTTTTCACGCAGCTGCTCCCTGTAGCGTGCGTGACTTTCACGTACACTGCCTCCTTTGAGCGTGCGTGACTTTTCACGCAGCTGCTCCCTTGAGCGTGTGTGACTTTCACGCAGCGGCTCCCTTGAGCGTGCGTGACTTTCACGCAGCTGCTCCCTGTAGCGTACGTGACTTTCACCTACGCTGCTCTCTCAGCGTGCGTGACTTTTTCGTACGCTGCCTCTGACCCCTTGCTTAACCCCCAGGCTCTTGGAGTTTTGGTCTTATTTCTTTAAGCTTGGCTTTTCTATAGTCCTGTATATTGATATTTTATTAGATATTTTATGCCCATTTTATATCCTCACGTCTTTTGTCATGAACTTGATTTTACTTAATATGTTTGGAAGGACTGTTGTACATGGCATGGTATGACAAGGAACTAGCATAACACGACAGTGATCCGTAGTGGTGCACTCCTGGCATGACCAACCTGACATGACAGTGGCCCGTCGTGGCGCACTCCTGACAAGTACCCTGACATAATTTATCTTGATAACTTGATAGTGGCCCGTGACGGCGCACTCCTGACTTGACATGACCTGATAACTTAACTTGACCTGTCATGACACCGTGGGTGGTTTCTTGCTTGTTTGTTAAATCCACTTGTCATGTCTTACATTGTCTAGGAGGGGACTCCTGAGTACCACGGTCAGGAGTACCTATTAAAATGGATTAAGGTTAATAACTAGAATAACTCAGTAGTCATGAAGAGATGACACAGCTACAGGCAATCCCGTTACCTGGGCGCTCTTGGGATCTGTAGCCTGCCGTCGAGTAGGGTACATTTCCAGCACACCGTCGAGTGTTGTACCCTCTAAGTCACCTAAGGGTACATTTGTCTTCTGGGCGATGTACCCACCTGAATTCAACCCCTAACTTTCGACCTGGGTAGCCTGGATGGTCTGCAGGGCTTGTGGCTGTGAAATCACCTCACTGCATCTTGTTAGTAATTAGGCCTGTGATAACCCTAGTTAGTTAAAGTAGTAAGCCGTAGGATCTGCTTGGCCGTGATTGATTGAATGAGGTATAACTAGTCTAGCTATGTCTTGATCCCGTACAAGATTGCTCCCTGTCTTGATTTCTTGCATTATTATCTTGCCGATAAATGGTGGGAAACCAAGCTCTGTTCAGATGAAGGGTTACAACCCCGGTCCTTGTTGGTTTACGGGTTGTAACCTGGCTGTCGGAATAGTTCTATGGTTATCTCGTCGTATATCATTCTGACATGTTTTCGTAAATTTCTAGTTTTAATATTAGATTTTCTTGTGCTGATTGCTGGCTTTTGTTCTATTTCGTGGCCCCCTTGTGGCACTTGCTCTTTCTGGGGTTGACCCAGCTGGTTTTGTGTGGCCAGATTTCGGAGCAGCTCCCGAGGATCTACCAAGCTTCCAGCCCAATGGTGGCGACTAGAAGGAACCCGGGCTACGAGTGGGTTTTCTTTTGTTTCGCTCACTCTATTGTAAAGTTACTCTTTTGAGGCGTTTAGCCGACGAGCACCTGTTAGCTCGATGCACTTTACTTACTGTCTGCCTACGGGCTGTAAACATGATTAACAAATCCTCGGGTTGATCATGTATGACTTAACTCTTGCTAGTCCTCGTATTTTGTACGACTAGCTTCATGATCAGCTGATATGTAATATTTGGGACGCCTTTTATTGTATATTTGGTGGTCAAACATCTTGTAATTATATACTTGCTTGAGATTGAGACAATAGGCTTGACCTTAAGAGACTGTTGGCTTGTAGTAATCCCTCATATCTAGACAGCCGTGACCGTATAGTTGAGATGTATTCTATTTAATTATACGTAGCTGGCTATGTCTGCCCCCGCTCTCCAGTATTCTGGTTCTGGGGCATGATATGGTTTAAGTGGTGGCACATGCAGGTCTTGTCAATCAAGAAATGTGAGGGTTTACCGAATAGATGTCTCAATCAGTATTCGCCCTTGATCTCCGCCCGTATTTTCAAATCCCTGAAATTCTTGCCCTGATTACATGCTTGTATCGTTAATTTGTCCTGGTCCTTCCTTATTGTTTCCATGTGTCGTCTTCTTCAGCGGCACTGTACCTGACCCTGCCGATCAGCAAGGAGGAGCACCTCCCGTGGGCCAGCAGCAACCTGGAGATCAAGCCCAGCATTCCGGAGTCGCCTCCAGAGTGATACCTACTGGAGGAGAGTCACCAGTTCGGCCCGTCCAGCCCGCAGAGCCAGATGATGGTACCTTAGTAGGCCTCATCAGAACCTTGATAGCTTCTCAGGATCGTCGAAGCGACGCCCTGCACCAGACAGTTCAAGATGCTTTGACCCGAGGCGGACATCCAGGGAATCAGGCGGCGAACAGCTTCAAGCGATTGAACCCTCCTTTCTTCGACGGCACCGAGGATTCGATTGTCGCGGATGCATGGCTTCAGGATACCGAGGTGATTCTGGAAGCAGCTAGGACACCGAGAATGAGAAGGTGGCGGTGGTACGCCTGCAGTTGTTGGATTTAGCTCGCAGTTGGTGGGTGGCGCAAGCCATGGGATTAGTGGCACCCATTGCTTGGCAGTGTTTAGAGAGAGATTCCAGACGAAGTATTTCGATGTTGTGGCTCGGTACGACCTGTAGACCAGATTTACCAACTTGAAACAAGAAGACAGAACAGTCGACAGTTATGCATCGGAGTTTTCTAGACTCAGTAGGTTTGCCCCCACCTTGGTGGCGACCGAGTTTGATAGGACCCAGCGGTTCCAGCAGGGACTGCATTTGGAGATCTTGTTGGCGGTTGAGCAGTTCGAGCACCAGACGTTCGATGCAGTCTTGAGAGCAGCTAGGAGGCATGAGTACACCTCCCAGAAGATCGTGGATAGGACCGGAAGCAGGAAGCGGTCCCATAGTCAGATGCACCAGTCATCAGCTCCAGCCCCGGCAGCTAGGGGATTGACCTTGGAACTCCGAGGCGGGCGGCCTCAGTAACGTCGGTTCAGCATTCGACCCCGACGTACCCGCAGCAGCAGAAGCAGCAGAAGAGACTTCCGCGATGGGATGTTCTCATTGCGGGAAGCAAGGGCATGTGGTGGCAGACTGTCGCAGGGCGCAGGGATTGTGCCTGTCTTGTGGAGCAGCAGATCATAGGGTTGGGGCTTGCCCGAATAGGGGTGGCTCATCTGCATCCAACCTTCTAGCTCTTCGGTGAGAGGACCGGCCCCAGCACCAGTTCAGCAGCAGCAGTATCAATCTTCGGGCCCTTGCCGCCTCAGTCTCAGGCATTCCAGCAACAGCACCCCCAGCAGTATGCGCAAGCCCAAGCTCAGACCCAGAATAGGCAGAGAGGTTTCCAGCAGAGGGAACCAGCAGCCAGAGGACAAGGTCAGGCTATGATGATGGCTATGGAAGAAGAAGTTGCACCAGGTGAGGTAGTGGCAGGTACTATTCTCGTCAACTCCTTTCCAGCTTCGGTATTGTTTGATTTTGGTGCATCGCATTCATTCATGTCTGCAGATTCACGACACGGATAGGATTGGAGCCCGAGTCATTATCAGTGAGGCTCAATATACTTACTGGTAATGGTCTTGTGGGAGTAGATCGAGTGTTTCCTCGTGTCGGATCGTAGTTAGCGGTAGGGAGTTCCCCGCTAGATTCAGAGTTTCCTAAGGCAGACTATGATGTAGTCCTAGGCATGGATTGGTTGAGGAACCAGTGCTAGGATAGACTGCCATATGGCAGAGTTGTCTTTAGTATCCCCGGCGAGCCAGAGTTTTCGTTTTCTAGAGGCACAGTGGAGCAATCTTTCCCAGCATTGCGGATGGCAGTAGCAGCAGTGCAGTTACCCCGGATAGTTGAAGAGTTTCCAGATGTCTTTCCAGAGGAGCTTCCAGGGATGCTGCCGGAGCGAGAGATTGAGTTCATATAGACTTGATTCCCGGGACAGCACCAGTGTCAGAGCGAGTCTACAGGATGGCGCCTTCAGAGTTGGAGATTTTGTACAAGATGATTGAAGAACTGAGGACCAAGGGATTCATCCGTGCAAGTGGATCGCCTTGGGGAGCCCCGATGCTTCTTGTGAAAAAGAAGGATGGTACGTCCAGGCTATGTGTTGATTATCGTACCTTGAATTCGGTGACAATCAAGAACAGATACCCTCTTCGAGGATAGATGACTTGTTTGATCAGCTCAGAGGAGCTTCAGTGTTCTCGAAGATTGACTTGCGGTCGGGATACCACCAGATCAGAGTCAGAGAGCAGGACATCCCGAAGACAGTATCAGATCGAGGTATGGACATTGGGAGTTCCTTGTTATGCCCTTTGGAGCGACCAATGCGCCGACCGTATTCATGGACCTCATGAATCGCATTTTCATGCCTTACTTGGATCAGTTTGTGATCGTGTTCCTAGATGACATCTGGTCTACAGCAAGAGTGAAGCAGAGCATGAGCAGCATCTCAGAGTGGTCCTTCAGACGCTTAGGGAGCATCAGTTGTACGCCAAGTTCAGTAAATGCGAGTTCTGGCTCGATCGTATTCGTACTTGGGTCACATCATTCCCGAGGAGGAGTGGAAGTGGATCCCCAGAAGATTGTGGCTATCGAGTCATGCCGGTACCCAGCTCAGTGGCAGAGGTTCACAGCTTCCTTGGATGGCCGGCTACTACCGGCGGTTCGTTTCAGATTTCGCAAGGATTTCAGCGCCGATGACCCAGTTGACCCGCAAGGATGTGCCGTTTGTTTGGACAGCGCCGTGTCAGGAATCATTGAGAAGTTGAAGCGAGGTTTGATAACGGCTCCCATTCTCACCCTTCCAGATGGGACCGAAGGATTCACAGTTTATTGCGACGCTTCAGGCAGAAGATTGGGGTGTGTCTTGATGCAGCATGGGAAGGTAATATCTTATGTGTCACGCCAACTTCGTGATCATGAGAAGAATTATCCGACCACGATTGGAATTGGCGGCGGTAGTATTTGCTTTGAAGTTGTAGAGACACTTCTTGTACGGAGATAGAGTGGAGATCTTTACTGATCATAAGAGCCTGAAGTATGTTTTACCCAGAAGGACCTTAATTGCGGCAGAGAAGATGGCTCGAGCTACTAGTGGACTATGATGTAGATTTGTAGTATCATCCCGGGAAGGCCAACGTTGTAGCAGATGCATTGAGCAGGAGAGCCGGAGTTTATTTCCTGACGGCACAACCAGAATTATTGGCAGATCTTCAGAAGATGGGAATTGAGGTGGTTCTTCCAACCAGTATGGCATTGATGGCCAGTCTACAGGTTCAGTCCAGCATAGTTGAGAGAATCCGGATGGCGCAGTCAGCAGATTCCAAGATCCAGCGACTCAGAGCAGAGTGTGAAGCAGGAAGAAGGCCAGAGTTATGTATCCATGAAGACGGTACACTTCGGCATGGCACTCGTCTTTGTGTACCCAGTGGAGATATCAGACAGGAAGTCATGACAGAAGCCCACAGTTCGCAGTATTCTATTCATCCGGGTGGTACGAAGATGTACCTGATATTCGTCAGCATTTCTGGTGCAATGGCATGAAGAGGGAGATAGCCCAGTTTGTCTCTCGGTGTTTGGTTTGCCAACAGGTTAAAGCTGAACATCAGAGGCCCGTTGGACTTCTTTAACCCTTACCGATCCCAGAATGGAAATGGGAACATATAACCAGGATTTCGTGACTGGATTGCCCAGATCTCGGCCGGCAGAGATGCTGTTTGGGTAATTATGGACAGGCTTACCAAGGTGGCACACTTTCTCCCATTCAGAGTTGGACAGTCGACGGCGCAGCTAGCAGAGATGTATCTCAGGGCAGATCGTCAGGCTTTACGGTGTGCCAGTCAGCATCACCTCGGACAGGATTCAGATTCACATCACACTTTTGGCGCAGCTTACAGAAGAGTTTGGGGACTCGTCTTCAGTTCAGCTCAGCTATCACCCGCAGAGGATGGTCAATCAGAGCGCACGATCCAGACCCTTGAAGATATGTTGAGATCCTGTACCCTTGACTTCGGTGGTCATGGGAGAATCATCTGCACCTGGTAGAATTTTCGTACATAATAGTTTCCAGGCCAGTATCCAGATGGCTCCATTCGAGGCTCTGTATGGCAGGAAGTGCAGATCCCGCTAGCATGGGACGATGTCGGAGAGAGGCAGATGCTTGGACC
>JANAVB010029540.1:0-39176 GCA_029216955.1 Iris pallida
CCTCCTCCTTCTTTGCAAGGCATCGACGATCTTCCTCCATCTCCTCATGGCTCCGAAGCGTCAACGAGGAAATTCTTCTCAGGGTGCTTCCTCCTCATCCGACTACACTCCGGCTAGTCTCTTCAGTCCAGCCAAACCTAGAGATCCCGAGGAATTTGATGGCACTCTGTTTCCCAACAGAGACTTCTCAAATCTCTGGTTTGATTCCTTTTCTTTACGTCGTATTTGTACTGGAGCCTTTGTCAACTTTACAACCTTCTTTGAATATGCTCCTGTTTTTGATCAACTTGGATTTCGCGACTTTTTCGAAGTCCAAGATAGTATTTTCGACAATGCTGTCCGTATGTTCTACTGCAATTTGCAAGTACAACAAAACGGAAATTTCTATTCCTGCGTCGCTGGACAGGAACTAGAATTTAGTGCCACCTATATCAGTGAATATTTTCACGTTCCTGATCTTGGTGATGCTCTTGTTGACATCCACCATATTCAGTTCCCTGCCGATGTCACTTTAGCTTCTTTTAGGGAATTGATTTGTCACCCTACTCCTCCTCCTCGGAGAATATTTTCTAGACATCTTAACCAGAATTTTTACGAACTTCATCGTATGATTTTCTCGGCCCTTCTTCCGAAGAAAGGCTCTACCGATGAGGTCACATTTTTGGAACTCTCTGCTATGTATCACATTCATTTTGGAATTCCTTTCTCCATTCCAAAAACCATGATGTCTTGGATGCTCAACTGCAAGAATGCAGGTAGGAACCTTGTTTTTCCTATGCACCTTGCGAGTATTTTTCGCCGTTTCGAGATTGATCTTGAAACGTGTGCTATTTTCTTCACCTGTTGAGTTGACTCGCTCTCGTCGGTTTCCTCAACCTCCCGGTGCTGCTCCTGCTGACCCAGTAGCTGATGCTGAGGCCCCTCCAGCAGATGCTCCTCCTGCTCCGGCCCCTGCCCCTGGACTCGATCAGGCTTTCTACCAGCGGTTTGATGATTTCGTTGCCGTATCCACGCAACGTTATCAAGACTCCGAGTTCCGGCATATTTCTCAGGCCCAGGTGCTGAGAAACAGTATTGCCGATCTCCATTACAGCCTGGTGCATGATCCAGTTCATCCACTCACTATCCTTCCACATCCTGCTTTCCCTGGTCCTCGTTTTACTGATGAAACTACTTTTCAGTACTTCGACCCGACCACTGCCTATTTCCCTCATGATCCTCCCGGTGCAGACGACGCAGAGATGTGATGTGGATTCAGCCATAGGATAGTGGATTTAGTTTTGTTTAGTTTTGATGCTGTTCATGTAGTACTTTTTACTTTCATGTCTAAACTCTTTCAGTTAGCCATTTATCAGTTGTACTTGTTGACTTTCTAGTGGAAAATTTATGATATTTCAGTTTATTGCATTTCACTTATCTATGCTGTGATTACTATTTTTTCTTTCACTTTGTCTTGTCTTTTCTATTGTTGGCTTCATGATTTACGGGGGAGCCGATTCATTTTACTACTTGACAAAGGGGGAAAAATGAGTATACAAAATATCACAACAAATTTTTTTCAGGTATTTTGATATGTTGTTTTATTTTTTAAATATATTTTGGTATAGACTCAAGTTTGTCAATTATCAAAATGGGGGAGATTGTTGGCCCATTCCATGGTCACACCCGATTTCGATAATCAACTTATACTTTAGTCCATACACAAAATATAGAAAATGTTGCTAACTATTTCAGGATACATGAAATCTTATTCAACGGACGATGTACTGCATAAATCCAAGCGTCAAAGTCATCAAAAATTCTGAAGACTCTTTTCTACTTTTATTCTGTATTTTTACACTTTATTGAGTCTAGGAATTTCCTTGTAAAATCAAGTATGGTATTACTGGCTTAGGGTTAAAATTATTCTCCTTCTCTAAACCTATTTTTACCCTTCATATTTTCGATTACAAATATTTCAAAAATGTATTTCGAAAATATTCCTTTTCAAATGATTTTACAAATTACCAAAAACATGTTTGTAAACTGTTTTTACAAAAGAATTTTATTATATCTCCTGACAGAACTCCTAGCCGAGTTCGGCCCGAGTTCGGCCCGAACTCTGACCGAGTTCGGTCAGTTTGTATTCAAACTTCAGTTGCCTCCAAATCTGCGAGCAACGTCTATTTTGCGAGATATTGCATCCGAACTCTGTCCGAGTTCTGCCCGAGTTCGGTTGGTGAAAACACCTATAAATAGAGAAGAACTTTTCATTTTAAAACATCAATTCATTCTTCATTCTCTTCTCTATTCATTCAAGTGTTTTCTAGTGATCTAAAAATTTCAAATCTCACCTATACTTCTCTTAGCCAAAAGCCAGTACTATCAGATTTGATTTAGAAGTCTTTTGGTTATTCAGAGTTGTAAAGAGGTCGTCAAGTTTCAACAACAAATTCTCGTTGTGGAGCTGGTCGTGCGCTCGTCACCAAGCACTGTGTGTTGGAGTTGGTCGTGCACTCGTCAACAAGCACGGTGGTGTAAGAGTTGCAAGCACTCAGTTAAAGCTTGTGCCTTTAGTGGATTAATATCGAGCAAGAGTACTCGAGACTGGATTAGTCCTCTCAGAGGGATACCAGTATACATCGCTGTGTTACTGAGTTTGATTCTCCTATCTTTATTTACTGCTCTTACATCATTGCCATAGTTTAATTTTTAATTGGTGATTTTATTTCCGCTGCACACACGCACTCTATTCACCCCCCTCTAGAAGTGCTCAACGATCCTACAGTGATCTCTCGAATCCTGTGCATACGTGGCATACGAAGAGACATTCTTCGACTGTTGTGCTGTCAGTCATAATTACTCTCTGACAAATGATGAGCTGTCTCCCCAGCGTGATTTGTAAATATCGTCTGGATCAACTGAGCGTGACTTTTGACTCTGTCTTGATCAACTCAGCGTGACTGTCATTTTTTAAAGGCCTACAAGACCCCCTTCAAAGTTTTCGAAAAATTGAAAAAGACTTCAAAATTTTCGAAATACTTTGAAAATAAGATGATAAATTGAAATCAGTCACGCTGAGATGACTTCAAAAAGATATTTTTGGAAGTCGAAAAGACTTCAAAGTTCTTTGAAAATATCCAAATGAACTTATTAAATGTCATGATGACTCTTCATTTTTCGAGACTGATTGCATCCAGTTTATGGTGGAATATGAACCGCCGGCGAGTTCTGTTATATAAACAGGGAGAAGATTCATTTTTAATCTTCATCTTACGTCAACATGACACCAAAGGAGAAAGCTGAGGAAGAAGCACGCAAGTTGGGCTTTTATTCCCATGGTGACCCCACTTTTGGGGGTGAAGAGCCAGAGCCCCTTGTCTTCGAACTCAAAGATGATCCCTTGCAACTAGCCAAGAATTTCTTGAGCTATTTTGGCTTGGATGGCTCGTCCTCTTCTGGTAGGCGCAGCCTTATAGAGCAGCGTGAAGTGTTTAAGGCTCTGTTGTACCGTCTGGGAGTTAGGAGCGTAGAAGAACTAGGTACCAAGCTCAGTCGCTCTGGAAAATAGAGCGTGTCTTTTGTGCTTTTGTTGCACTCTTTTTGTTTTATCTTTTGTAAGGCCATCAGTGCCTGTCTTGAAGAATGAAGTATAACTTCTGTGTTTAATCTGCGTGCATTAATGAAGAATATTAATTAGCACCCTTTGACTATTTCCAATGTTGCTCTGTCTTCCAAAGCACACGTGACACTCATTCTACGGTTTACGAGCGCTATTTATGCGAATCTTTTCCAAGAAATAGACTTGTACTTTGCCCTTTAAATAGATAGAAGAGTTTCACAGATACTCATCTCCCATTCCTCTTCTGAGAATGAAATTTTCGGAAGATTTCACTCTCAAACAGGAAAGCAATGTTTTCTAGTGTTCGACTTCTGCGCACTGTATCAAACATGAGTCTGCCAATCCTTAGCACCAAACTTGAAGGTAAGTCAATGTAATACGTGTACTATTTTTGCTGTTTGAAGATAAGCTTTCTGTTTCTGATTTGAACAATACACGCCTGTCTCTGTTTGATAAATACACGCTGAATGATTTCTGTTGATATAATCTTTTTCCTCTTAATGCTTTCTGCAGAAACTTGGCTGAAAATTTTCTTCAGAACTGGCATTGGGGATGTGGATGCTGTGGAGAATATCCTGCTGACATCTACATCAGGGAGCTCATACGCTTTTGACGCGTAAATCAGACAACTCAGAACTCTTCGTGGGATAGAAGGGTCTTCCTCAGATGGTAGGAAGAGCCTTTATACACGAGAGTTGGATGGTGGAGTCAACTCTACCCCGAGAAATCGGGTAGTAGAGTTCCTTTCACGGGAGAACTAGGAATTGTATCCCAAGGTTTGGATACATTCCTGTCTTCCTTGAGAGGTTACCCCCAATCCACCAGTTGTATTGGCAGCACCACGACTTCGGGCTGCCATACTCTGTGGTTCTCCTCTCGTCTGAGAGAGAAGACCAGAGTTTGATTCCTGCTGATCTGGTCGTGACTGGGACCCAGACAGTCAGGAACTGCCACCAACAACGAACCTGACGGAGAAGGTCCGACGGAGAAGATCCAAAGAAGAAGATAGATCTCTATTAGGTTATTGTTGTGGTGTAGAATGAAAATCTAAGATTTGTGATAGATTTCCATTATGATTTGTAAGAAAGTCTAAGAAAATGTAATAGACTTTTTGTGGTGAAATGAGAATGGAAATGATAATTCTTCTATGCTCAAAGATTTGTATTTGTGGATGAATTGTGGACATGATAGATAATGAAATCTTCTTTTCTGTTTTAGAGTATATGATATTATCAGAGGTATTGTGGACGTGATAATGTAGGAACTCAAAAGAAAATAGATTGATTTCTATACAGAGGTCAAAAATGACAAATGAGTAAGTAGATTCGAAATTGATTCAGAGGTTATGAAAATATGATCAATAACGAATCCCCACTTTAATAAATTGATAGAAGATCATGAACGGACGAATAAATGAATGGATGAATCGTCGGATGAACGCAATTAATGGTTGGATGAACCGTCGGATGAACGTGACGTTTCATTATTTGTAGAACTTCTGCCTATAAATATAGCAGAAATTTGACAAGAACGAACACTTCTTCTTTCAAACATAAAAATGTCGTCTGAAGAAGCATTCAAGAAAACTGGAATTGCCTCAAAAGTTCAGAAAAGCACTGAAGAACACTTTGCTGATCCAGTTCAATCGAAGAAGACGGAAGCAGGTGAAGGTTCGTCTGCACCCAAGCCACCAAGGGACATTCTGGATTTTCTGCTCGAATCAGGAAAGACTGAAGAAGAAGAAGCCATGAGGATGGCCGTTTGCAAGTTCCTCGTGGGTTCTAGCAAGGAGGTTCTCGACTCTTTTGCTGATCACGTCTTCGAGAAGGACGGCAGTGGACCACATCCAAATGTAGAAAAGGATGATAGTGATCTTCTTTAATATCATGTATCATCATTCATGATAAAAATAAAATAAAATTTTTATTTCTAAACATGAAACTGTCTGATGATTACAAGCATTTACATTTATACGTAGTACTTTTAAGGAATTTGCCATTAATAGGCATCAAAACTTTCGACCATCCAATTCTGAGAGTTGATAAGCTCTATTTGAGAAAACTTTGCTCACAATATAGGGTCCTTCCTACTTTGCGTCAAATTTGCCCTTGCTCATATGAGTCATAGTCATAGGATGTCTGACAGTTAGAACAAGTTCTCCTTCTTGATACGCCCGAATTCTGACTTTCTTATTAAAAGCTCTTGAAATTCTAGCTTGATAGAATTCAATATTCTGTTGAGCAGATAATCGCTTTTCATCCAGAGCTTCTAATTCTTGAAGTCGAAGACGATCATTATTTTCTGCAGTGAGTTCATTAGCGATTGCTATCCTTAAAGAAGGAATTTGAATCTCTAATGGAAGAACAGCTTCGCAACCATACACCAGAGAGAAGGGTGTACATTTAGTAGCATTACGAACTGTAGTGCGATAAGCCCACAAATATTCACCGAGCTTCTCACTCCAATTACGTTTGTTAGTAGAGACAAACTTCTTTAGGAGTTTGATGATGGTCTTGTTGAAAGCTTCTGCTAATCCGTTAGCTGCTGGATTATATGCGGTAGAAGCCACATTGTTGATCCGGTGATCGTCACAGAATCGAGTAAACTTCTGACTAACGAACTGTGGTCCGTTATCATGAATAATGCGTCGAGGAACACCAAATCTGTAGATGACGTGGTGCTTAATAAAGCAATGACATTGGACGTCTTAACTTCAGACAAAGGAATGGCTTCGGCCCATTTGGAGAAGTAATCGGTTATTGAAAGAATAAACCGATGACCCTTGGATGACGGCGGATTGATCGGACCAATAATGTCCCATGCCCCAAGCTTCGAAGGGCCATGATGCTGCCGTCGGATGTAGAACTTCCGAGGGTTGATGAATAAAATCCGCATGGATTTGACAAGCTTTACACTTCTTTGCATATTCGATGGCATCTGATACCATAGTGGGCCAATAATAACCCATACGTCGAATACGGTCTTGAAGTTTTGGTCCTGGCTGATGCGCTCCACAGATTCCATCATGTGCTTCACGAATAATTTGTTGAGCCTCGTCACCGGCAACACATCGGAGAAGTAAACCATCATAGGCTCGACGATATAAGTTCTTTTTTGTATGATTATAATAGAATCGGAATGATCGTCGTCTGATAGATGCTGCTTCACTCGGATCATCTGGAAGAATATCATATAATACAAAATCTAAGAAAGGAAGTCTCCAATCCGTATCCATATTTTGATTCTCGGCCGAATTACTGAAGATGAATTCCATGCTGGAATAAGATGAAGATGATAAAGATTTACGACTAAATCTAAATCCTCTTGTTGTGTTGACGTCATGAGATGTTGATTCTTCAATGTCAACTGGAAGTCCTAGGGTCAGGTTATTTTCAAGATGGAACAATTCTCGATTGCGAACAATAATCATTTGTTGTCGTCTAATTGGGATAGCCAACACCGCTGCAAGATTAGCTAGAGCATCAGCTTCTGTGTTACATGCTCGCCTAACATGTTCGATGAAGAATTCTTCAAACGAAGAAGCCATAATTCATAGCTGATCTATGATAAGGAACCAGATCTTGATGGCGGACTTCATAAGTACCCCTTATCTGATTGACAATGAGTTTAGAGTCTCCGTACGCCTCCAAATGTTGAATATTTAGATGTTTAGCGAGTTGAAGACCAATGAGTAATGCATTGTACTCAGCTACATTGTTTGAACATGGCTGATCGAGAGAATAAGCTCTTTGGATGGCAAGACCTTCTGGCGATACAAGAACGATTCCAACTCCAGCGACAATATCACCATTAGGACCTATCCTTGAAGCTCCATCAAAGAATAGACGCCAAGTAGGATCTTCTTCAGCAATTTGGTTTGAATCTAGGACTTCATCTGGAATTTCGTCATAGAGTTTTGAATCTTCTGGAATTGAATGAGCAGCCAGAAAATCAGCTAAAGCTTGTCCTTTGACTGACTTCTGAGGAATATAATGCATGTCATACTGAGCAAGTAGGATTCCCCAGTTAGCTAATCGAGAATTCAAAACACTGGGTTTCTTCATCATGATCCGTATAGGATTGATCCTGGAGATGACATGAATAGTCTGACCAATGATATAATGTCGTGTCTTTTGAACAGCGAACATCAAGGCTAGACATTCTTTTTCGACCGGTGAATATCGAGGTTCAGCTCCGGTCATAGTACGACTGAGATAGTAGATGGCTTGTTCATGACCATTTTGATTCTTTTGAGCGAGTAATGCACCCAATGAATGACTCATTGCTCGAGTATGTAGGAGAAATGGAATTCCTGAAACGGGAGGTACCAATACTGGAGGGCTCATCAGATATTGTTTTATATCATCGAATGCTTTCTGACATTCATCATTCTAGACAAAAGAAACACCTTTCTTCATAAGTTTGTTGAATGGTCTGCAGCGTCCTGATAAATTAGATATGAATCTCCTGATATAAGCGATCCCTTCCTTGAAATCATCGTAGCTCTTTTAAGGTGCGTGGAGGACGCATCTCTTGGATGGCTTTGATCTTCTCGGGATCCACGTGTATACCTTTAGAGGTAATGACGAAGCCGAGAAATTTACCACTAGAGACGCCTAAGAAGGACTTAGTAGGGTTCATCTTTAATTGATGCTTACGCATTAGATCAAATATAGTCTTCAAATCTTGGATATGATCCTCCTTTTGTCGACTTTTGACTGCAATATCATCAACATAGCATTCGACTGTTTTTCGCAAATGTTCACGGAATATAGTGCTCATAGCTCGTTGATAAGTTGCTCCTGCATTCTTGAGACCGAATGGCATAACTGTATAACAGTATGTACCGATCGGCGTTCTGAAAGAAGTGTGCTTCTCGTCATCTGGAAACATTTTAATCTGATTGTATCCAGAATACCCGTCCATGAATGACATCCGCTCAAATTCACAGGTATTATCAATCATGACATCAGTGATTGGTAGAGGGTATTCGTCTTTAGGGCATGCCGCATTGAGATCGCGGAAGTCTATGCATACTCTGATCTTGCCAGTCTTTTTAAGGACAGGAACTATGTTAGCCACCCAATCGGGATGTTGTTCCTCTCTAATAAACCCGGAGGTTATGAGTTTATTGACTTCAACTTCAATTGCATCCATAATATCTGGACGAAATCGTCGCTGTTGTTGTTTGACCGGTTTAGCATTCGGCAAGATATTGAGCTTGTGAGTTGCAATTTGTGGATCAAGTCCTGGCATATCTTCATAACTCCAAGCGAAGACGTCGATGTAGTCACGAATGAGTTTGATCATGTCTTGCTTATCAGGTTCAGAAAGACTTTCACTAATGAATATTGGTTTGGGAGATCCCTCTTCACCAACATCTATTTGAACAAGTTTGTCTTCAGTCGGAGGTTCTTTTTGCTCGAACGGAACTCCCATTGATTATCTAATCTTTGGGCCCATTGTTCCGATTCAGGTGAGATTTCAAACTCTTCTTCGTTTTCATCACTTTCTTCAGAATGGTCAATGGAAACCATGTTGGAAGACAAATATTGCAGTAGAAGTCCCCGATACTTGTATCGGAATCCCAAGAAGTGGTACTAGAAGAATCAGATCTCTTATCTTCGTCAGACTCGGGATCTTCATGGATAATATTGATAAAAGGAGTAGGAGCTATATAGCCCAATCGTATTTCGTCCTTCCATATTTCAGAGGAGGAATACGAACAGGCATTTTTCTTCATTTTCCACTATTGAGGCCAGTCCTGAAGTCATAGCCCATTTTTTTGATGATGTCTTTAGATTGCTGACTATAACGACGTAGTTGTAATCTTCCAGTGTCATCATTTTTGTCTTCATCTTCTAAATCAGAAGGACTTTGAGGCCCTTTATAGAAGAATATTGGAATGTCTCCTGGCTTTCTGCTGGGAACTAGAAAGTATGAAGATTGTACAGGTTCTAGGGATACATCTGTATGAACAGTCTATACAACCCCTATGGTTATTGCGTTCAAGTCATCTAACAAATGTAAATAACTATGAACATAATTACACACATCAGCATACTGCAAAGATGGAGACTTTTCATTAAATGTAAAAGCAGCAGTATTTACATTGGGAGAAGGCTGAGCCTTAGAGATTTTAGCCAAGTCAATGACTAAAGGGGGAGAAGAAGAACGAGAAGAAGCGTTATTTCGATTAAGATCGATAACAAATGGCTCAGAAGAGGTGAGCTCCCTTGAAGTTTGAGATAGAAGAATAATCCGCCCTCCAACTGGAATTAGCAGAGTATCCTGTTTCATATGTAGAGATGCAGGAATTACAGTACACCCACTGACAGGAATAATCATTGTGTCTTGAGCAAACGACTGAGGTAACGGAGAAATCCGTCCACTCACCGGAATGATGAAAGAACCTTCTTCAGAGAGTTTGGGAGATTGTTGCTGAATAGTTCGACCTTTAACAGGAATTATTAAGGTCTCACTTTGTGAATCCTCTTTCTCCATAGCTTGTATAACCCTTGTATACTCTTCTTTGTACATTCGGGAATCATTGAAATAAGCTTCAACCCCATGGAAGGGATTTATATCAGCAACTTCTTTTTGTACTCTTCCATTGCTATCAATGTATTTAAAACACTGATGAAGAGTAGAAGGCACCACATTATTTTCATGAAGAAAGGGCCTCCCCAGAAGAAGATTATAGGATCCCACGATCTCAATCACATAGAAAGTGACTTTGGATCTGAAATCACCTATTTGAAGCTTCAGATGAATCTTTCCCAAAGGCTCGCTTCGGCTTTGATTGAATTCCAGGATAGTAGTAACCGTCTTAGAGAGCTTGTGAAGAGGGATTTTTAGTTCATCCAACAGACTCTTTGGCATTATGCTTATAGCAGACCCTGGATCAATGAGGATACGATCTATCTTCATTTTATCGATATAACCGGTGTAGTAGAGAGGCCGATCATGTCGATTATCCTCCAATAGCATGTCGTCTTGTGTAAAGGTGATATTTGGGATAATTTCCAATACACTGTTGCAATGTAAGCAAGTGGCAGGTTCTGCATCTGGCTTCTTCAATTGTGCAAGACAAGAGTCAGCTTGTAGAAGTGCTTCACTAAATGTCTCCCGAGTCTCTTTGGAAAGACGTAGAAGTTCAAAGAGGGACATTCTAGCTGGAGTATTAGCAAGCTGAGCTAAAATGTCGAAATTATAAGGCTTCTGAAGTCCAAGAGGAGAGGACTTCTTGATTGGCTTATCAAACCGAGCCTGTTGTTTGCCTTTCTCCAGAGCTGTAGGCTTGGGAGGAACAGGTTCAGTGGATGATTCTTCTTCAGGAGGAACATTAGAAGCATCTTTATTAGCTGGAGGGATATCAAGAGGGTCCTCAGGATTTTTGGAATAATCCTTTAGATAAGGTTTCCCCGTTCGAGTAGCACTAACAAGTGCTTCTTCTTTCTCTTTTGGCTCTGTGTCAGGAATAGATCCAAGAGAAGTCATATGACATGATTTAATCTTTCCAGCCTTCTTGGACTTTCGAGAAGTAGTCTTTTGAGGAGAAGGCGATCAAAATCTGCCACTAGATCAGGATGGATCCACATGATTTCTCCAGTTTCCAAAGTGATTGGCACTAATCCTTCAGACCGTGGAGGAGGAAGATTCACTATGTCAAGAGTTGCCTTGGGAATAGGAACGATCCCACCTTCAAGGAGTTGAGGAGGGAAATCTCCGAATTGCATAGAGACGACGTTGGAGGTGACGGTCTTCTCTTTTGGAGTAAGAGAGATAGCTCCAGATTTAATCATTTTTGGATCTTTCCTTTCAGTACATAACATGTACGAATTGTATGACCCAGCATTCTGTGATATGGGCAGTATTTGGGATGATCTGTTTTACCAGCTTCATCAGGTTTCTTGATCTCAGGTAGTTGTATCTTATTACCTTTCAGCAGACATTCAAAGATACCAAGGACATCGTTGTCATCGAAAGAATATTCTTCTTTGGGGCGAGGTGTTCTTAGTTGTTGAGTTGTAGGAGAAGTTTGAACAGTTGATGTATCTTTGCTCTGAAGATTAACTTCAAGAGTTTCTTTTCCTTTGCGAGCATTGTTTTTATTGTTAGTACCTTGACCTATTTCTTTAGGAGTCATCTGCACTCCTAAACCTTTGAAGGTATCAGCACTAATTTTTGCGGCCTTGGCACTAACTATGAAAGAAGGCCAGTCTTGGAATTGAGTGGATCCTGTCCACATGCTGATGAATGGCAACAAGTTTGATTTGCATGTGTCGATTGTGACAGCATCAGGAGTTCCAAGAGGCATCTTCAGAGCTTCTCTTCGAAGCCGTTCAATGTACTCTTCTGTAGTTTCATAATTTTTCTGCTTGATTCTAATAAGAGCAGACATAGTCATGTCATTGAGCCCTTCATAGAACTGTTCAAGAAACATCTGTTTGAAACCAGAAAATGAGGTAATGCTCCCATCTGGGAGACTTCTATACCATTCATAAGCCGTTCCCTTGAGACATCCAACAAACACCCGAGTAAGGAGGGCGTCGCTTGGTTGCAGCTGATCAGTCATCACTTCAAAGTGATTAATGAACTGACTTGGAGAAGTGGTTCCATCATAGAATGAGATAGTAGGAGGCTTGTATTTAGGAGGATACGATACTTGCTTCCATTCTATCGGATAAGGTTGTTTGATGCCTAACCTTTGTAAACCATCTTTCTGTTTGAATGCCTCGAATTGAGTTTTGAGATTCCTCAATTCTTCATTAACAATTCCAGAAGATTGTGGAGTTGTAACTTGTAGAAAATAGTTGGGAGGAGGAACAGCATTGTAAGCACTGCCCCCAGCTCCAGAGAGACTAGGGTTTGGTTGAGCTGGTCCAGGAGTATTAGATTGTACTGCTGGAGGAACTTGTACTGGACTCATATCAGTGTCAGTTTGTATGGCATCTGGTACAGTCTGTCGATTTTGCATCTGTGTTGCCATGAGTTCATACATCGACTTCATAGTATCAGCCATAGACTTCATTTGTTGTTCCAAAGAAGCAATTCTTTGATCTTGAGGAGTCAAGGAAGAAGAAGGTTCATCAGTATTCCCATTAACCATATAAGTTGTGACTGTACGAGGAATTATTGATGAACTGGTAGATGTTGTTTGTTCTGAATTATTGTTTTGTGCATCAAAGTCAATTATAGGAGAACTACCCCCAGTAGGAAGAGGTGGGAAGTTAGATTCCCCAAGAAATTCAGAATCATCTTCAGAGATCAAATTTCTTTGACTAGAGGCCAGGACTCTTGCTCTGGTATTTCTATATACTCCATCTGGACTATCAACTCTACCCCCAGCATCCCGAGAGGTCATATTGACAGAAGCAAACAAAGGCTCATCTTCATCAGGCATGGGTTCACACTGAATCCGATTAAAGACAGATTGTCGTTTTGTTTGACATCTGCATTGCATTGTGACTCTTGGCTGGAAGTCACATTCATGATCAACATGATCATAAGCCATTGATTGACATCTGCATTGAATTATGACTCTTGGATAGAAGTCACATTCAGCATGGTCCTTTAACACAGAATCACTTCTTCTCTTCTGTTGAAGATATTCTCGTAAATCTGTTTGTGAAGATTGAGGAGTATATTTCCTGTTCTTGGGTCTTGATGGCTCTTGATTATATAGAGAATGATTAATATGAGCCACATAGTTTCTTGCATACTCTGCATCTGGATCTCTTATCCTTGTTTCCAACTGGTATGGTTTCTTAACACCAGAAGTGTTAATTTTTGTTCTTAGATCAGTTGGAGATAACACATTAGTTTTGGACACATGGAGTTTTCCTTCCATTGATCTGGATATTTGCAGAGAATGAAGAGTTGAACCACCCCCTTGATTAGGAGTTGGTAACGGACCTTTTCTAGACAAATTATGTGCCCAATTCGAAGAAGTCATAGAAGAAAACATTAAGGAATGTTTCTTCTTAGACTCACTCAAGTTTTGAGACATAGAATGTCCAGAAGGAAGAGTAGTCAAAAGACCATCTCCTTTTCTTTGACTAACAAAATGTCAGTCAAAGCTGTTCCTGAAGTAAAAACTACATGAGCAGAAGAAACAACTAAAGAGTTATTTCTTTTCGAAGGAACTTTGTGTGGAAGACCACCCCCAGTTCTGGTAGAACTTGGCAAAGAGGAAGAGATAGCTAAAGAGCTATTCTTCTTAGATGAAATACACGCTGAAACAGGCTTGGTTAAAGAACCAGTACTCTTGGCGTGACTTTTGACTTTGGAAATACACGCTGGAACAGATTTGGCTAAGGAGCCAGTATTGTTAGCGTGACTTTTGAGGTTGAAATTGCACACTGGAACAGATTTGGCTAAGGAGCCAGTACTGTCAGCGTGACTTTTAAGGTTGAAATTGCACGATGGAACAGATTTGGCTAAGAAACCAGTACTGTCAGCGTGACTTTCAACTTTGGAGACACACTGTGGAACAGATTTGGCTAAAGAGCCAGTACTGTTAGCGTGATCTTTGATTGCTGTCATCTTCGAGCGCACAAGAGTGTGCGTGCTTGCAGTAGAGTTCTTGCCAGTGTTAGGAGCAGACACTGTGGCAGAGACTTCACCATTGGCTGCCAACTGATTCTTAGGGACATAGATAGAGTGTCCCTTCGACTTGGCAGTGATGATGGAGGCTGTAGTGGGCTTACCACTCTTAGCCCGCTGCATTTCTTCATAGGCGAGTTGATCGAATTGGATCGTCATCACCTTCTTCGTCGAACCGATTGACGAAGTATCGCATTGAGTTGTTGCCATCTCAGAAGAGGAGATGGTTTTCCCCAGCAGAGTCGCCAATTTGTTTTCCATAAATAAATTCCTTTATTTATTGTGTATCTGGGAAAATTACAACTGTGGGAATCTGATCTAGAAGACGATCACTTTATCCCTTGGACTATGCGAAGAAGAAAAGCTCTCAAAATTTTGACAGTAGATAACTATGTATCAGTACAATGAATGAGAAAAGAACTCTATTTATAGAGTCAAAAATATAACTGAAAAGATAACTGTCTTCACAGTCTGTGCTTAGTTGAAAATCACGCAGGATTTAACATACGCAAGACTGTGAGCAGTTACTGGACGTGGCCTGTAACTGTTGGACACATGGCAATCATGCATGAGTCGTGTGCAAGTTACAGGACACGCAGGCGAGAGATCAGTGGCATGGCTGCCACGTACTCCAATTTGATGAAATCCACGCAGACTTGTTGAAGACGAAATCCACGCAAACTCGGGGTAGAAAGCTTCAAAATCCACGCACGCTTGGGGCAAGAAGCTTCAGAATCCACGTAGACTTGATGAAGAAAACTTCAGAATCCACGCAGACTTGAGGAAGAAGAAAACTTCAGAATCCACGCAGATTTGAGGGAAAACTCAAAATACACGCAGACTTGGGATAGAACTGCCAGCTGTCTTGATTCGGCGTGCCTCGACTGACACAAAATCTCTGACAGTGATTACTTTTGTCAGTCACATTAAATGACAAGAAGCTCTTTTGGTACGCCAACTTGACAAAGGTTGAGTCTTGCTGAAGAAGATTTTGAAAATCACGCAATAGACGGCTGTGATCTCTCGAATCCTGTGCATACATGGCATACGAAGAGACATTCTTCAACTGTTGTGCTGTCAGTCATAATTACTCTCTGACAAATGATGAGCTGTCTCCCAGCGTGATTTGTAAATATCGCCTGGATCAACTGAGCGTGACTTTGACTCTGTCTTGATCAACTCAGCGTGACTGTCATTTTTTAAAGGCCTACAAAGCCCAATGTAAGTTGAAGTTTCGGAAGGAGGATGGTAAAATCGACATGCGGATTTTTGACGAATTCTACAATGATTGGAATTGTGTGTGGCGAGCATCTACGATTGCCAGTTACGATGCCGCATGGTACTTGTTCAAGCAAAAGTGGGAGTCGAGGTAGCCGGCATGCATTTCTTACATCAAAGATACATGGCTTGAACCGCACAAAGAACAATTCGTCTTAGCATGGTCGAATGTGGTGAAGCATTACGGCACGACATGTCACGACCCGGTCCCAATTACTTGGGTCGAATCGGATCATGCCCAGCCTGTACCGTTGTTGAGACGGCGGCAGTAAGCTGTATTCAGTAGTGAAACTCATGCAGATAAAAATTCTAACGAATATAAAAATCTTTTATTCAATTTAAAATTTCTGAAATACAACAACCATTAATACAGCAATTACACTTGATACATTGGTTAATAAATTACTATCCAGCTTTACTGTTCTTGGGTTCCAGGTTCTGCGAGAACAGGCATCAGATCTTCGACGACGCAATCACCTAAAAATATTGGTCTCCAGTCAGGAGGGAGCAAAGTACAATTTATGCTAATCTTGACAATTAATTTAACAATAAAATTATGCACTTTTAAACAGTTTTGAAGATGAACAGTTTTGAAATAATACAGTACAGTGATGTGAATAGGTAATGAATATGACCGGATTGGGTTACAGTAGTATCCTAGCGATACGGTATGGCTTGTCCCCGTGTGAAGAGGGGAAAGCTAATACAGTCAGTTATCC
Source organism: Iris pallida (assembly GCA_029216955.1). Taxonomy (NCBI): domain Eukaryota; kingdom Viridiplantae; phylum Streptophyta; class Magnoliopsida; order Asparagales; family Iridaceae; genus Iris; species Iris pallida. Next base: position 16,207 of record JANAVB010029540.1, read on the forward strand.
TAATTTTGGATTTGGTCATATCCACTACTCTACTCCCCCAGTCCCCAACAGTACAGTCAATACTCCCGAAAGAGTTCGTGTTTGAACAGTGGTTTAAAATTGCAGTGAAGTGATTATTAAATAATTGTAATCAACATAAATGTACTTGCCTTTGATTATGACTGGATTCGATTGTTGATTCCGGGTTGATGCTAGTACAGTCCTCGAAATCCTACGATTGAGAATTAGACTCAGATATCAGGTTTACCAACCTAGCTATGCTAGTTGAAATCTCTATTTGCGTCCTAGTCCAATTTTAGTTCTTTAATTAACCAAACACAGAAAAACACGGTTATTAAGTGCGTTGATTTAATACGAGGGAAAATATCATTTTTAACTTTTGAATTCGGGAAAACACCGTCGCTGCCAGATTATTTATGAAAACTTGGTAATTTTTATAAATATAGTTATAAAGCTAATCTTTCTTATTTTAGTGAGAAATACGTGATTTTTAATTATTAATAAACTCGTCAATTTTTAGGTGAGAAAATAATAATTAAATTTATACGAAAAATACCTTTTTAATCATTTTAATCGTTAATAGCAAAAACTCGAAAAACCAGAAAAGACAGAAAATCTAAGCTATTACAGTCACAGACCAGCCAGCTTGGCTTATGTCCATTACAATTTATTTACATAAATTGAAATAAGATAAACTGCTGTTAGTCCTAAACTGAAATAGAAATTTAAATAGAAAACAGAAAATAAATAATAAAAATAAAGATAAATAGTAAATCTCAGATAATGGTCCGATCCTCATCTTGGCTAATTGTCTCAACGTCCGGGCGGGGCCGGTATCGTTTGCACTTAGCCGGGTCCATTGACCGATACGGTCGTCACCCCAAAATCAAATATCAAATAAATTCCGAAAATTATTTTAAATTCATTTTGAAAATAATTCAGGATTTACGAAAAAATCGGGCAGCATCTCCTCTGTTTTTGGTCAACCCAAAAACTGGAAAAATGGCGCCGATAATTTCTACAAGTCCCAAACCAGGGAAAAACCCACATTTTATATATATAAAACACCCACAGCCAATCCACAGCATAATCGGGACGACCCGAAATGATTTCGGAAGTCCGATTCCAAATCCACAAATCACAGAACGTTCCCGAAAATTTCCGAAAAACTAAAACATACCAAAATCCATTCCTGAAATATTTCGGGAATCCAAAACAATCCACGGGACCTTTCCGAAAGTCCCGGAAAATTACGACGTCGCTAATACCGAATTCCCAAAGGGAACCGGGGACCATTTCATCATCGACAAATAATAATAAAATAGCGGGACAGGGGGTTATACCTCGGATTGCTCGGCTAGAGCTCTCAGATGATAAATAGAAAGAAAGAATAGTCCAGAACAGCGACAAATCCCCGAAATCAGCGCTGGAACCAGCGTCGTCGACGACGAACGCCGAAGAATTTAGATTATAGGGCACGACAGGGGCGCCAACAGGAGAAACTCGGCGTCGGGGCAGTGCTAGGTCAGCAAGCCAGCAGGGGATCGCCGGAAAGACAGCGACCAGAGGGTCGCGAAGGGGCGCGGGGCCGTGGTCGGGCGGAGATGACGTCGAAGGGGCGTGACGCTGTCGGCATGACAGCGGGCGGCCGCGGGGAGAGGGCGGCCAGAGATGATCGGCCGCGCAAGGGGGCGCCCGCGGGGAAGATGGCCGCGGACAGGGGTCGCCGGACGGCTGGAGCTCGCGGGGGAGCGGGGCTGCCGCGGGCGGGCTGGACGAGCCAGGGGCGGTGCTCAGAAAACGCAGACGGGAGAGTTAGGGCAAGGGGACACTGGAGTTGGGGAAAGCTCAGGAAGAATTTGGGAGGGAGAGAGAGTGTTGGAATGGAAGTGGGGAGAGGGGTTTTATAGGAGAAGGAAAAGCTGTTACCAGAAGGGAAAGTGAAGAGTCGGGGTGGCGACGGCAGTTGTGGAAGCCGAGAGGGCCGGCCGAGTGGTTTGGTAGGGAAGGAAAGGAAAGGTTTTCTTTTCCTTTCTGATAGTTAATGAGAGAGAGAGTTAAAGAGTGAGTAAAGAATTGTTTTGTTTTAATAAGAAAATGATATATATATATATATATATATATATATATATATATATATATATATATAAATATATATTAAGGGATTTTTAAATTAGTTTTGGAAAAATGAACTTGGGTTCAAGATGGATTCGGGACGGGTCTGGACCAACATTAAAAAAATCCAGGAATAATAATAATTTAATCTAATTTATAATAAATAAAATAATACTAAAATAAAAATACGGGTTTCACACGACAACTACCAACCGTGTCGAAGGAGCACACTCTTTATTGAAGAGGCACCTAAAATCATCTCTCGGCAACTTCGTCTCTGTTTGGCAAGCTATACATTTATCAGTAGACCGGACGGTGAATGAAATTAAGGCATCATTTGAGATGAGTTTGAATATAGTCAAGCATGAGCATAGAAAGGAAAGTACTCTTAGATGCTTTAATGCGCGTGGTATCTCACAAGGCGTTGGCCTTAATAGCTGATGAGATTGAAAGATCAAAGTTTGTCGGACTTGATCCCGAGGTTTGTGGGTGTGTACATTAACATACACTGGGCCTCCCTTGTGCACATCAGATTAATAAATATTGCCGGTGAATCCATTCCTATTCCAGTTGAAGCAGTCGATCAACGTTGGAGGCAGTTGTCTATGATGCCTGTGGTGAAGACGGACGATAATTTCTTCTCTTTGCCCCAACTGAAACTTCTCCACGCAAGGTGGTTAGCCTTAGTAGCAGCGGAGCGGCAGTCTATTGAGCTTAAAATGCAAGAAATTGTATGTCCGGTCACTAGTACAATGCATGAGCTGACCGTTGTTTCCAATCCTAAAGGCAGGCCTCAAACAAGATTGACTAGTTCACAGAAGAGAAGGCTGGAGTCAACTAGGAGAGATCCATCGCACTTTGAGCATGTTGAACGAAGCTTACAGCAACCTTCGCCTGCACGGAAGGGCAAGCTTGTCGTTCGCCGAAAAATAGAGAAAATGGATCTCCCAAGAAAAGATACAGTTGCAAGCCAAACAACGAGTTTGTATATTGACAAATTTCAACCTGTGCTTCGAAGTTACATTTGGTCTATTGTCGATGTCCCCGGTGATGGCCATTGCGGATTTCATGCCCTTGCAATGCATCTTGGTTATGATGACAAAGACGGATAGAGACGGGTGAGGCAGGAGCTGTACGAGGAGTTAGAGACTCGTCTTCCATTCTACTCCCGCATCCTAAGCGAAGAAACGGTTGCAAGTTTGTTGTTAAGTATCCCTTGCACCGACAGTGTTACCGGGACAGAACACTACATGTCAGTCCCGTCTACCGGCTATTTATTTGCTAATAGGTACATGATACCTGTTGTACTTATCTCGCCGGATATTAACAATACATTCTTTCCGATGTGCGCTCCTCCGACGGACCACGGAGTGTCTAACCTATGTACTATAGGTCTGATCGGGGATCACTTCGTTGTACTAAAGATGATCGCTCATTCTCCGATTCCTCCACCTTCAACAGTTTGGTACAAAAGAGCACCGATCGAAGCCATCGCTTGGACCACACCTTTCGTTGAGTAGATCAACCATTGTAAGAGGTTGTTGAAGATTGAGGAGCCAAGAGACTTACCTGCTGACCACTACGACGTCGAAATCGACTAAGTATAGATATATTTATAGTATAACATTTTGTATATGGAGGACCACTTTTGTATACAGTGAAATATGAAGTCCAGTAATATATATAGAGTAAATTTTGAGTTATATGTGTTTGATTTTACGTACCTGTGTTATATGTGCCTACCTGTGTACTATATGTGCCTGCCTGTGTTATGTGTTTACCTGTGTCTACCTGTGTTATATGTACCTACCTGTGTCTTATCTGTGTTATGTGAGTGTCCACTGTCACATCGTTTCAGTTTGAGAAACTGTTACAGAGTATCAGTATCAGGACTGCCACACCCATGGCAATCCTACGCTGAAGTAGGACTGCCATGGTCCTGGCAGTCCTACTCAAAACTTGCTGTTACAGCAAATTTTGGATAGGACTGCCAGCATCCTGGCAGTCCTACTTCAGTGTAGGACTGCCAAGGGTGTGGCAGTCCTATCTAAGAATCTCTGTGATAAATTTATGTGTGAATCAAATTCACACAGAGATTCATAGATATGACTGCCACACCCTTGGCAGTCCTACACTGAAGTAGGACTGCCAGGGTACTGACAGTCCTATCCAAAACTTGCTGTAACAGCAAGTTTTGAGTAGGACTGCCATGGGTGTGGCAGTCCTATCTATGAATGTCTGTGTGATGATTTCTTTGTGTGACTCAACACACAGAGTTAAAATTCTTCACAAATTGCCACAGAGTTAAGATTCATCACAAATTGCCACAGAGTTAAAATTCATCATAAATTGCTACAGAGTCAAATGGCCACAGAGTTCAAATTGCCACACAGAGTTAAAATCATCACAACCACATAGTCAAATTGCCACAGAGTTCAAATTGCCACACAGAGTTGAAATCATCACAACTACAATAATTCATCACAACTACTTAGTCCCAAACATTCCACATCCAAATTAAGTTTCAAACAAGCAAAATATCCACAATAATTCATCAATGTATGTTACTAATCCACAGCCAACTAAAGTTTGAATCATGAAAAATATCGAAATCCATCTACATATCATACCGGGCCTTGGAACGAGACTCCCTATTGTTCATGAAGGGGAAGTCGACCACGTCGTCGATGCGCTCAAGCTCGTTGGCGACGGCGACACACTCATCACATTGGCAACCTCTCCGGAGTGTCTGCGCCAACTCGTTCACCCTTTGAGACTGAAAATGAAAGTATAAATGAATTAAGTCTACAAACATGAAAATCTCAGTCTTATTACAAATACGGAACTCACCATTCTCACCAACCCAGCATACAAGGCATTCTTGGAAGGAAGAGCTCCAACTGCTCCGACGGCTACGGGACCCGGGTTGGTAGGGTTCGACAACTTAGGATGTCCGACCCCCAGGAAGTACTGTATGTAGTCCTCGCTGCAGTCGGCCATCTCGGTGACCGGTCGTCTCTCAGATTCCCGAAGTACATGTCGTTGCCACTCCGAGTAAAAGTTGGTCACCCAGTCGAATTCTGCCGGTTTGTAACTTAAAGGTTGGGTTCCGCGCGGAGGCTCCAACAGCCGTAATGTGCGCTTCGGCACAGTTTATACGAAGCCGAACTGACGAAGTACTCTGTCGGGCATGTACGGCTCTGTGATTTCATAGCATGTGATCATGCCATGAAATAAAGAAACTGGTTGGACCTCACGATTCAACTCACGTAAATTCCGGTATGGATTCCAAAAAATCTGTAGGAATAAAGTTAACAACAATACAAAATTAACATAAAAATGTTAGTCAAAAAATAGTACCTCTTCTGGCACCAAACTGTCTAATACTTCACGAATGGAAGCCAGTGTTTGCCAATTTTTTGTTTCCAGCTGGGATGGCCTCCATCGACACACTCGGGGAAGGTGTTCAAGATACGCTGGGTTTTCGTCAGCCCGTCTAAGCATCGGAAAGTGCTCGTATATCCATGCCTATTCAATTTATAAATGAATAGTAAAAATTAAAACAACAAATTTAAGTATACAAGATTAAATTGTTAGAAGTTTTCTTACATGTAGCAGAGTCTGACAGCCGGCAATAGTCTTAGTCCCGACACGGGATGCGATGCCGAGCTCGCGGTAAGGTTGGCCAGGATACCGCTTCCCCAGGATATCTCGATGAAGTCATCCACTTCAGATAAGTTTAGCATGTACCGAACATGTATCGACGTACCGGACTTGTCCGAAATGTCGACCGTTCCCAGGACGAACAACATATACGCACGAGCCACCGTGTCGACCGTCTCATCGTCATCGTCATCCACCTCCATATCCATGAACTGGTCCACCAGAAATGATAGAGGAATTTCGTACGACTTCTTGAAGCCTGGTAGAGTTGTAAAACTCGTAGCCGTAACTCCAAGGTGAGTTGAGACGAACTTGACGATCTTCTCGTACCATTTCACGGATTTCTCATTCGTGTAATGTTCTTTGGTCATTACACGCCCGGGTCACTGGCAGCTCCAATATCTGGTAGACGTCGTCGAGTGTAATGGTCATCTCCCCTGCTGGGAGATGAAATGTGTTCGTCTCCGGGTGCCATCTCTCCACGAAGGCGGATATGAGGGCACTATCCATTGTTCGGTAGGCGTTTTGCGCCAAATTTGTGCAAGCCGCTCGGTATGATTTTGCTCCGGACGGCCTCGGATAAGCTTGTAAACTGCCAGGACACGGTTTTCTTCCCGTGACTCACAGCCCTAACGATACGATATGTCTTCTGTATACAACAAAACACATATCAATTATGAAATACATATTTAAAAAGTATACTAAAATGGTAGTTTACAAACGTCATGTACATACCGGGTTCTTCCATATTTCATACGCAATGTGGTTCTCAAAAGAAACCAACATTGAGCAACCGGGCGGACGGACAGGCGGCTCAGAAGGACCGGCCTCCTCAGAAGGACCGACCTCCTCAGAAGGACCGACCTCCTCAAATGGAGCAGAACCCTCTTGACGTGATAGGAGTTGGGCAATTGGCAGGTCGTCGTCGTCGTCGGAAGGAGGCGTAGGAGTAGGAGCTCGTTGCTTCGACCGAGCTTGACGTGCCGGTGGCGATGTCCGAGACCGAGCTTCGGGCGCCGGTTCGGTAATTGTTATCGGACGCTCGCGAGGGACGTTCCGCACGTTCCTTCCGCTTTGACGCGGTGGGCCGTATTCTTTTGTTCGGTGGACTGCATGACAACATACACTTATTAAGTAATAGAAACAACATGCACTTACCCAACTCCTATATGTCATAACAAGTAGGACTGCCTGGAATGTGGCAGTCCTAATGAAAATTAGGACTGCCACATTCCTGGCAGTCCTCTTTCAGAATAGGACTGCCAGGACTGTGGCAGTCCTCTTTCGGAATAGGACTGCCATGACTGTGGCAGTCCTCTTTCAGAATAGGACTGCCATGACTGTGGCAGTCCTAATTTTCATTAGGACAGCCACATTCCAGGCAGTCCTACTGTCGTGAACCCGAACTCCCATAACGACATCCTACTTTGTCGTGTTCTAGGGTTAGGGTTTCAACATAAATTTCGGATTTCTTGTGTTCGAAAATAAGGGAAGAGAACGTGCAAGAGATTATAAACCTATTTTACAAAAACTTTTTCAAGAATTAAACCAATTCTAGGGTTTCGAATATAATGTAAAAAAAATTCGAAGAAATTAGGGAAGAACGTACCTGGATTCCGGTTGCTTTGACTTGCGTGTCATCTCTTCGAGAATCTTCGTGGAGGAATTGAGAATGGAGTGATGGAGAAGAAGAAATTAGGGTTTAGGAGATGGAGAGGGAGAGGGAGAGAGCTTTCTTTCTTTTCTTCTCGAGGAAGGAGGTGATGAATAATGAAAATGAAAGTGAATTTTTGGGTTTGGGGGGGTTGGGCTGCCCCTAGCAATTTTTGGGTGCCCCCTAGCAATTTCTCCACATTCATGGACTGCCCCCAAGTAAATGATGTCCCCTAGCAATTTTGGTAGTGCCCATAGAAATTACCTTTTACAATAGCCTCTGCGGAAGGTGTGACTAGTCATAGATCACCGGCACCCGGCATCCTAGCCAATTTATGAAAACTTGTAGGGGCCTAGACAAATAATGCTGGCATATACATATCATTCAAGAGTTAATCTATCCATTTAATATCCTACCATTTAGGCCTCGATTGGTTCGCTGCATTATGAGATTGGGAAACAAAAAAAAGCCTGTTATTTTACTATTTTTGGGTACCAAAGAAATTGAATATGAAAGAAAAGTGATTCATAGTGGAAAAAAAAACAAAATAAAGAAGAAAAAAAATGGTTCAATCCATCCAAATAAGTAACGATTCATTTTTCCACACTTAAATATTCATTTTCTTTTTCCATTTTTTTTGACATTTTCAAACACTTAAAAAAAATGTAATTCCAAAAGAAAAAGAAAAACAAAAAAATGATTTTTTTTTTTTTACCTTTGCGCGAACCAAAATGGGTTTATGAACAACTGAAATGACTGGCACTGATCCAGAGACCTTTAGTTTTTCATCAACTTAAAATCCTATATTTGCCTTCACAGTTCATTTAGAAGCACATAAATTTCCGAAACCAAATTCCATTTGAATACTACATAATAATGTTAAATTTTAATTTTTCTAAAAAAAAATCAATAGGTTTATTTGCACGTAAATATCCTAAGGGAACTTTTTTTTTTTTAATATTGTGTGGGTGATGTGTATTTTTTATACTCACTCAAATGAAAGTGAGTATCCTATAAAACCAAGTACGATAATATTAATATATTCCCATGACAACCATATATGCCCCTACTTGCTGACCATGCGGGCCCCAATTTTAACACATGTCAGCATGACCTACTGACTTGTGGACCCCCCAAGACCCTTCCGTGACTAGGGATGTCAATTTATCTAGAAACCGACAAGGACCCATCTTTTTGTTGGGTCGAGGACCGGTTTGGAAATTTAAAAAGGAAAAGTAAATCGGATTGGTGATTAAAGAAAATTCAGGTCAACTTTAGGTCTAGATATGGATATAGTACCCCCCTCAAGATAGATTTCTGACCCCAATTACTTGTACTCATGTGTACAACCTATTGGTATGGGTTCATGATCTATCTAGAAACTTTTTGCAACCTATTGGTATGGGTTCATGACGATGATCAACCTGCACTAGAAAAATATAGTAATATAGCAACGTAGAAAGGACGATTTGTCAAGTTTGTTGGTGATTAGCGATGGCCTATCATCAAAAAGGTGACGTATACCCAGTGAGATTTATCAACCATCTTATACCTCTTCTCGGTAACCACAAGTATATCATGGATCCATCGTCAGATTCGTCGCTAATTTACACAAGTAACCCGTCAAAAACTACGTGACTAAGCGGCGAGTACCAGGTCGTCGCTTGCATGTCTCGTATTATGATGAATCTTGGCGTTACTAGTTTGTCGTCTAGGGAAGAGCTTAAGTTCTGTCCCAACCTAACCCCCCCCCCCCCACCCAAAAAAAAAAAAAAAAAAAAAAAAAAACGTTCTCCTCCTCCTCGATCAACTCTCCTCCCCGTCCTACCAATGTACGGTGTCCCGAGCCCCGATGCCGGCCCGACCCCCATGTACCATTGATAGATTTCGACATTCATCTTGTCGGTTCATTTTTGATTGATTTCTTTCCTTAGTTGGGCATGTATCAGGAAACCACATAATATCTCTTGCTATCGTAAGTGTTAGCAAGAGGTATTTGCCCTTTGAACTAGAACGAGAAGATTGATTTTTAGTTTTCCGAAAGACAAAAATAACAAACATGGCTTAGCCTGTGATTACAAATATCATTCGCTCTGACACAAGAGTAGCAAACCACCCAGTAAGAAAGAATTGAATCGAAGTGACCTTTGATGCTTCAAGCACGAACGAATGCTGTTGTGTGCTATTTGTTCTATTGCAAGGGGTTACAAAATAATGCTTGTTTTAGGAAGGAAAGTGATGTAAGCAACTTCAATCAACAAATCCTAAAGGGTTAAGTTAACGTGTAGTTGATTTGGAAAGTACAACAAATGGTGTGAACTCAAGAAATCAATTAGTGACTCTCATCTAAAAAGAATAGTGAATCTTGTGGTTGAGCAGAGGTATAGGGTCCTGGTTGGATGACGAAAAATCAGTGGATTGAACCATGAGGATATTTTATTCCTTCCATTTATCTATTATTCCAACGTTGAGCGTATATATGAGAATATAGATTCCATGAGATCAGAGGACCTGCACCTGCCACCCTTTTTGTCCATGCTGCGACTTCCATCCCTATTGTCCATGATGCACATGCTGCTTCTGCTGCCCTGACGACCTCTGATGCATCTTCCATAGTGGACATGTTTGCAAGTTTCGTGAGTAGGCTTACAACGGACCTACGAAGATTATGTGTTCGCTTCAACCGGATGTCGTGACTCGTCTGCAGCCTGGCCACATACACCACCACCACTAGAGCAACACTAGTTTAGCTTGTATTTGTATTTTATTATGTTTGGACGTACGAGACTTTAGTACTTTATTGGACTTGTTTCTTTTTTCAATGGCGAGACTTAGGGGTGAGCATCGGTTCGGTTCGGTTCAAATCGAACCGTTCTCCCAAAAACCGACCAAAACTGTAAATCGTTGCAAAAAAAACCGAAAACCGAACCGGTTATATCAAAAACCGAACAAAACCGAACCGAAAATAAACGGTTCGGTTTTTCGGTTCTTCGGTTTAGTGGGCCACCGGGCCGGACCGGTTTTGTAAACAAAAATAATAGGTAAAATAAATTTAACAGGCTAAATGGGCCAGACTGCAATTGCAGTAATAAATTTAACAGACCAACATGCCAATGGGCCAGGCTGCACTTGCAGTTACAAATTGAAATATCTGTTGAGAACCATAAATCATGTTCAAATCCAAATATTTGACAAATACAAATGCCAGAATTCAAGTTCAAAACCAGAATACAAGTCCAGAAAATCCCAGAATTCAAGTCCAGAAATTCCAACATCCATCTTACAAAGCAAACATAACAAATAACCAAAATTACAACCTGTAGTGAATGAACAAATTACAACCTGTAGTGAAATAAAAATATACAAATTCCAATCTCCCGTTGCAATGCACAACCCGATCCAATATCTAGGATTCCCACCTCATGTGATGTCAAGATTCAAAGTCAAGTGTCAAAGCCTGCATGTTTAAAAAAGAAAAACTAAAAGGAGGCTCAGAATGGCTTGTTATCATATTGTTCATCATTAAAGATGCGGTGCATCACATGCCTCTACCAAATGGCTGCAGTAACTGCCTCGCCATTGGGTACAATTAGCCAAATCATCATCGCCCATTCTCATGAAATAATTTAGTAACATTCACTACAAGTATTAAACGAAAGTATGAATGAAGTACCTCCCTACTGGCTGCAACAAGTGCCACGCCACTGGCTGCAACAAGTGCCACGCTGCCACGCCACTGGATGTATCCTGAACAAGCAATATCCAGCAATATTAGTATAGGAACAAGTACAACCGAACAATGTATTAGTATCATAACTAAACAGGATGTATCCTGAAGGACCTGAACAAGCAATATCCAGCATAAGAAGAGATAATAACACGTATCCTGAACAAGCAATATCCAGCAATATCATAATGATAATAACATGAGAAGAAGTAAGCAGTATCCAGCAATATCATAATGATAATAGTCAAAAGAAGTAAGCAGTATCATAATGACAATAACTGAATAACAGGAGAAGAAGAGATCCAGCAGAAGAAGAGATAATAACAGCAGAAGAGATCGAGCAGAAGAAATCCTATACTGTAACCGATCACAACTGAACAAGCAGTATCCTGAACAAGCAGACAAGCAGACAAGTAAAACCAAATATCTAAAGGGGAGGCTACAAGAGTATCATAAGTAAAATCTAATATATGTATCCAGCAGCAAGTATCCTGGACATTCAAATATGTATCCAGCAGTATCCTGAACATTCAAACCAAATATGTATCCAGCAGCACAAGTAAAACCAAATATCACCCAAATATTACAAGTGAGTAGCTCATAAGTAAAACCAGCATAAAGGGGAGGCCACAAGAGTATCAAAAAGTATCCAGAATTCCAGAGTATCAAAAGAGCAATATTACAACCTGTCTTGAACCAAATATTACACCAATTTAAAAGAGCAAAGTAATCAAACCTTGCTTGTTGATGCTGATGTTGATGCCACAGCTAACTTACTCAAATCTAAATGATAAGAATAAATCAAAGAACAAGTTAAAACACAACTCTCAAATTTAAATAGTGTAATACAAATTACAAAGTCCAATTTACCCATTTCAACTTTGTAGATATCCTCAAAATCTTCTTCAATAATAGATACAATTGGTCGATCGGAAGGCCCCCTAAACCAATCTTGACAACAAATTAGTGCTTGAGCAATTTTCGGAGTCAAAGAGCTTCTATATTCGTCAAGCACACGACCACCCGTACTAAATGCGGACTCGGAGGCAACTGTAGATATGGGAACGGCCAAAAGATCCCTAGCCATCTTTGAAATGATAGGAAAACGAGGGGAATTAAGTTTCCACCATCCCAGAAGATTAAAGTCATCACTGTCATCGTCGTCGTCATCATCATCTACGATACTCTCATCTAGATAACGATCAAGCTCTGATTTAGTATCACCCCCACCTAATTCCATTTATGCTTCTTAAATTGGGTCTTCATAAATTTTTTCAATTGCAATGTATGCACCGGCTGGACTCTATCAATAGTAGTGGCAGTATTAGTGCTAGTGCTACCAATTTCAGAAGTGCCCTTGTTTTGTACTCATTGAACATGGAGTACAAGACACTTTTCACTTTCTTCTTCATGGGATCACTCTTGTCCGTACCATATAGTTGGTCAAGAGCATATTCCACGTATTCCAACTTTTGTGTCGTGGATCAAGAATGGGTGCAATGAATATAACCATATTCATCTTCTCAATGTCCCCCAATACTTATCATACTTCTCTCTCATTTTATCGACCATGTTAGCTAAGTCAAAGTCACTACTCTCTTTTGAAGAACGCAAAAGAATATCAACGGAAGTTGTCACGCCCCGATTTCGCAGAATCGATAGTCGTCCCCCGAGCGTGATGCCGTGCGAACCTAAATTGCGCTCGCACAAGGCATAGTCATAAAGTTATCCGAAACACAACGATAAGAGAATGCGCAGAGTAAATTGAATACACATTATAGAGAAGGAAACTTAAGCTTTATTGATAATGAACATCATATTACAGACTCGATACAAGGGCGCCGCACGGACTTTTTACAAACTGACTCCAATACAAAGTGAATGTCGATGAGATAGCCATTACATACATTCATCCCTTGAGTTTACAACCAAAATTACAAACCACCTGGGATCGTGGGAAGGCGCTCCATCTGTCTTCGATCTTCAACAGCGGAGTTTCAAAAGGGTTGATCCAAGCTTCAATGCACGGACGAAGCTTCAAAACACACGAGCGTTGCCTCCCTTTACGTAGCACGCTCCTCCAGATCTATCGCACCTGTATAGAGAGCGAGGATCAGTACAATCAACATGTACTGGCGAGTGGCTAATTAATTTCCAGGCTCTCATTTGGTTCAAGAACTTGATAAAAATCATACAACTTGCTTTTTGTGGTCTTTCTAACCATCCTAGATATTTTCATAAGAAGCATTAAGTTACATCAAGGTTTCTTCCGGCGGAGCGCGCCGTGCGACATAAAACTTACCATGTTAGTTGATAACAATTTATATCAAGTGTTTGATATGGAGGTCAATTGGCCTAACCAGCCATATTGGACATAGCCTGGTAATACGGGACCCTTACAACGCAAGTAGCGAGCCCCGATGCAAGTCCCCGTCTTACCGATTGCCTATTAGCCAGCTCGGCTATAACCAGTTTCTTCCTAGGCCGAGTCGGTCCCGTGGCCCCGGGTTACCGCTCGAAGAAACCATTCCCCTTGTCGACAAGTTGTCCAAGTCCATGATAGGTTAACATGGTGTATTTTTAGGATACCGTTGGGGCTTGTTATGTGATCAATTCATTTACTTGGTCGTTTTGCAGGCCTGAATTAATTCTATCTCTTTTCAACACAACACATTTCTTTTTCACTTCTAACATACAAGACTTGTATTCTGCAAGCGAATCATTCAATTTTAGTAACATTACCCGAGTTCTCATTTGAAATAGAGGGTCGAGACGAAGGGGGTCAGCCACTCACCTTGAGTTTTTTTTTTGCTTGAGGCGAGGGACTTGTTGGCTGCGTTAGACGTCGCCTACGCGATCACCTGAAATCGCACAAGCAACCGATTAGAACACTGTATTATGCAAGAGTTCGATAGAAAATGCGAGCTCGAAATGTAAACCATGAAAACCATCGAAAATATTCACGAAAACGTATTCGGAAAACCAAAGCCAAAACCAACGCAAGCGGCGTGAAAAGCAGAGCAACGGGAGGTCTCTCCCGACTCAGCCGCAAAGTCAATCCTCGAGACGCAACCCGTTGAATATGGGACTTGGTTCCGAAGAAGACATTCCATAACGAGGAATGAATCTTAATTCAACCGTTCCCGTTCGATCGACTCGGTCGATCCCGACCTATCGGTCCCGACTGAATCGATAGCGACAGTGTTCCTTTCTCGCGCACCCCGTGGACAGAGTACGGGGCACAATGTAGGGACGGGACACTACAGAAGTGATTTTATCAAAAAAGTTATTACAAGTGACATACAAGGAACCCGATATACGCATTGTGAGCTGATAGAAGTGTTCTAGGAATGTGCTCAACCTCCTTGCATTAGACCAATCATCATCATTAGGATACCCACCGCTCTCCGCTAGCTCCACTCTAAACCACGGATCTATAGATGTGAATCTCTCGAAGGCAGCTTCAAACTTTTGAGCTGTGTCTAACATCATAAATGTAGAATTCCACCGGGTGCTCACGTCAAGACACAATAGCTTCTTGCTTTGTATCTTTTCGGCTTCAACACACTCCTTAAATTTTTGGAACCTACTAGGAGAATGCCTCACATATCTTATCGCATTTCTAATACGAGAAACTGATGGAGACATTAATTTCAAACCATCAACAACTACTAGATTTATGATATGTGCAATACATCTCATGTGTAAGTACTTGCAATTAAGAATGCTATTTCCCCAATTCTGAATTTTCTTGCTTAAATAAGAAATAGCAACATCGTTAGAACTAGCATTATCAACTGTGATTGTAAACACCCTATCGATGCCCCACTCAAGCAAACAGTTCTCTACCGCTTTTCCTATGGCCTCCCCTTTATGACTAGAAATAGGACAAAAGTTTATAATTTTTTTCTTCAATTCCCAAGCTTCATTTATGTAGTGAACTGTTAGGCACATATAGTTGACCTTCTGCACTGATGTCCACGAATCCGTAGTAAGGCAGACCATTTGCTTAGACTCATTCAAGTATGTTTTGAATTTACTCTTTTCAATCAAGTAAATATCAAAACAATCACGTGCCACAGTCCATCTTGATGGAATACGAAACATGGGACACGCAACACTCATAAAGTTTCTAAACCCTTCACATTCGACAAATCGGAATGGAAGCTCGTCAACAATCACCATGCGGGTCAAGGCTTTTCTTATCTCATCTTGGTTAAATTTTCAACTGGTAAGTATTTTATCGGTGCCCTTTGCATTTGGTTGCAAGTTTAGTATTGATTGAGTGTGATCATTATTTTTGGATTCAACGAACATGCAACCCAATGGTTTCTCACATTGCTTGTCCCGTTTAACTTACTATGACAATGGTATTCTTTTTTACAAAAGTTGCAACTAGCTTTCGGCCGACCTTCCGCATCTATTATCTTATTAAAATCTGCCCAAAACGGAGCCCTTTTCTTGGTAGGTTTTCTAGTAACCCGAAGACTCGAATTATGATTAGAAATTGGCTCATTAGTGCCTTGAGAACTAGTTGGTGGTAGAGGAGGATCACCTTCGTGCGACATCTATAATAAAAAATGTGTTTCAAAATAAGAACTAAGAAAGTAAAATTTCAATAAAAAAGGAAGAAATACGCACATTGCATGAATATGAACTTGTTGCCATTGATTGGTGCACCCTATTAAACATCACATAATTAAATGAGTAACCAAAGCTACCTAACCCTTGCCTAACCCTACTAGGAAACGTAGAATTTCTTGTCGAAAGATGTACAAATTATCTATGACAGTTAAGCCAACTCTGAAACTATGTAAGATAATATGGATTAAGCATCATATATGCACAAACAGTCCCAAATTAACTATGACAGTCAAGCCAACTTTGAAATTAAAGCATCATATAAGCACAAACTGTCCTAAGTTATATATGAGAGTTAAGCCAACTCTGAAACTATCTAAGATAATATGGATTAAGCATCATATATGCACAAACAGTCCCAAATTAACTGTGACAGTCAATAAAACTTTGAAATTAAAGCATCATATAAGCACAAACTGTTCCAAGTTATATATGAGAGTTAAGCCAACTCTGAAACTATCTAAGATAATATGGATTAAAGTATCATATATGCACAAACAATCCCAAATTAACAATGACAGTCAAGCCAACTTTGAAATTAAAGCATCATATAAGCACAAACTGTCCCAAATTATCTATGACAGTTTAGCCAACTCAGAAATTATCTAAGATAATTCGATTAAGCATCATATAAGCACAAACAGTCCCAAATTAACTGTAACAGATAGTGAGCACCATATTGTAACAATATTATAAGCACAAACAGTCCCAAACATCTAATAAGCATCATATAAGCACAACCTGCAATTTTGTAGCATTTTTTTTTTGCAGTTTTTTTTCCGCAGCAGCGAGCAGCAGCAAGCAAGTAACACTGAACTGTGAACACCCTGCATATTCTATATATCAAACAATATTCAAGATTTCAGCACTGGGAGGACTTACAGTGAGACAGTAATATGCTAGAGAACCGAATATATGTGCAACGAAGATTGTACTCCTTCCTTTTTCTTAGTTCACGCACATGCAACAATGAAAGAAGAAAAAAAAATAAATTAATTATAAAAAAAGTAACCGAAGCAAGGAAAAAAAACAAAAGAAATAAATATTGTTAGAAATTAACAGATCTACAAATTTAGCTTAGAAATTAACAGATCTGGGTAATTACTAACCGAAGCAAGGAAAAAAAATAACAAAAGAAATAAATATTGTTCCAAATTAACAGATCTACAAATTTAGCTTAGAAATTAACATATTTAGGTAATTACTAACCGAAGCAAGGAAAAAAAAAAAAACAAAATAAATATTGTTAGAAATTAACAAATCTACAAATTTGGGTTGGAAATTACCAGATCTAGGTTAGATCCCAACAGATCTAGGTTAGATCTCGACGGACCTAGGTTAGATCTCAACGGATCTAGGTTAGAACTCGACGGATCTAGGTTAGATCCGAGCAGATCTGCTGCCTCCGGCTCCGGTGGCTTGATCAGGGCATGAGTCGAAGACTGAAAAGACGAGTCACACAACCCAGAGAGTCGCGCCGTCGCGGAGAGAGGAATTAGGATTTTAGGGTTTTCTCCACAGGTGAGAGAACTCAAAGAAGGAGCAGTAGCTTCTGAGACTGAGAGAATGGATTAGGGTTTTAGGAACGAGAAGGAGAGAGAGGAATACGAATTTTAGGGTTTTCCTCCACCGGAGAGTGGAGAGAACTCGGAGAGAAGTGAGAACGAGAGAAGGAGCGGAGCGGCGCTGAGAATGAAATGAAGGAGAGAGAGTAGATTTTAGGGTTTTTTTATATAGGTACTCTGGTTTTTGGTAATTTTGATAAACGGTTTACGGGTCGGTTCGGGATCCGTTTGGTAAACCCGTTAACCGTTATATTGATTCCTGATAACCGATATCCGACTCGTTTAAAAATAAACCGACCCGATTTCCATTATCGGGTCGGTTCGGATCGATTTGCGGTTTTTAAACCGCGAATTGCTCACCCCTAGCGAGACTTCGATGTATTTATACTTTATTATTTGTAATTTTAGTTAAGGTTGTTTGAGATTTCTGTGGCGGGTTGCACCGGTTGTGTAATTAGATTTATTTTTTCAATTTCTGGATTTTTGTCGAGCATTTTGTGCTTCTGAAGGTCTGATTGGACGAGTACTTTGTGAAGGGTTGTGTCGTATCAAATATATATGTGGGCTTGGACAGAAATTATTATTATGTATATGTGCTTTGATAATATTTCAAAAAATAAAAATTGATCAACGTAGTGACGGAAAGGCGACATCCTAATGATAGATGTATGACACTAAGACAACACAAAAATATGTCGCTAAGTGAGTATCAAAATAAAATCTAGGTATCAGAAAACATGGGTCGTCGGAGCGTCGACTATTAGTCCGAGCTGAGATGGTCGAATGTCCGTCGTCATCCTGTGAGCTATCTTTTCAATTGTTGTCATAAGTCCGTTGCGTATTTTGTGCGTCGTTGAGACGACACCAACGTGCCACCAAATGCTCGTCGCATGTTAGCCGGTATGTAGTCAAATTAGCGACTAGTCAATGACGTCATGTTGTTAGCGACATTAACGTTTTTATCGACGACCGTTTTTGTCGCCTGGGCGTCACTATTTTCATTTAGCAACAATCAGATGACGATTTGTCTATCACTATATTTTATGCTTGATATGATACCACTTGTCACGAATTTACTATTTTGCATACATCTCGCTCCGTGTGGCACACGAATTTCCTCTTCCAAGACCCGTACAATCCTCCCTCAACGAACTTAGCTAGCATACTAAGAGAATAAGAGAAGAGTGGAACTTGAAATAGCTTCATTATATAAAAGAAACTTACAAGCATTTGATGGTGATGATTAAATGAGTCTCTCATCCTATTTATAGGGTCATGGGCCTTACAATAGTGGCCATGATTGTACCACTTGTCCAACATCCAATTATTAGAAAACTTCTATATCTACCAGGTTTTGTAATAAAAATATATAACAAGCAGCCAACTTCTAAAAATTTATGGAAGTCTCATGAGAGTTCAAGAAAGTTCCATAATATTCTGAAGAATTCTAGAAACTTCGAATAACCTAATTTGAAAAGAGTTTCGGGCTCCCCAAGAAAAAAATAGAGGAAAAAAGGTCTCCAAAACCAAAAAAAGTATTGGATTTTTTTTTACTTTCGTCCCACTTATTAATATGAATTTGTACTTACATCTCACATTTTGTGTGTATTAGACTTATATTCCACTTTTTGTCAAGAAAAATATTTTCTACAACAAAACGAATATTTTTCATGGCAAAGAGTGGAGTGTAAGTCTAATAAACACAAAAGTGAGATGAAAGTACAAATTCATATTAATAAGTGGGACTAAAGTTGAAAATTTCCAAAATTTTTTTGCATACCTATCTACCTAGCTACCTCTAGTCTTATATATCCAGTAGTGTGAGCGTTCAGTTTATTCGGTTTCAACCGAACCGAAATACTCAAAACCGAATAAACAAAAATTCTAAAAATCCAAAATCGAAAACAATCCGAAATTGGCCAAAATCGAAACCGAATCGAATAACGATTCTGTTGTTCGGTTGGACTATTTCTATTGTATAATGGGTAGGATCCAAAGTTACGTGGTTAAATGATATTAAAAATTATAATTTTTATATACACATTTGTTGTATTTGCATCTAAAGTTAGATTAGTTATTAAATGACCAAAATTTAGTTTCAAAACGCATAAATAGAATTGTTATTTTTAAAATATACACATCTAGTTACAATATACGACATAATCGAGAATATTTACATAATTATACAAGTTTTATTCGGTTTTCGATTTTGGATCAAAATCGAATAATTTTTTTTAATATTTTTTAAATCGAAATTGAATCGAATTTTTTTTTAGACCAAACAGAATCTCATTCGATTTCGAGTCGATTTTCGATCCAAATCTCCATAATGCTGATCCCTAATATCCATGCATGTTATGACGCCAACGTTAGTGCCATAAATTGACAACGATGGCACAACTGCCATGAAGAACAAAAACAACTCGAGTCACCGTCCCATTCTTCTCTCCCCCTCCCACATCAAAACATGTCCAACTATTAGATCCAAAAAAAAAAACTCTATGACATCATTCAAACTCAAACACCCTTAATCTAATCACCTCCCCCCTTAAACTCTCCAACTTAATCGGCACTTAAGACAATAAATCCCCTTTTAATAACTACAACTACAAGACAAAACTACAGACGGCAGTTGCCGGACGTTACCGCCCACTGAACGCCGTCTCCCAATAGTGGACAGACTCTTTTTTTTTTCTTTTTCTTTTTTTCTTTTCTTGGCAATATCCCTTACATTTAACTAAAATTTCACCTAACTCTCTCAATTATTCATTAAGAAGTCCTCCAAATCATACAAAAATATAACTTAAATGTCACTTCCTCCTCCTACCTCACCTCCCCTCCCTTCCCCTGCCCTCACCTTACATGAGTTAACTTAATCGTGTAACTCGTAGCTTGAGTAATAGTGATTAAGGAAAAAAAAAATCCAAATTTTTTTTTCTTTTAGAGGGTTAGAAACCACAAAAAGAGCTGCTACTAATAATAACTGAAGTAATATTAAATGAATCAAGAAATATTAGTAAGAGTGATACTAAGCAGAGATTGAAGAGGTTTACAAGTTGTTTGAGGAAACATAGAAAGGGTTAAGTTAGAATCTGTTGGGTTTTTTGCCTTTGGACTAGAAAAGATAGTTCCACATCGGCTACACCAAATGGTGAGTATCTCAATATAATGCATTGTGTGTTGAGGTGTGCACATGAGGTGTAGTGGGGCACAAGTTTGTGCCATGTGGGAGTATTTTCCTAGAAGGAAAAAGGATTAAATCCAACAAGGATGCAAGTTGATTTTTGTTGTGCGGACTCGGACTCGGACCGGACTCCAGGATGTCTCGTGCATGCACGAAAGTGTTCGGGGGTAGGCGTGGACTGGCACACTTCTATGCTGATTGTGGGATGATCTAAAATATCAAACTCTATTTTTGAGTATTGGTATTTTAGTCCCACATCGGATAGGAGAAGAGGTGAAGTCTCAACTCCACTCTATAAATAGAGCCCCTTGGCCTCCTTTGAAAGAGGCACCAGAAGAGAGAAGGGAGTCTGTAAAGTCCAGGAAGCCCGTTCAAGTCTCAAATATTGACTTACGAGCGTTCCAGAAGTTCTTCGTGAACTTGCTGGTTCCTGGGAGCAGATCGTGTTGGGACGAATCTTGCTTTGAGCAACGGTGATCTTAATCACCCCAGCAAGAACTTTTCCTCTTCTTCTTTCTTATTTCTTCTTTCTTCTCCTTCATCTGAGTTGTAACTCAGTTCTGTCCGTCTGCAACTGCGATGCAAGGAAGAACGTGAGATTTATTTTCTGAACTCAGTTCTGTCCGTCAGCAACTGCGATTGCGAGGAAGAACGTGAGATTTTCTTTCTGATTATTGTTGCTTTTGTAATCAGACTTGTATTGTAGTGTTCCTCCTGGATCTCGAGAATAATCAGAAGGTGAACGTTTGTTGAACCTCTGATCTCGACATCGTGTCTACCATCTTTGATCAAGCCCCGGGAATAACAATCTCAAAGCAAGATCCTTGTAGATGGAGAACTCTCGTGCTTCTCTCATCGATACTAGCTTTAACGAGTTGGAGAAATTCGACGGAGAACATTTTTAAATCTGGAAGAGGAAGGTCACCCTTAATCTTCAACTCGTGGACGTAGACCATGTGTTGATTGAGGATGAACCGACAATTCCAGAAGGAGGAACTGCCGATACTATTGCTGCTGCACTCGTCAAGCAGAACAAATGGAAGAGAGAAAACAACATATGTAAACTGCTGATTCTCAATTCTATGGAAGACTCTCTGACAGAGTCATATTCCAAGAAGGAGAATGCCAAAGAGATCTGGGATTCTTTGGGTAAGCTATATGAAGATGATGAGAACATGTCCAAAATCTTCATCGTCGAGAAGTACCACAAGTGGCTCTTCGAAGACGAAATAGCAATGCTACCTCAAGTAAAAGAATTCATGAAGTTGCGCCAGAAGTTAGATGACGAGAAGATGTCCCTCGTTGACAAGTTTATCGTTGGAGGGATAGTCTCGAAACTTCCTGCTGGTTGGAGCAACTTATATGCTAGAATGCATCGGAAGAAGCTGGACATTAGCTTGGAAGATCTTCTACAAGAGATCCACGTTGAGGACGAAATTCGATCTCAACAGAAGATGGACTCTCTGTCCAAACAACTGGCTAAGGCCAACTTGGTGCAGACAAGAGAGTTCAAGGGGAAGCAGGTGGCTTCTCATCACAAGAAGAAGGACTCCACTAATCTAAAAGTGAACGGTCCTTCGTTCAAGCAACAGAAGTCCAAGTCCCACGTGACTTGCTTCAACTGTGATAAGAATGGCCACTACATGAGTAAATGCCAATCCAAGCCCAAACCAAAATAGCAGGTATAGCTAAACTTGGTCATTTTGATTACTTAACTTGGTTGCTATTGTTGCACAGGTTGAGTTATCTAGCGTGGTAGCTAACTAGTGGTCTGACACTAGTACATCTGACCACGTGTGCTCTCAAATGAGCTAGCTGTTCACCAAGGACGTGTCATGTTATGACGAAGGTCTCGATGGCGAACATATATCTAGCATAAGTTCTGAAGATCGAGACAGTGGTTATTAACCACCGACAAGGACACTGGAATACGTGTTGCACGTACCAGAGATTTTTCGGCGATCTGATCTCAGAAAGTCTGTTATCTGATACAGACTTGAAATATGGACATTCGTACTAGCCAGATGGTAATTTTTTGGCGAGGAACATGCTTCGAAAAGATGTTCGGTGCTGAAGGAATGTTCGAACTTCTGCTGATGGCGATGAAGTTACTTCATTGAGTAGACTGAGAGTTGTTCTATGACAGAAGCAGACTCAAGCTGTCCTACCGGGACCTTATCTTCGGAATATGGGGGTAAGGAGGTGGAGGAGTTTAAGGTCTGTGCAGATACAACTGTTGGGAAGCTGCTCAGACGATTGAACTAAAGTACTGATCATCTGGAGTTAGTAAACTCAGATATCTGTGACTTTTATCAATTCTCCACAGAGGCCGGTTCGAAGTGTTTCTCGAAGTGCACGTTCGCATGACTTCTCAAGTAGAGGATGCAGCATTCGAGTAGTTCAGAGACTTCAGGGCTGAAG